>CM050164.1:104442616-104852616 GCA_027410445.1 Discoglossus pictus | reverse complement strand
GGGTGAGTGTGTCTTTAGTGATCAGTGTAAGAAGGGCTGAGTGAGGAGGGGACAGGCACAAGTCCAGAGCCTTTGTCTGCTAACTGGATAAGATAGAAATTAACATTAAACACATTCCCCCTCAATTGTCCAGAAGCAGCCCTCTTGCATCATTTACTGCAACAATACAGAAAAGTAAACACCCCTCTTACACAAACAATTTCCATCAAGTATCATTGATCTCCTATAGGGTCCTACAGGGGCATTACCATTTTATTTTAATTAGAAACTAGCTGCATGACTTTTTTCCTGTCTTATTATGTTCTGAGACAGATTCTTATTTGTTTTTATTGTTTATTAGTCCTTTATAATAGAACATACAACAGTAAGTACATGGCACACCGCAATACACTTTAAACATATTAATACAGGAGTAGTGGTCTCTGCCTCTGAGAGCTTACAATATGATTGTCGTTTGATGTATTTATTTTGCTGCAAAACCAGTTGAAAATCAACAAAGGAGGGAATTGATTAGAAGTGAGAATTGCTGAGACGGAGTGAGAATGGCTGTTTTTCCCCACAGCGTAGTGCATAGTAAATAAAGAGATGACATGAGATGCACTTGGGATGCTTAATAAATTTCCCTCATAGTCAAAAACCACAAATGCAAATCTGAATACAAAATATTGTAATACATGAAGACATTTTTTTGGCAAGTTTGTATTGAACTATACTCTGATTAGTGGCCAAATGTTCTATTTTGTAACTTTTAACAATTGCTCAAGAAGTTGGAACTCTTGGCAAACTAGAATTGTATTATAATTTGCCACAAAACAATACTCTTTGTATTCTTTCTTAATAGACTGTGGACGGCTTTTGTATTATTTTTAAGGTTTGATTTAGGGATAAAATGGTTAAAAACATGGAATATGATGTGTGCTTTAACCATTATGCATATTACTTCATACATGCAATGCATTTCACTGACAGCCATGTGACAGCTTTAATAAATCACTGCCTTTATAGGGGAGCTGAAAGTGCTATGTTATTACTTATATATTAGTATTATTATTATTCCTTATTTATAGTGGCAGAACTGCCCATATACACAACTGTAAACTCTAGCAATTTATTAATTAGTAATGCAGCAGGAAAGTGTCCTAAATATTTTTATGAAATAAATAGACTGATTAAAATTAATTGTAATCAGAGTTTTGCCCCCCCACTCCATATCTACAAGTCTAAAAATAATTTTTAAGGGCAGGACCAATAACTGGTGATTCATTGTCTACTGACACTCTTTGTAAATAGGGCGATACTGAACACTAATTAGTGTTTACATAAAAGGTTATTAGCCAATCTAGTGGGATCAATGAGTCAGCAACTGTGGTTTCAGAATATGACTTATTTTAAGAATTTAAAACCAAATTTTAATTATATTTTGTTTATATATATATATATATATATATATATATATATATATATATATAAATGAAAATGCTCTCCGTTATTTAACACACCCTTCCTGATATTTTCCAAATGGTCAAAAAGATAGGGACAGGGATTTATATTTAATTAGTCTTACCTTATCACAACCTATTGAAACATTATCCTACCCACAAAGGACGGCTATAATGCTCCAGGACGTTGGTAAGAAAGTCAAGGGTTTCCCTTAAGAAAACACACCATGTATAGAGAGCATAATCTTTATTTGTTGGGTCTCATTTTTATACATTTTACCTAAATAATAAAACAATAGTACATTTACAGAGGTAAACAACTTGGGCAACTTTTACAATTTAAAAATTCCCTCCTAGCTGTAATTACCCAATTATCGTCTGACCTGGTTGGCGCTGACGGGATTGGTCACTTTGACTAAACCTGAACCAATCAGTTAGCAGCTTGGTGAGTACTGATTGGAGGAAATTCCAAGGATAGGAGCGGGGAAGCGGATAACAATCAGGGACACCAGGATGTCTATCTTCCCCTTACCAGGTGTTGCCTTATCTCCCCACCAAAAAATAAAATAAACAAAAATGGTTTCCCCTAATTTTTAGACTTAATGAAGTCTTCTCATTTTATACAACCTGCTTAGCATTGATGTCAGATTGTACTACTGTGACTGCCTCATCTGCACAGATAAAGCAAAGTAGTTTGTAAAAGATGGGAGGCGCCCTAGCATAAATACAGAGGAAACATATATATTTACAGTATATTGTCAAAACACCAATACAGTAAAACGTTGTTTATTCTGATATTTACTACTAGAAGTTATGAAAGTTGAACCATTGCAGTAAGTATTGCATTGTATTATTATTATGATGATTAGGCACCTGTTTCCATTGTATAACATTGTATACAAGTATATTCATCACAAACCTTAATATAATATATGCAGATATTCCTACACATACTATATGTATGTTTGTAAGCTATAATTTCTATTTACATGCTGGAGAAAGCTCCAGAAAGATGACATCACTCTTTATGTATTACAGCAAGTAACATACGTGTTGCAAAGCCTTGAGAAGCAGGATTGTGAGTAATGCTGATGGTGAAGGAAAGAGGAAGCTGACCTGGGAGCTTGGCGTTCTGTAAAGAGGAAAACCTGCCTCCCAGTGGCTTTGGTAGCTCATGGATACAATATCAGCAGTTTATGATATGAACTAGATCAGCAGTGAAAAAGTGTGTGATCAAAGAGAAAGAATTCACTGTTTTATGTTATTTTGGTCCATGCAATGGTTAGAATATTTACCCTCTGAATTCGGTGCCTGGCCCAATCTATAATTGAGACTGCAGCACTGCATATGTAAAGACACCATTGTAATGGCTGCCAAGGAAATTCTGGCACCACTGCCATATTGCATCCCTCATAAAAATATTCTTGTCGGAAAAAAAAATATATAGTCTTCAAAAACAGTGAGCAACTTAGACTGCTATTACCTTAGTGTACTTGAATACTACTTACTAACCAGTAAATAGATGATGCCCCATGTTGTAACTATATGACTGTGTAGGCCCAGGACCAAAATGATTACAAACAAGTCATTTTCTATTTTGTGTTTGATTTAATTTTCAGTTATGGGTATGTATTAAAGCAATGGCACTGTTGGAGCCAGGTGCAAAGGGCTTTAGTTTGTGTGCATATATGTATAAAAGTAAGTACAACAAAACCTTTGAATTGTGGTGTTGGCAAAAACTGCTCAGAGTCCCTTGGACTGCAAGATGATCCAATAAGCAGCACTACAGGAAATCAAGACAATCTGTTCACTGGAAGGTATGATCATGAGGCTGAAGCTCAAATATTTTGGCCATATCATGATAAGACGGGATTCCCTAGAGAAGACTCTGATGCTGGGAAAGATTGAAGACACTTGAAGAAGGAGGAGGCAGAGATGGAGATGGATAGATAAAATCAATTAGCAATTAAATGGAGCTCAGAGGGGTAGTGGTTGACAGATGTGTCTGGCGTGCTGAGGTCTATATGGTCACAGAGACTCGGACACAACTGAACGACCAAACAACAACAAAAGTACAAAATCCTTGGTATAATATGGAGTTTGTTAGGATAGGTCCTCCCAACACATAAGGTGACCAAAGAAGCTGTGATAGAGATAAAATGTTCTCTATAAAAACAGAAATTTAAAACCTGTTTCAGATTCATCTCTTGTGAAGAAGGACTATTCCTCCAAAAATTATATTGTTATTAAATGAGATGAGTTTGCTTTCAGTCCGCCTAGTTTTACATGTATATATTTACCTGAAAAGATAGGAACAGATCGGCTGCTAATTAGACAGAAAATAATATTCACTCACCCAGGATCCCCAACATAAAGCTCTGGAGCTACTGGCTTGAGTTTGTATTCAGTCAATGGAAGATGTGTCTAACGTATAGGATCCAACATAACTAGGGTTTGGTAAAAAAGATAGTAATCTGGGTATATTTAATGCAGACTATAGGCTGCTTAAACTCTGAATGCAGGGCTCTCCCATGGCATAAAGCATGCCTGGCATTTTAGGTACAGTTTATCTTTGGCAGAGATTGAGAGATATGTACTAGAGCAAAGTGTTAAAAGTGACCTCAGAACTGTCATAAAAAGTTAATGTCTGTTTTATCACTATCCTTTGTGTGCACATATAGTCTCACTAGTGCACTTGCAACACTTGTATACATTTCTTATGATTCATAGAGTGAAAATAAAGTTTTCAAGACTTAGCTTTTTTATTAAAATCTTTGTAATGTTTTTAGTAATGTTACAAATATACTGTTCTCTCCCAAATGTGGTTGCTATTTATAATTTTACAGAGTTAGCAGTGATGCCAATGAGACTAAGTATTAAATGAAATAAAATGTGTTTATTAGACAAAACCCTGGCACCCCCTAAGGTGATATAATCTCTTCTGTGTGATACCAGCTCATGCAGTGTTATCCAGATGTATTCAAAATAACTGTTTGATAAATCTATTGCACATAATTATATATCATAAAATGATTTAATCTCTTGCCTGAGGAACACCTGTGTTGTGTGTGAATAGAAGGTATCCCAGGGGACTTTGATAACCCGCTTATCTCTTGGTTCCAGAACACAGAATTTTACTTTAGTCTATATTTTGCTACCCACTAAGGCATTAAGAAATAATTCACTTTTTTTCAAAATATTTATCTTGTTATTTATCTTATCCCAGGAGGATTCTGAATCACATTTTCTACTTGATATAAGTCTGTGTCGTTGGACGCAACAATAAAATTCTAGAACAATTATATATTAATATTATTATAATTTATTTGTAACGCGCCAACATATTCCGCAGCGCTGTACGGAGTACGGCAGAGATTAATACAAATTAACGAATAGCAAAGCATGGAGGGCCCTGTCTTTGAGCTTGAAATCCAGTGTCCATGGTGCTTTCCCCAAAGCACCCTGCAGGATTGAAACTTGCAGACTTACTACCTAAAGGTATTGTGAGTGCTAAAGGAGGGAGAGAGAGGTGATGAGTATGTTCGGATGGATGGAAGGTGATACGCTTATTTAAAGAGGTGTGTTTTTAGTGAGGTTTTGAGGCAGGAGGGTAGTCTGGTGGAGGGAGGCAAGGAGTTCCAGAGAATAAGGGCAGCACAAGAAAAGTCCTGTATGCGGGAGTGAGAGGAGGTGACAAGAGTTGTAGAAAGGTCATTAGCAGAACGAAGAGGGCAGGTGGGGGAGTATTTGGAGATGAGAACAGAGATATACGGGGAGCGCTATTGTTGAGGGCTTTGTAAATTAGGGTCATGATTTAAAATTTTGTTCTTGAGGCCAAGGGAAATCAGTGGAGTGACTGACAGAGAGGTGATGTCGACGCTGAACGATGTGTACGGTCTGGCGGAGGCATTCATAATGTATTGAAGTGGATCCCCATACTTCTAGTCCACATTTCTCTATTTCTCCACACAGCTTGTATTATTAAATACATTACAAGGCCCTCTTATGGACTTTGGGTCATATTTGTGGACTTTTAAGTGAAATAGTTTACCAATCACTGTCCAAAATAAAAGTTCACTCGAAAGGTTATCCATGTTTCTGAGCTCCAGTTCTCTGGACACCTCAACAGGAGATATGCCATGTTTAAGAAGAGATATTCTTACATCCTGTGCTGTTGAGATGCCCGGAGGACAGGGGCTGCTTAAATACCAGTCTATGGGGTAGATTCAATACGCTTTGCATGAGCTGACAAGTGCTCCTCCTTTCCACATAGAAAATAAACACCACAGCCACTGGTAAACTGCTTTACATCTCATATGAGGCTTAGTGAATCTGGGAGTATATCTAAACCACTGCCGAGATAGGGCACATGACTTTATAATGTATAGGCTACAGGTTGGATATTGTATAGAATGTGAACTGTCAAATACATGACTATAAATATAGAGGAGAGTTGTTAAAATAAGTGGTTATACTTATAAAATGTACAAAGGCAGTTGAGAAAAAATATGTAAATACTGTTATACAGAATTCAGGCATAGATCCTTGTACAAATGGAAAAGTCAGGCTTCAAATATTCTTTGAAAATGGTCTTAAATATAGAAATGCCACAATTGAACTAGGAAGAAAGCTTTTAAGCCAGACAAGAAACATTCAGGTTTTCTGTACTCAGCTTATTCAGTATATATATGTATAATTATATTCAAAATGGGTATGTAGTTACATGATTATTCACACGCACACTGAAACACGTTAGTAAAAATAAAAGCAATTATATGATTGATCATTTAGAGAGAATTTGAGAATTTGAGGGAATAAGAGAAGTTTAGCCTTTGTTGCACGGTTGGGTTGCTCTATAAGCTAATGTCTGCTTATACGTTACCTGTGTCCCATTTACAGAAAAGCATAAAATACATTTTCCACTTTGCAAGGGGTATTTTGCACCTTCACTATGCAAACTGGATTAGAAATTCGGCTAAACCCAGTCCTGGGCTGACAGAAACATTATACTCTACAAAAAAAGGTATATTTTATTGTCAAGTATGTACCCTGCTAATGATATTAGCTGCTCTGTAAACAGCGGGCACAAAACATTTCTGGGGAAAATATGATTTTCTGAAGTCCCTGTTTACAAGTACAGTAAACCATTGTGTGTGTGTTACATTACTTCCTCAGAGCTGAATCATGAAGGTGTGTGTTTTGGCTTTTGAGGGGTGGGGAAGGAGGGAGCAGAAAGTCTTTATTAAGATACTTGGTAATAGACACGACATTCCTTCAATGTCACTGACACAGAAGCAGACTCCTTGCTTCGTGAAATGCAACCATATCTATCCAAAAATGTAAACAGCCCTCTCACAAACACAGCTTCCAACTATTTATCATGAATCCCCGCAGGGCCCAACAGAGGCATCAACATTTATTTTTTTCTAATTAGAAATATATGAAAAATGTTTTCCTGCTTACTTCTGCTCTTAGTTACACTCAACATTGTCAAACAATATTTGTTTTTCCTTGTCTGGTGGTCCTCAAATGGTAAAAAAGAAAATTTTGGGTGGAAAATATATACCCCCACAGTGTGAATTCCCTTTACCCCCAGTGTATATAAGGAAGCTATTTGATGCAGAGCAAAACTTCCCTGTGAAATAAGCAATCTTACACAGCACAGTCTATGAACAGCACTGTGCAGATACAGAACATCCTCCTACTGTGCTGATCTGATTACATTTGTAGCATGACACACATACACTAGAGGGGCACTAAACTGAAATAAACGTGTAAAATATGCCCCTGGGACAAACGTGTTCCTCACTCACAGGATACTTTGGGATTCCACATATATTTTGCATGAGGAAACATATAAATTACTTATAAGAGTAATTCTAGACTCAAAATAAACTAAATACAGTGATGTGTTCTCAAGCTTATCCAAGTGGTAAGCATAAGATCATAGGGATGTATAATACAGAACAAAATAAAACAGTACATTTAAATTTAAAATCTTCTCTCCTATATTGACAATGTGAATATATCTTCTTTATAATCCTTATGTAGGGAGTAATACGACTTGGTGACTTAACCTCAACTCCCAACACCCAATATCTGTATAACTAATGCACATCTGGAGCCACTACCAAACTGCACCCCTACATCTCAATATAGTTTGGAAATATGGTGGTAGAGGTAGAGGGAAATGTAAAGAATGAAAAATGTGAAAAGGAAAAAAGGAAAATGTTAGAAGAAAGATGCTTTATTGAATATAATATTAAATTCCAATGGTTAATACATTAGGCAAAGAATAATTGTCGCCACGATATAGAACTTTATGTCTTACCTTTTCCCTAACAATCTCAATATATGTAACATTGCATAATGTACTTGTATGACCTTGCCAATACTTTCTTCTAATAAAAAATGGAATGATAAAAAAAAATCTCCCATCTCAGGAAGTTGATTAGTAGAAAATATACTGGCAGATTCCACAGCAATATAACAGTTTGTCCACTTTCAAGTGTAGTGAAAGGCATATCTATTTCCTGGATTATGAATGCATCTGATAGAGGAGAATCAGTAGTGTATGCAAATAAACGTTTAGAATGAAAAAATACCCCAAAAAACATTTACAAACTCATCTTGATGTTTGCTAAATCTTTTCAGTAAGCAGCCTGGGGTTTGTAGTCTTTCTCTCTCACTCCTTGTGCTCTGATTCAGCTGTGAGCTCAGACCACACCCAACCACGCAATTCCATCCTGCAGCAGTTACTTCCTGTGGTCAAACTCTGTAGCTGGCTGTCTTTCAGTGTACTTGGTTATTTATATAAGCTCCCTGTGAGTGTGCAAAGCTGGATTTTACTTTCCTACCTTTTAACTTTGTAAGTACACTGAACTTTTCTTTATAACACTTATTTTTCTGATTATCATTTATTTTTTGATCAACTGCCCTGAGTCTTTTCACAGTCAATACAGTTTCTGTACATGTAAACCTAAATATTAGTGCTTTTCTATTAGGGATCTACAAGAGTCATATCTCTTTTTTTCTTAAAGGTAACATTTTGTAGATAGTTATCTGTCTGAGGCTGCAATACAGTAGACCCGCTAAAATACCAATGAACCCTAAACACTAGTGCAAAATTGGTTTTAAATGAGAGAATAATGAACTATAGAATCTAGAATTAGTTGCTACAGCATTTCATTGGATGCATAAACCAGATTTTACAACAGTCTTTTTAGCAAAATAGTTTTTTTAAAACAAAAAAGGTTTTAGTTGATTTAATATAAGCAATACCTTATAATTTACAACTAATTAGACTGAAGTGGAGGTGATTAATTTGAGATTACATTTTGTCAGTAGTATATTTATAAAGAAATATGATCCTGCTCTATAACATTTTAATGATGGCTTAAATATAATGTAATGAGGATGAATTCATATAATTTTGTTTATCCAGGAGCCAATCTTTGTGCTCTCTGAGGTGCTCCTAAAAATACAGATGTGTAGGCGGCCAATTCACTTGTCTGACGTTATTTCCCTCTTAATTCTATCTTCTGTGCAATGATCTAATTAAAAAGCAGCTCAATATGATTTCTACAGACAGAGCAAATTAAAAGGAAGATAAAAAGCTGAAGATATTCATTATTGCAACTCTGCATGCCACACATGTGGAGGAATATTTAACCTCTTAGGTGTTTGCAAGCATTGTTGTATTGTAAAGCTTGTCCAAATAATGACTTATCATACCTTTCACTCCAGTGGCAGAGCTAGTTTGTGGAAGGCCCCAGTGCAATATAATTTGGGGGGAGCCTAACAACTTCTCCATATATATACAGGCAACAAGAAGGATCACCTCCTCTACAATGGCTGTAGGAAATATTGCACTTCTTCAGTATCTGTACTTGTTGCCTCACCGCTTATTTTCACACTACGGCACTTTTAAAGCATATGAACCATCCCTTGATACCTAAAAATGTCTCATAATCCCGCACCACTACCTTTTTTCTTAACTGCACTTCTCTTACTGGACATATTAGCTCTTATTTTATTAATTTAATAAACAACTTTTAATGAAAACTCACAAACTGACACTGTTGAATAGTGGCCAAACAACAGTACACCATCAAGGTAACTAAGTGTTGCCCTCCTCTTATCTCCGGTCACCTCATACCTGATTGGCTTAGATGGTGACTGGAGATACGTTCTCATTTCTGATTGGCTGTGCTGACATTTATAGCTTTGCGTTTTTTGATTTATTTTTAATTTTTTATAGTTTTGGCCTTCTAGTTTCAAAACCATTGTTGTTGTGAATCATTGTAAAGCGTAACATAGTATACCGAGGAATATCTGTATATGCATGGTAAAAAACAACAACCAATTTTAACTCTTCTCCCCATACCTATTAACGTTCCCCTTTACAGTAGGCTGCTGCCATTAGTGGTGCACCCCGACCCTGTAGTGGGCCCTGGTACTTTGCATCTGCTTCACCTGCAGTAGCTCTGCCTCTGTCTTACCCATACCAGCAGCTATGACCCAACTTGCCTTCTCAAATGTTTGTGCCGATTAGTCAAATTATTAAAAAAGTAGTGAACAGTTCACTGATTAACTGAAGGAAGCAAGTGTTAGACCACTTCTGAAAAATAAACATCTTTAAATCCAGACAGTAAAGCAAACTACAGGCCTGTTTCAAACCTTCTTTTTGTAGGAACAGTTATTGAAAACACAGATGCACGGAAGCCGGCCTGGTTTGTGTTTTCAATATTTTTATGGTAGCAAGAGATTGAGAGCGACTTTTCAATCCTAATCCTCCTTGACATATTTGTGGCATTTGACATAGTAGACCATGAAATTAATAGAGCGACTGAAGAACTACTGTGGGCTGGGTGGCATTGTCAGCTGCTTTAAATATTTTCTCACTGGCAGGTCACAGCGGGTTTCTTAGGGTGCATACGCCTCTAAACCCAAACCCATGTTATGTGGCATTCCACAAGTCTATATTTTATCTCCAATGTTGTTTGCTGTATAAATGCAACTACTGGGAGAGATCATCAGAACATATGTCTAAAACAACCACTGTTATATCAATGACTACAAAATTGCCTGTCCCCCCTCCCCTGTGTCTCCCCCTGTGTCTTCTTTCCCCCCTCTCCCCTGTGTCTCCATTTCCCCTCTCCCTCATCTGTGCCTCCTTTCCCCCTCTCCCTCCTGTGTCTCGTTTCCCCTCATCTCCCTTTTCTCCTGCTCCTGTTCCTCCTTCCCCCTTGTGTCTCCTTCCCCCCTCTCCCTTCCCCTGTATCTCATTTCCCCCTCTCCCTCCCCAGTGTCTCCTTTCCCCCTCCCCTGTTCCTCCTTTCCCCCTTTTCCCACTGTGACTCCTTTCCCACTCTCCCTTCCCCCTCTTGTCTCCTTTGCCCCTCTCCCTTTCCCCCTTATGTCTCCTTTCCACCTCTCCCTTTCCCCCCTTGTGTATACTTCCCCCTCTCCCTTTCCCCCCTCATGTCTCCTTTCCCCCTCTCCCTTTCCCAACTCGAATCTCCTATCCCCCTCTCCCATTCCCCCCTTGTGACTTCTTCCCCCCTCTCCCTCCCTTGTGTCTCCTTCCCCCCTCTCCCTCCCTTGTTTTTGCATTCCACCTCCTCTCCCTCCCTTGTCTTGTTTCCTCCCTCCTCTCCCTCCCTTGTCTTGTTTCCCCCCTCCTCTCCCTCCCCTGTGTGTCGTACCTGGATGGAATCCTGCCAGCAGGGCCTCACTCACCTCCTCAATGGCTCCCGTCCTCTGGCCGGAACTACTTTCTGGATGAAGCAGCGCATTGCGCATGCGCATCCCGCCTGTGAGATGCGAGGCTTGATCCAGAAAGTAGTTCCGGACGGTGGGTGGGAGACACAGAGGAGAAGAAGTGTGGCGCTGCTGGCGGGGTGGCATCTAGGAACTTGTTTGAGCTACTGGCAGGAACCAGGTACTGCAGGGTAATGCAAGCCCGGGGGGGCTAGCGATGAGCACCTCTGGCGCTCATCACGAGCCCTCCACAGGCAGGAACCAGGTACTGCAGGATGATGCGAGCCTGGGGAGGCTATCGATGAGTACCTCTGGCGCTCATTGTGAGCCCACCACTTGCAGGAACCAGGTACTGGGGGTGATGTGAGCCCGGCACTCCTCGCGAGCCCTGCAATGAAGTAGTGCGTGCGTCAATGCGTCAATGGCTCGTCTTGCTTTGCGAGGGACGCAAAAGCATGACCAACATCGCAAACGCCCCCAACACTGACAACTATATATGTGATACACAGTTTTGTCAGTCCTTTCTACCAAAACAAAGCTTGGCTCATAACAAATGTCTAGATGAGCTCCAAGACTGGATGAGTAGCAAATAGCTAAACTGAACGTAGAAAAAAATAGAGTTACTTTTGGTCACATGATAGCAACTACCCTGGGCCAAACAGGAAAGGGCCTTTAGCTTGGTAAAGCTGTTGAAATCTGAAGAAGCGCTGAACTTTGGTGTTGTTCTACATTAAAATTAAAATAAGTTTCAGTTATAATCAAATACTATTTTTTTTAAATCTGAGGATCATGGTCATGTAAGGAGTACTGCAAATGGCTTTATTTAGGACTGTCAAATAAAGAGTTACATCCCTTAAAGTTAGTACAGAATGCTGCAGCGAGTTTATTAACAAACCAACCTCACTCCTAACACATAACAACTGTCCTTCATACCCCGGATTGTCAATTTGTTAAATACTGCATATATTTCAACCTTGGTCATATGACCTATAAAATCTACACGATGAAAGACCAAACTACCTAAAAGCAATCATCACTCCTTATGTTCCGACTCTTGTTTCTACTCATTCTTTGACATAAGCGGGTGAAAATGTTTTAACCATCCCAAGAATCTCTTCACAAACCTCTGGATCCTGAGTTTTTATTTATGCATCACCAAAATTCTGGAACTTTCTACCACACTCAATCAGAGGGAATTGATGCACTTATGTTCACCTATATTTTGAATAATATATAACTCTCTTTTTTTGCTTTTCTTTTAAAGCACTTTGAGTCTGTCTGGGATAAAAGCACTATGTACAGTGCCTTGCAAAAGTATTCACCCCCCTTGCCTTTTAACTATTTTGTTACATTACAGCCTTAAGTTCAATGTTTTGTTAATCTGAATGTTATGTGATGGACAGAACACAATAGTCTAAGTTGATGAAATTAAATGAGAAAAATATATACATAAAACTATTTTTTAGAAATACAAAACAGAAAATTTTGCATGTGCGTATGTATTCACCCCCTTTGTTATGAAGCCCATAAAAAGCTCTGGTGCAAACAATTACCTTCAGAAGTCACATAATTAGTGAAGTAATATCCACCTGTGTGCAATCTAAGTGTCACATGATCTGTCATTACATATACACACCTTTTTTGAAAGGCCCCAGAGGCTGCAACACCTAAGCAAGAGGCACCACTAACCAAACACTGCCATGAAGACCAAGGAACTCTCCAAACAAGTAGGTCACATAATTAGTGAAGTGATGTCCACCTGTGTGCAATCTAAGTGTCACATGATCTGTCATTACATATACACACCTTTTTTGAAAAGACCCAGAGGCTGCAACACCTAAGCAAGAGGCACCACTAACCAAACACTGCCATGAAGACCAAGGAACTCTCCAAACAAGTAAGGGACAATGTTGTTGAGAAGTACAAGTCAGGGTTAGGTTATAAAAAAATATCCAAATCTTTGATGATCCCCAGGAGCACCATCAAATCTATCATAACCAAATGGAAAAAACATGGCACAACAGCAAACCTGCCAAGAGACGGCCGCCCACCAAAACTCAAGGACCGGGCAAGGAGAGCATTAATCAGCACAGAGACCTAAGGTAACCCTGGAGGAGCTGCAGAGTTCCACAGCAGAGACTGGAGTATCTGTACGTAAGACGACAATAAGCGGTACGCTCCATAGAGTTGGGCTTTATGGCAGAGAGGCCAGAAGAAAGCCATTACTTCCAGCAAAAAACTAAATGGCCCGTTTTGAGTTTGCGAAAAGGCATGTGGGAGACTCCCAAAATGTATGGAGGAAGATGCTCTGGTCTGATGAGACTAAAATTGAACTTTTCGGCCATCAAAAAAAACGCTTTGTCTCGAGCAAACCCAACACATCACATCACCCAAAGAACACCATTTTTCAGCAGCCAGGACTGGGAAACTGGTCAGGGTTGAGGGAAAGATGGATGGTGCGTGATTTGGAGCTAGGAAGGAGGTTCACCTACCAGCAGGACAATGACCCCAAACACACTGCTAAAGCAACACTTGAGTGGTTTAAAGGGAAACATGTAAATGTGTTGGAATGGCCTAGTCAAAGCCCAGACCTCAATGCAATAGAAAATCTGTGGTCAGACTTAAAGATTGTTGTTCACAAGCGCAAACCAACTTGAAGGAGCTGGAGCAATGTGCAAAAATTCCAGTGGTAAAATGTGGCAAGCTCATTGAGACTTATCCAAAGCTACTTGGAGCTGTGATTGCCGGAAAAGGTGGCTCTACAAAGTATTGACTTTAAGGGGATGAATAGTTATGAACATTTACTTTTTCTGTTATTTTGTCCTATTTGTTGCTTGCTTCACAATAAAAAAAAACAAAAAAACATCTTCAAATTTGTGGGCATGTTCTGTAAATTAAATGATACAAATCCTCAAACAATCCATGTTAATTCCAGGTTGAGGAAACAAAACATGACAAGGGGGGTGAATACTTTTGCAAGGCACTGTAGATGAATTATTATTAGTATTATTATCTTCTCTTATTGACTTCATCCTCAGTATCACCCTTTTCTGACCATATTCTTCCCCAACTTTTTCTACTTTCTATTCCATCCACACTCTCCTTAACCTCTCTTTTCTTAAATTTCTACCCTCAATCTCAATTTTTCTACCCTCTAAATTCTGCATACTCTTTTCACCCTGTCTTTCATACCCTCTCCTCTAAACCCACAATACATCACTAGATTTATTCTTTCACCACTCATCTCCCCGAATCCTCGTTTACAGTTCACTTTATGTCTCTTCTTTTTAACCATCCCAGTAGCATACAACCTCACCTCAACCTCTGCCTAGTATGCTAGAGTGAAGTGAACTACAAATACTAGGGGCCTCATTCAATTGTGACTTGGCCAATTGAATAGGGCTCTATATAAGCACAGAGCATGTTTTTTTTACTGAAGTTTTTAGTTTGTGAAGACCTTGCTTTTTGACAGAAGTTCACTAATTAAAGATTTAAAAGAAAATATGCTGTGTGCTTATAAAGAGCCATGTTCAATTGGCCAAATTGCAATTGAATGAGGCCCTAAGAGTTTGACCTGAGAATAGGGTAGAGAAGAGGGGATGTAATGAAATTTGTTGGCTCACTGGTGGAATCAGATTTCAGCACATAACACTTCCCCTTCCTTTCCATAGATTCAGTAGAGGCAGCTTGCTAGTATATTTACCAGCCTTGCTCTGTAAATGCCACATTATGCTTGGAAAGTTAAGTAAGACTGTCATGGCAGCTTCTATGCACTAGCAGTGTGCCAAAATGTAGATTTTCACTGAAAATGGTGTTATATCCATGACTTACAAAGGTACTAATGTTGTTAGTTTGTTGCATACTTCACAGACATGAAGTGGTCCTTTAATGCTGGCGATAGGGTTGACTCCTGCACCGATACGGCCCGTTAGTCCACGTTTCCTGCCCTTTGAGCCTCCTGTAACAATGCTACTTTTTCCATCCTACACATATATAGATTTCTATTGTGCTTGGTATTTATTGCGAACCTACAGTTGCTACATGTATTTTGCCTCTATTCATTCTCTCGCTTGTTAAAAAGAACATTATCATTAATTACTATGTTAGTGAAACAGCAGGTGTTAATTCTTAAATGTGTTGTTAATTAGAGGTAGACAAAAGAAAGAAAAACAATCTTTGATGTGTTTCTGTGCTTGTTAACTGTAACGTTCACAAAAAACATTAACAACATACCAAATTAAAGTTTCCAAATAAGCATTTCAAAATATCTTACTTATTTAAAGGTGAAAAGCTTGATTTCCAAGGATATAGTATGAGATTGCCAAGTGTCTATTCATCTGATTCCATGTCTACTTTTCCACTTATTTTCTCTCATTGAAGGATAATTAGATTCACTATTTCGCTTAAAGTACAGATAGAGAAAAAAACATTCATCTACATGTCTCAGAAAGGCCAAGAAACCTTTTTTTTCTGAAGAATTTATCATTAAACCGTGCTCCCACTCCTGCTAAGTATTCTGGGTAGTAACAGGCAAATAAAGCTCACATTTGACTTCTAGCTATTTATGGGATGTGATTAGGCGTATATGAGCTGCTTTATCACAGCTTCAGACCATAGCCTTGGATTGGGGTATAGTGGCAGAGGCCCACTCACAGACAGCTGTTTCACCCTTGTATGGGACTCATTAGCGTAAGGCTAGTTCTGGCAACTGTAAAATAACAATGAAAGGGGACACAGACCAGACTAAGTAGGCTGTGGTTGGTTGAAAAGTAATTCACAAACAATTTTAATGTCTGTGCGATGACGTGACATGCAACTGGGATAACCCCAAAAGCACTTCTTCTTGATGTTGCGTCATACGGCCCTGATTTAGAAGGAGAAGGTTACCCTGTTTCATATAAGGGCTTTCATGCCCTCTCAAACTCATTGCATGACCACCACTAGATCACCAGTGGAGTAGAGTAATGCTCAATAAAAGCCCCTTTTTTAACCCAAAAATAATAAATAAATATAAATATATATATATATTTTTTTTATTTATTTTTTCCCCCCAAAGACCTGGAAACCGGTTTTGAAAGCCGAGTTTATGTAACTATGAGAGGAAAATAATTACTAAATTGCAGTGGTCCTTTAAGGTAATTTCTAAAGTGTAAATATATGTAAAAGATATATAAGATAAGGTTTGTTCATTAAATGGAGGCTGGTATGTCAGTATATGTTTAACTTAATTCTGAAATCAAATTAATATGGTCCTTAAAAAAACAAATCATCACTAAGAAGAAGCTCTGGTTTGGGAAGAAACCATACAAAAACAGTCACTCTGATGCTTGCTGGCTGGGTGCACGTTCACGTTTTCCAATATTTGCTGAAACTGGGAAAGGGAAGATCTAATTTCAAGCCATATATGCTTCAAAATAAAGCAAGCAGATTTTGACATCTCTGTGTCCTTTTAAAGACACTTTGCATGTGCCTTTCTCTAGCTGTTTATATGATATGTCTTAAACTCTTCTAGAAAAAAAAATCCCCTTTTGCTTGGCTAGCTGTCCATCATTTTACATAGCGACTCTTCTTAAAGAGGTGAAGACTGTAAATAGGTTTCCCAGAAGGTAAAGCGTGCACAGTGCACTGTACTTATAAATAATGTAACATTGTTGGTGGCATGCAACGTGCCGTTTGATGTGTATGTAGGAAGTACATAAGGAGTATTAATGCTCTTGAAGTAATGCTAAAATAATTTCAAATAACTATTATTTGTGCTCCATTTTTATGCAAATGAGCCGCTCTCAAATACTAATTAGCAGCTATAATAAGGTAAATTAGAATCACAGTCTGCTTGTCTGTCCCTGTGGTATCCAAAACAATGACCCCCAATGTTGTCATTCAGCTAGAACATCTCTCCCGCCTTTATCAAATACTCAGAGTCACGATTTAGAATGTTAAGCAATTAGCCTAAAAATGATGATATAGATCTTAGGAATGATTTACTACAGAGAAAAAAATAGTACTTTACAATGTATAGTCAGTTTATAAGGCGCTTTAAGATTAAACCATTTCCCGTTGTGATGACAGTGTGCCTTTAAGAGGTGTGTATTGACGTTCTCTGGTGGTCCGGTGGTTAGGATTCAGTGCTTTCACCGCTGCAACCTGGGTTTTTAATTCCAAGTCAGGGAACCAAGAGGTCACACCACCCTGAAGCCAAACAGGGTTGGGCCTGGTCAGTACTTGGATGGGAGACCACCTAGGAATACCAGGAGCTGTATGCTGTGGCCCACTGAGAGCCAAAGTGGAATTAAGTTCACATATATAATCGTAGGTTTCAAATTACAAGCATAAATGTCACTTATTGCCAACATACATTGTGAGACAGGACAATCACAAAGCTGCTAATAAAGTATTTTAGCTTAGACCTGGTATTTTATAACACTGCACCAATAATGATACAAGCTAATACACTGGTAGAAACTAACTTGCTGAGGAGTAAAAGTCTACTTATGAGAAACAGAAAAATACAAAGGAAGATGTTTTAGTAAGAAATGTAGACTACAGCATACTGTAAGATAACAGTAGTACACTGCCCCAGAATCTGACCATATATGTTATACAGAATATTAACTTTACTGTAATATATTTCTAGACAATTTTGTGCATCTATTCAAAACTTTCCTGTTAATATGAAATTCCTCCATGGGTCCTCTCACGTTATAACAGAAAAATATATGTTTTTACATATACCGGGAACACAGATAAATAAATATGCTCTATACTTTCCCAAGTGATTAGGTGGTCTCTACTATTTTGTGGGTAAATATGGAAGAAAAAGTAATTAGATGTTTCACAGAGCGTAAATGGAGCCCAGTTGTATATAATGCACATACAGGAAGCATCTGCATTAATAATAATAATAATAATAATAATAATAACAACATTATAACAACAATAATTAATAGATTTGAAATCTTTTTTACAGTAAAAAATATTTTTTTATATTTAGGTAGGGGTTTCACTTGAAATCACTCAACCACAATCAATTACTTAATACAGTAAAATGTATTAATGACAAGCAAAAGGAAATACTAAATATGCACGTACCTTCTCTAGTGGGACAATGTCATTTTCCATTTCTATTGACCTTGGTCTCAGTTTAATTGGTTTGTCTTTGAAAATATCCCCAAAGCCAAATCCCCTGATCTTTTTCGCTTGGTTTTCTGCTCCACTTGTTCCGTTGGTCCCTTCTGACTTGGAGTCGCCACCATCGCTCTCTGAGCCAGCATTGTCCTTAAATCCTGCCAGAAGGAGAAATGGAATTGCTATGACTTGCTGTAATATGCAAACATTATACAGGATATGGACATAACACTTAATACTACATTTAAAGAGAAAATCACTTTAGTTTACGAACATCTTCACAACAGAGGCGGAGTAACTGCTGTAGGGGGCCGTTAGCTGGAATACAGGAGGACTTAATTTATTAGGGGAAAGTGTCAGATACAGATTTATAGAAAGACGGTACGACCATCCTAGTAGTTATTTGATCACCTAAAAACTTGTATTGACTCATACAGGGCCATGGGTTTGGGGACCCTAATATCTGTCCATTTACTAATGGAGTTCAAGGGATCCCACTTATTTATTATTCCCACCTCACAGCAAACCCAGCTGCAGTTGTTTTTATTTCTTTTAATATTAACCTTTTCCTGGCTTTACAATACTTCTTATTCCCCCGCCAGCTGTATTCTCTTTATATATATATATATATATATATATATATATATATACAGGTATATCCCACTTAAAGCTACCACGTTTAGAGCTGACTCGCTATAGAGCTGTTTTTCCCGCCAGACCCCTTTTAACGCTCTGATTCTCTATAGCATTGCCCCACTATAACGCTGTTTTAGCCTGCCGGACCCCTTTGAGCGCTTTGATTCTCTATAAAAAAACAGAATCCAGGATTCCACAGAAGCTTCAACGTCAATAATTCAAAGCTTATATTTCTGCTAATGTTCAGTTTGTGTTAGTGTTATGTTTGCTGTTTCTTTGAAGTTCATATAAAACCCCAAAAAGTGTAAATTTCAATTGAAAGTGTTTATTTCATGAGTTCCCCTATCCCTATCTTCCTGATGTTAAACTGCCCCATTTAGAGCTGTTTCGCTAAACACTCCTATTGCCTGGAACCTATCTACAGTGTTAAATGAGGTATAGCTGTATATATATATATATATATATATATATATATATATATATATATATATATATAACTTCTTCCTTGCGCTGATCAATGGGGAATAGTTAAAAACTGGCATTTATTTTTAAAGTAAGTGTGTGTGTATGTGAAGACCTGCTAGAACATGGTAGTAGGGATTAGGTACAATGAGACAAGATAGACTAAAGCTCAACACACTCTTAGCAAATACCCCTTCATACTTTAATTAATACATATGTTTAGAAGAAACCAATCACTCTCTGACATATTAGCTATGGGAGGAGGTTACTTTAACCTCAATGGCTATTTTATTATTATTACATTGTGTTATTGTTTAGGTGAGCTGCAAAATAGCAGTATCTGTACAAACATAGCTACATAGTCACTATTTACATTTCAGTTTGATATTTCAGATTTCGTGTACTCATTCTAATGCCACTGATCATAAAAGTGGGCCTCATTCAGACATACTGTAGCTGTGGCATATATACCATACATATGCACACAAATATCTATATGCTTTAACAGTTGTTTTCTGTAAATGTACCTGACACCTTCTTACATACTGCATATACTATACGTATAAACAAACATTTTATGTTTATTTTTCTTTATATACACACGTGAGTTAATCTTAGGATTGGGATATAGCAAAAGGAAAGGAAGAGGAGTAACTTGGATATCTTCTTATTGTTTAGTTACTCAATCATGTCTGACTCTCCATGACCCTATGGACTGCAGCACCCCAGATACATCTACCATACAATTCTCCTTTATGCTTCACCCAGTGTTCATTACCCCGATAACCTCATCTATCCATATCCGCCTCGGCTGTCCTCTTCTTCGTGTGCCTTCAATCTTTCTCAGCATCAGAGTCTTCTCTGGGGAATCATGTCTTTTCATGATATAGCCCAAAATGTGAGTTTAAGCCCCATGATCATGCCTTCCAGGGAACAGTTTACTCTAAAACTGTTTTCTCCAACACCTCAATTTGAAGGTGTCAATTCTACAGCGCTCAGAGTTCTTTATGGTCCAGTTCTCACATCCGTATGTTACTACTGGGAATATCATAGTTATAACTATGTGAACCTTTTGTTTTGGGTGTAATATCTAAGTAATAACAGTATGTCCAAACTTGACATAGTTTGCCTCCCCAGAAGTAAATGCCTTTCAATTTTATGGCTGCAATCATCACCTACATAGATCTTGGAGTCCAAAATAATACAATCTGTTACAGAATTATTTTCTAAGCAACAGATAATTGATAGTGTAATTCAGCTGAGGCCTGCAATATATTGCCATTTAGCTTATATCCATTATAAACATAGATCCTCTGGCATATGTAACGTTATACTTGGCTTTTGAAACATAGCTTGGCCAAGAACTTAAAAGACAGAAAACCTATTCGCAGGCAAATTATTCAACACTCATTAGTTAATTAATTCATATTTAAAGTTGACAGGTCCAATCCATTTGCATGTTTCTACCAAAACTCATATACTTCAGTAAAAGTGCTAATTATGGAGTAATTCTGCAGGAAAAGTGGTCTTCTGAAAGTCTTGGCACAATCATGTATGTGCAAAATGTTTTTCTCTATTGTATTCATATAATGTTTACACCAGAGGGCAGCGCTTAATTATAAAATTATGAGTATTTGCAGAGGTGGATTTGGCTACTGGTGTGACACATACTTTTTAAAAATAAGAATATTTTCTGGCTTGGTTTGAAAAGTGTTAGGTTGGTATCAGCAGACATGCATTGTATATGGACAGATTAGTTTTAGAGTGGTATTAAGGTACTGGAGATGTCAAGACATTGTCACAATAATGGCATGTGCTGTTATAGAAATCTTGTATGTTAGAGGCAGTTAGGAGAGGAAGACCAAGAGTAGGTATGTAGTGAAGCAGACATGTTGTGTACTCAATAATGCAGAGATGGGAACTGGTCCATAGTACCTACATCAGAGGCAAATATAGGCTTTATGGTACCCTTGTCTCAGATGTGTGCATCACTACGACCTGTCACTATTCTTCTCCTTCTTTTCTGCTTGCTATGTCCTATGATTACCACACATATACATTGATAAGCATACATGCATGTGTGTTCTTGTACAAATATAGCACGCCATGTATAATTACAGACAGAAATCACATACACACACACATTTATCTAATTACAAAACTTGCAACTGTCCCTCTTTTCCTTCCCCTTTCAAGAGAAATCTATCTTACCCTCATAAATGTCCCTCTTATAAAAAAAAAATGTCCCACATTTAAGTATAACCCTGCTTCCAGTTCTGACCATGTCCCACTATCTTCTGTTTTCCTCCATTTTTTTCTCTTTCTATTATATCTATTTGTGAATAGATAGGTTTACGGAGCAGGTTGTACCTATCAAATCTGTGTGTGTCTCCTAGTTTACACATTGTGCAGAAGAGCAGTAACATTTCTTAACATTGCATAATTTGTTTAAAATAGAAGTGTCCCTCTTTGGCCATCTGAAATGTTGGGTGGTATGTACACACATCCTTGCTTTCCTATACATGCAGAACTAAAATCACACATGTACAAAGACTATACACACACGTGACTGCACATCAATCACATATTTCCGCATTCCTGATCAGGAATACTACTCAATCCTTTGCTCCTGACTTTATTAATCTATTCTGCCTGCAGATGCATCCCCCCCCCCCAATGTTCTCGATTCCTGGAGCTCACAGAGAGGCTGCGGGTCCTAAAGTGTCCTTGGGCCTTTTGTGTAGCTTTGACTAAATACGTCTATAATGGGGAAGGAAATGAAGCTGGCACATTCATTGGGATCCAGACACTTACAGCCTGAGTGCCAAGAATTAATGGCAGCTGATACAATTGTACACCTTTCCTTCACATTCGGGTGAACCGAGAATCCAAGAGTAAAAAACATACCATAATGACATAAATGTGTTAGAGAAAGGGCATGCACAAGAGAGGTGATAATTAGACCATTAAATGTCCTAATAGCAGACAGTCAGTTAACAAAATGTTCATTGCTGGTTATAAGTGAACATTATCAAAGAAATCAGCATTCAAGAAGGCTATTAGAGTTTATATGTTAACAGAGGTTAATAATGGGAAGTCATTTAGAACAATCACAAATTCAACGCTCAAACTACTAACATACATCGATCGTCCTAGTGATTTTCAGCTGATATCATAGTCTAAAGTCCTAATGCAGGAGCAGCAAGTTTCTTAGGAACACCGAAGTGGTTAAGTATTCAAAACAACATATCATAAAAGGATGTGATAATGGATAAGACCACTGAGGTCTTATTTTTAAAACTGAAATTTTTTAAGAAATACACTTGAAAATAGGTAACATGTTTGGCCTTTAATTTATTAACTTTTATATTAATTTATGCTGCTGAAGAATCTATCATCGGATCAGCTTCCTGAGGTGGGAGGAGAGAGGAACAGCACAGGAAGTTCTCATCTGCACAATGAGAACGTGGCGGCAACAACTGCCAGTGCTTTCAGCAGAACTAAAGAGAATCTCATTAGTTTACAAGGACACACACTCCTGACAAAAGTAGTAGACAGCATTCAGCAAGAAAACAAAATGGAACCCTGCAGTAATGAAATATTGCACGGAAAATTCACAAAATGTGAATGTGTATATATTTTTTGTAATGTAATGTAAACAACAAACAATAAAAAGAAAAAAAGGATACATATAGGCACTCACATAGAAAAAAGCTATGTTTTGCATATAGGTAATCACATAGTAAACAAAAAGAAACAGAAAAAACATACATATAGACACTCGCATAGTAAACAGCAGGTTATGTTTATATATATTTTGCAACACTAATATAGTTGTCAAAATGCAAGTTTGTGTGAAACACTGGCAAAATTGCGAGCCTTGCACTGTGCGGTGAAGGGAGAGCAAAGAAGAGGGAGAGAGAGAAGAGGTAGGTAGAGTGAAGGAGAGGGAGGGAGGGAGAGAGAAGGAGGGAAGGAGAGGGAGGGAGGGAGAGAGAAGGAGGGAATGAGAGGGAAGGAGAGAAAAGGAAGGAGGTTAGTGAGAAGGAGAGTGAGGGAGCGAGAGAGAGTGTGAAGTAGAGGGAAGGAGTGAGAGAGAGTGAGAAGGAGAGGGAGAGAGGAGAAGGAGAGAGAGAGAAGAAGGGAGAGAGAAGGAGGGAGAGAGAGAGAGAAGGAGGGAAAGAGAGATTAAGGGAGAGAGAGGGAGTACAGGAAATAGAGAAGGAGAGAGAAGGAGGGAGAGAGAGAGGAAGGGAGAGAGAGGAGGGAGAGAAAGAGAAGGAGGGAGAGAAAGAGAATGAAGGAGGGAGGAAGAGATAGAAGGATGGAGGGGGAGAGAGCGAGGGCGCACAGAGAGAGAGAGAGAAGGCGAAGAGAGAGAGAGAGAGGGGGCGCACAAAGAGACAGAACAAACAATATTATACAGTCATTTTTGACGGCCAATTGACAAGTGTAATATAAACAACAAACAATAAAAAGAAAAACATACATACAGACACTCACATAGTAAACAGCAATGTTTTCTGGAGTATCTGAATAAAACGGTGGCACGTCTTTTGCGCGCTGGAGACCTGATGGCGCTCTGCGCTCCAGCCTGCATCCCATCTGCCCCATCTCATATTTATTGGACCTGCTTGCTGGAGGCTGCCAAGGCTAAGGTAAGGGGCTGACAGTGTGCCATGTGGGACTGGCATGTGTCACTAGGAGCATATTGTATGTAATGTCACTGTCATTGTGTGCATGTGTCACTAGGAGCATATTGTATGTAATGTCACTGTCATTGTGTGCAAGGGTCACTAGGAGCATATTGTATGTAATGTCACTGTCATTGTGTGCATGTGTCACTAGGAGCATGTTGTATGTAATGTCACTGTCATTGTGTGCATGTGTCACTAGGAGCATGTTGTATGTAATGTCACTGTCATTGTGTGCATGTGTCACTAGGAGCATATTGTATGTAATGTCACTGTCATTGTGTGCATGTGTCACTAGGAGCATATTGTATGTAATGTCACTGTCATTGTGTGCATGTGTCACTAGGAGCATATTGTATGTAATGTCACTGTCATTGTGTGCATGTGTCACTAGGAGCATATTGTATGTAATGTCACTGTCATTGTGTGCATGTGTCACTAGGAGCATATTGTATGTAATGTCACTGTCATTGTGTGCATGTGTCACTAGGAGCATGTTGTATGTAATGTCACTGTCATTGTGTGCATGTGTCACTAGGAGCATATTGTATGTAATGTCACTGTCATTGTGTGCATGTGTCACTAGGAGCATATTGTATGTAATGTCACTGTCATTGTGTGCATGTGTCACTAGGAGCATATTGTATGTAATGTCACTGTCATTGTGTGCAAGGGTCACTAGGAGCATATTGTATGTAATGTCACTGTCATTGTGTGCATGTGTCACTAGGAGCATATTGTATGTAATGTCACTGTCATTGTGTGCAAGGGTCACTAGGAGCATATTGTATGTAATGTCACTGTCATTGTGTGCATGTGTCACTAGGAGCATATTGTATGTAATGTCACTGTCATTGTGTGCATGTGTCACTAGGAGCATATTGTATGTAATGTCACTGTCATTGTGTGCAAGTGTCACTAGGAGCATATTGTATGTAATGTCACTGTCATTGTGTGCATGTGTCACTAGGAGCATATTGTATGTAATGTCACTGTCATTGTGTGCATGTGTCACTAGGAGCATATTGTATGTAATGTCACTGTCATTGTGTGCATGTGTCACTAGGAGCATATTGTATGTAATGTCACTGTCATTGTGTGCATGGGTCACTAGGAGCATATTGTATGTAATGTCACTGTCATTGTGTGCAAGGGTCACTAGGAGCATATTGTATGTAATGTCACTGTCATTGTGTGCATGTGTCACTAGGAGCATATTGTATGTAATGTCACTGTCATTGTGTGCAAGGGTCACTAGGAGCATATTGTATGTAATGTCACTGTCATTGTGTGCATGTGTCACTAGGAGCATATTGTATGTAATGTCACTGTCATTGTGTGCAAGTGTCACTAGGAGCATATTGTATGTAATGTCACTGTCATTGTGTGCAAGGGTCACTAGGAGCATATTGTATGTAATGTCACTGTCATTGTGTGCATGTGTCACTAGGAGCATATTGTATGTAATGTCACTGTCATTGTGTGCATGTGTCACTAGGAGCATATTGTATGTAATGTCACTGTCATTGTGTGCATGGGTCACTAGGAGCATATTGTATGTAATGTCACTGTCATTGTGTGCATGTGTCACTAGGAGCATATTGTATGTAATGTCACTGTCATTGTGTGCATGTGTCACTAGGAGCATATTGTATGTAATGTCACTGTCATTGTGTGCAAGGGTCACTAGGAGCATATTGTATGTAATGTCACTGTCATTGTGTGCATGTGTCACTAGGAGCATATTGTATGTAATGTCACTGTCATTGTGTGCATGGGTCACTAGGAGCATATTGTATGTAATGTCACTGTCATTGTGTGCAAGGGTCACTAGGAGCATATTGTATGTAATGTCACTGTCATTGTGTGCATGTGTCACTAGGAGCATATTGTATGTAATGTCACTGTCATTGTGTGCAAGGGTCACTAGGAGCATATTGTATGTAATGTCACTGTCATTGTGTGCATGTGTCACTAGGAGCATATTGTATGTAATGTCACTGTCATTGTGTGCATGGGTCACTAGGAGCATATTGTATGTAATGTCACTGTCATTGTGTGCATGTGTCACTAGGAGCATATTGTATGTAATGTCACTGTCATTGTGTGCATGTGTCACTAGGAGCATATTGTATGTAATGTCACTGTCATTGTGTGCATGTGTCACTAGGAGCATATTGTATGTAATGTCACTGTCATTGTGTGCAAGGGTCACTAGGAGCATATTGTATGTAATGTCACTGTCATTGTGTGCAAGGGTCACTAGGAGCATATTGTATGTAATGTCACTGTCATTGTGTGCATGTGTCACTAGGAGCATATTGTATGTAATGTCACTGTCATTGTGTGCAAGGGTCACTAGGAGCATATTGTATGTAATGTCACTGTCATTGTGTGCATGTGTCACTAGGAGCATATTGTATGTAATGTCACTGTCATTGTGTGCATGTGTCACTAGGAGCATATTGTATGTAATGTCACTGTCATTGTGTGCAAGGGTCACTAGGAGCATATTGTATGTAATGTCACTGTCATTGTGTGCATGTGTCACTAGGAGCATATTGTATGTAATGTCACTGTCATTGTGTGCATGTGTCACTAGGAGCATATTGTATGTAATGTCACTGTCATTGTGTGCATGGGTCACTAGGAGCATATTGTATGTAATGTCACTGTCATTGTGTGCATGTGTCACTAGGAGCATATTGTATGTAATGTCACTGTCATTGTGTGCATGTGTCACTAGGAGCATATTGTATGTAATGTCACTGTCATTGTGTGCATGGGTCACTAGGAGCATATTGTATGTAATGTCACTGTCATTGTGTGCATGTGTCACTAGGAGCATATTGTATGTAATGTCACTGTCATTGTGTGCAAGGGTCACTAGGAGCATATTGTATGTAATGTCACTGTCATTGTGTGCATGTGTCACTAGGAGCATATTGTATGTAATGTCACTGTCATTGTGTGCATGGGTCACTAGGAGCATATTGTATGTAATGTCACTGTCATTGTGTGCATGTGTCACTGGGAGTATATTGTATGTAATGTCACTGTCATTGTGTGCATGTGTCACTAGGAGCATATTGTATGTAATGTCACTGTCATTGTGTGCATGGGTCACTAGGAGCATATTGTATGTAATGTCACTGTCATTGTGTGCATGGGTCACTAGGAGCATATTGTATGTAATGTCACTGTCATTGTGTGCATGTGTCACTGGGAGTATATTGTATGTAATGTCACTGTCATTGTGTGCATGTGTCACTGGGAGCGTGTTGCATTGCATGTTTATCACTACATACATGATAAACATGCAATGCAACATGCTCCTAGTGACACATGCACACAATGCCTGGTCCATATGTCAGACCTTACCTTGCCAAGTAGGTCCAGTAAATATGAGATGGGGGCCTCTGTGGCAGATGGGATGCCGGCCGGAGCGCAGAGCGTCATAAGGGCGCAGTTCTCAGCGCCCTGATGATGGCGCTCTATTCTGCTGCGTGCGAAGGTCGGCGTGCCACATAAAACATAACTTTTACTAACAATGGGAATTCTATATATGTTTCAAGGGGCTGGACCTGAAGACTAGATAAATACAAAAATACCAATTGCAAAAAGGTATCAACTAGTAAATTACATTGTTTCAAATAATTCTGACTGGTAAGTTTTCTCTCATGACCCATACTATTAAAATATGTTTGAAACCTTTTCTATGTATGTTGAAATTATCTGGATTACATTTTGCATTAAATCATAACCTACTAACAAATAATGCAAATTATAATCAATCCTTACCTTGTTGTATCTGTTGTTCTTCAAAGTTACCTCCAATTTCTGTTTCCGTCACAAGTTCTTTGATGAAGTTGGAAGGAAACATGCCAGTCTTGCCATTGAGAACGCCTTCCCACCAGCCCTCCTCCACCTGAACAGCGGCATGGAATAGCAGATCATTAGTATTCTTATTCATTTGTAATTCACTTTTAATCCTATATGCTAAAGAATTGTTTTGCATCTTTTGATATTCATACCATAGCACAGAATGTAAGCAGGGCCCTTGACTCCTTTTGCATCAATATGTCTATACATTGTGTTAGGTATTTTTCTCTATGGTTAATCATTCTCAAGACATTTAACATTGATTGTGAGGCTCCTTTGTGATAATGTGTGTCTCAAAATATTAATTTGCATCTCAGAGTGCTTGTAAGGATAGTGGAGGAAACCAAACTTCATGATAACCATAGGGGGCATTGTTTTGCCAGTGCAGAGACAGGCAGGCAGCTTGTAATCCCAATTACAGCACACCAAAACAGCTAATTGGTATTGAGGAGCAGGTCCTTTGCTTATGAATAAAGCAGAAACTGTTTATCTAAGGAATGATTCACTTTACAATCAAAAGTCTAGTACAATGTATGGCTCATATTGAGGTGACAGAGTCCCTTTAGCTACACTCCAAAATAAAAAAATTTCAACTATAGAACTATATTAGGCTCTACCTCAAGACTAATTCCTAAACCTACTTGTATTTCTGTAACAGAGACATTATCTGAGCGGGTCCTTACCCTAATGCGCTTTAAATTCTCTAAAACATTAGATGTAAACAGCTGAATCTCCTAAAGAAATACAGAATTAAGTAGCAAAACTGTCCTTACTCCTGTATGAACTAACAGTATAAGCCAGCATCCTGCTGGTGAGCCAATTTATATTAGCAATGTTACAAAATGTATAAGTACATGGTCACAATCCAACATTCAGTTGGTTCTAAACCACTCACTTTGCAGTGTAACAGATGTGATTCCACATTGGGGTTTCATATTTCGTATTCAATGTTTAAAAAAATATCAAAAACATGCAGGGACACTTTAGTTTTATATTGAAAAAATATATATATATTTTTGGCAAAATATTTTTACAAAGTAGATGGAGCAGTTATATCCTCCTCTGTATTCAAGCTATTATATCATTTGTACAAACAGATACACAAAAACAGTATAGCATAACAGTTTATGAATTACAAGCTGTATTTATTGCTATATAAAACCATTTTCCCACATTATCAACTGTAGTTATTTAATATGTAAACATGAGGGTAGGCCCTCGGTGCTTTGGATGAAAGCACCATATATTCTACATTGCTGTAACATGGCAAATTGTATGTCACAGCCTGCACTACCATTCATTTAATTGTGTTACTTCTTTACCAACCCTAGTTTTGTGAGCTGGTAGTTTTAGTGTCAAGCTTTTTAACATTGTGTGTGGAGCAAGGCTTTAAATTCAGGAATCATTATTATCATTATTATAATATATGGCATACCATGTTCCCACCACACTAGTACTTGCACCTAGAGCAGCTATTACTCAGCCAATCATGTATGTGAACAAAGCAGCCATAAGTTAAAGCATATTCAGCGCACATCCTACTTGCATTGTACTTAGTTAAATACCCTGTTGTGAAGATAGTTTTTTTTATTTGATTTTAACTCAGAGTGATTTTGCCGGGTGCAAAATACACGAAATTTATTTTCCTTTCCAATATTTGGCTCATGAACATTATGCTATTATTTTGTACAGATGTCAAGCGGATGAACGTACGCTAACTAGTAACTGTTGTATCAGGCTATGACACCATTTACTGCCAAAAAAAGCTTTGGCATTTACACATCTATAGGAAACACAGCAGCTTTTTTTATTGTATGTATCTGTGAAATATATTGCAGCTTTTTAAATAAATGAAACAAGTGGTCACATTGAATAAAAACTGAATCCGGCACCTGGTATTATTTCTATTTATCTAGAAGATTGATCCTCGGATTCTTTTGGGGTGTCGTGAGTTGGAACAAATGGTATCCCAACATATATAAAAATGACAATTACATATTTTTGCAGCAAGGCCAGGTGCTTGCGGTCTCTGCTTATTTTTAAATATTTTTATTGAGTTCACAGGATAAAAGAAAAAGAGGAAAGGTATAAACTGTGGGCTCTGATGTGCATTGACAGTCACAATCACTCATCCCAAATATAAACACCTTCAGTATCACACATCAGTTCTCCCCTGCAGAACTGGCAATGGATAAATATCTAAAAGCTTCATCATTACACAATGAAGCTGACATACAGATTGTTACACTTTGCAGCAGATTATCTCTTCAAAGGCCTGTCTCAACACAGCTCCATTCATTTAGTTGACTAGTCTAAAAAAAGTCCTCATTATCTAGGTTTCTTCAAGAGCTATTAATGGGACCACAACATTGGATTACTAACATTAAAGTACTGGCTATGCATTGTAATGAACATTATTGATAATTCCTGAGAAATTCAGTATTATTTATGCTGCATTTTTATGCACAAGTGGCTTCTAAATACTAATTAGTTGCTTTGATGCACTAATTAGTATCACAATCTACTTTCCATGTGGTGGCCAAAACATTGTCCCCAAATGTTGTAGTTCAGTCAGAACTCCCCCACACTCTTATCAAGTATTCTGAACTATAATTTGCATATTGAGACAATGCTGTGTTTCTCAAGAAATAATTACTGTAAAGAAAAAATGGTAGTACCATATATCTCATAATTGCATATGAAAGATAATAAATTAGAGACTGTATTATTTAATTGTATCATTCTAAAGCAGGGGTGTCCAAACTCGGTCCTGGAGGGCCGCACCCAGGCCTTGATTTGAAGATATCCTTTCTGTGCACAGGTCAGTAAATCAGGATGACTGAAGAAATAGTGATTGACTCACCTGTGCACAGCAGGGTTATTATCAAATCCAGGCGTGTGTGTGGCCCTCCAGGACCGAGTTTGGTCAACCCTGTTCTAAAGTACCGTATATTGCCTATATTGAAGTGTATTTCAAATGAGAATGGAAACAGTTTTTTCACAAGCCTCTGTCTGGTGCACATTAGTAATCCAGTAATATTCCCTGCTGCTTCTGGATCGCTACCTTGTAGTGCTGAAGGGGCTTGTGTACTTCAATGAAGCTGTGAGCTATACCATGTAGGGTCACCCAAGATAGGCAGGTCACGGGAGAAAGGTCAGACAAATACCAATCCACTGGTGAAGGAACTGGTAACCCATTCCAGTATCTTTGGCAAGAAAACCATCCAGTATCTCACAAAAGTGAGTACACCCCTCACATTTTTGTAAATATTTTATTATATATTTTCATGTGACAACACTGAAGAAATGACACTCTGCTACAATGTAAAGTAGTAAGGGTACAGCCTGTATAACAGTGTAAATTTGCTGTCCCCTCAAAATAACTCAACACACAGCCATTAATATCAAAACCGTTGGCAACAAAAGTGAGTACACCCCATCCCCCCCAAGTGGAAATGTCCAAATTGAGCCCATATTTTGTGTGGCCACCATTATTTTCCAGCACTGCCTTGACTCTCATGTGCATGGAGTTCCCAGAGCTTACAGGATGCCACTGGAGTCCTCTTCCACTCCTCCATGATGACATCACGGAGCTGGTGGATGTAGGCCAAACATTTATACACATGTGTCTATATGTGCCTATATGTTTTCTATAATATGTTGTGTTGACTCCCCCCTATATGCATTTACCTGATGATGTCAGATGCTGCCTCCACTATCTCTGCATCGCTGTTTACGTTCAAACTGAGGGTTTCATCTCATATCAATGTTTTTGTGAGCTTTGTGCCTTATCCATTTATCTGTCATTTAGGGATTATTTCAACTACTTTTCCCTTTAGTATAGATGTATACTTTTGGTGGTGGGAGTGTCATGGTCTGGGCCTGCATGAGTGCTGCCGGCACTGGGGAGCTACAGTTCATTGAGGGAACCATGAATGCCAACATGTACTGTGACATACTGAAGCAGAGCATGATCCCCGCCTTAAGGGACGGGGCCACAGGGCAGTATTCCAACATGATAAGACCCCAAACACTCCTCCAAGACGACCACTGCCTTGCTAAAGAAGCTGAAGGTAAGTAAAGGTGATGGACTGGCCAAGCATGTCTCCAGACCTAAACCCTTTTGTGCATTTGTGGGGCATCTTCAAACGGAAGGTGAGGGAGTGCAAGGTCTGTAACATCCACCATATCAGTGATGTCACCATGGAGAAGTGGAAGAGGAGTCCAGTGGCAACCCGTGAAGCTCTGATGAACTCCATGCCTATGAGGGATAAGGCAGTGCTGGAAAATAATGGTGGCCACACATAATATTGACACTTTGGGCCCAATTTGGACATTTCCACTTAGGGGTGTACTCACTATTGTTGCCAACGTTTAGGCATTAATGGCTGTGTGTTGAGTTATTTTGAGGGGACAGCAAATTTACACTGTTATACAGACTGTACACTTACTACTTTACATTGTAGCAGAGTGTCATTTCTTCAGTGTTGTCACATGAAAAGATATAATAAAATATTTACAGAAATGTGAGGGGTGTACTCACTTTTGTGAGATACTGTATGGATAAGCACAACCAGAAACCTGTGCCGGACACGACTGAACAGCAACAACATTATTCACTTATACAGAAGACAATGAGGAAAACAGAATGAAACAAATGACTTGTTTATTTTAGTGTACACTTGTTTTATAACACTGTATCTTGTCTGGGCTCCTCAGTAAAAATAAGCTGTATATAAACAGACTTTACAACATATACAATGCTAAGCCACACAGAGTCACTGGTGTATATCTAAGTATATACTATTTACTACAGAAATGTTGAGTACAATGTGGAGACAAGTTTATCGCTCTTTAAACTTGACTTAAGAGTCTGCATAGCTTTATGTACATCAAGGTTTTCTGGAATTCCCTAGATATCTATTCCATATATCTATGGAATAAGTTACAAATCTCTTTCGCTGTCTTTTTTTCTTTTATCCTATCCTAATCAATTTGAGTCCTTTCTGGGAGAAAAGCTCTACATAAATGTATTATTATTACCATAGTGATGAATACATGGAAGTAACACCACAATGTCTTAAACTTTAATTTATACCCTTCAACACTATAATGACTACCCCACCCCAATTTTATTGAAGATCCAGAGAACCCCCCGCTTCTTTTTTTAATAACATGCCCACCCTATGACAAAGGAATATCCTAGGTGGATAGGTCTTACATATTTATTCCTACCCCGGTGCATTTGTAGCAGGGAAGGGGATTACATACAATGTTTCATTTGCTGAATTGTCATTTAACAGAAATATTTTACCAATGTATTTGATTATATCAATGATAATAAAGGATATTTGTTTTACATGTATTTACACATGTTGCTTGTGGCATGATGATGTTTATTAAATTGCATGAAATATTTTAATGTCATTAAGGCAATAAGGTAATAAGGAGCATTGAAAACAAGTTAAATTAATATAAACAAATTATTGAGGAGATTGTGCTTTTATACACGGGCTGGTCATTTCTAATAAAGGTATAGCCATCTGCAAGGCCAGTGTTGCAGTCACACAATTCCAGGCAAATGACCCTAGATGCATTATTTACTTAAACACATTGCAGCAGCATGTTATGTTACACTGATATAGAAATAATATCACAGAGAGTCAGTATGGGATTAGTATTACATGTAGACACCTTCATCTTACACAACTTACATTATCCCCTTCTGGATCGCTACATTGTCGTGGTGAATGGGGTTGTGTTCCTCAATGAAGCTGTGAGCTATACCATGTAGGGTCACCCAAGATGGGCAGGTCATAACAGGGAGGTTAGACAAACTGGAGAAGGAACTTGCAACCCATTCCAGTATCTTTGCCATGGATTGACACACCCAGATACTGTACAAGATGTGCCTGGTGTGCTGTGGTCCACAGGGTCATGGAGCGTCAGACACGACTGGACAACAAACTTACAGTATAATATGGTGCTGATATATGTGCAAGTTCTTACATAATTCCCTAGACTCTGATAAGTGCCCCTCATTAATATTTCTAGAGTGCACAGTTCCAGTGTGAGGACATTTAAAGGGTATCTGGGGCACAGCACTGCTCACCAAACTTCCAAGAAATTAACAGATGATACTGACCATGGATATCATCCCATTGGCTGAAATAGATGACTCGATGTGCTCTACAACTGCTAATTTGCTGAAAAAGACAGACCCACATGGTAATGAAAAATGTAAAAACTTTTAAATGACTGCAACACATTCAATTCACCAGATTAAAACAGTTATGTACTGGGAACACTTTGGGCCTCATTCTATTGCGATTTGGCCAATTAAATAGGGCTCTAAATAAGCACATAGCATATTTTTTTAAAGAAGTTTTTAGTTAGTGAAATCCTTGCTTTTGGATAGATGCTTACTAACTAAAAACTTCTTAAAAAATATATGTTATGTGCTTATTTAGAGCCCTATTCAATTGGCCAAATTGCAATTGAATGAGGGCCTTTTTCTTTTTTATTTGAATTACCTGTACGGGTGCTGATACCGTATGAGTGACTTCAGCGTGCACAGAGCCACAGGATAAGTAGCACATGATAAGTACCTGCCTCCTCTCCTGTTTTTCCTTCTGTGTCTTCCTCTCCCTCACTTATTTTTTTCTTCTCTTTTCCTTTTCTGTTTTCTTTGTCATTTATTTCTCACTTCTTTTTTCTCCTTCTCTCTTCTCTTTTAGTCTTTCATTTTCTCGTCTCTTTTATTTTCCTATCTCTTAATACACAGACCTGAGAAGTAAGTTCCTCTTCCTCTTAAAGGGACTCTTTAGGTAATTTTGTTTTTGTTTTCTATAAATGTTTTAAATAAGTGATTTAAAGAATTTTAGCCTCTTAAATGTAATTGTCAAATAACATTTACACTTCACTTACTTCTAATTAGGCGCCAGAGTAACATTTTCTCAGTTAACGGAACTTAAAAAAACAAAACAAATTGTCTAAAGCAGTGACAGGCAACCTATTTCACTTGAACAGTCTTGTATACGGCCCAAGGGTCCCTAAAAGGGCCTCACGGTGCTTTAAACCTTTTTAAATTACCCAAAGCCAAACATAAGAATGGAATTAATTGGTAATGGAGGTATAGATAATGAGTAGAAGTATTTAGGAGTGCATGATGCCCCCAGATCGCCTGTTGCCCACTGGGGGCATCAAGTGGGAAAAAAACAATCTGAATCTCCAACAGCCCTATTAAATTCCCCTAACTTGTAAAACCGTAGCCCGTAAAGTAGCCTGCAAGACTTGCAGCTATTAAATTGGTCCCATAAAGCAAGCCGGTGCTGATCTGCAGGTGAAGAGGGGAAAAAAGCCTACGGGACGCGGAACGTAGAACTTCGTGGCCGCAAATCCTTTGTTCTGTCAAGCCCGTAATTGCTACGTTCCAATTTAGCTATTAAATTGCAACAAAAATACTTTATTTCATGTTTAATTTCTGTGTTATATCGATTCCGGCAATCAATGTGTTAATACATATAATGTAACTCGCATGTGATAGAATATCATAATTATGGCTTTATCAATATTGCATTATTTCTGGAATGTGGGTCTGATTGTAACTCGTAATTGAAGCACGTAAGACTATGAAATCCCAACTCCATTTCTCTGTGACATAATTATGACGATCTCTGTTGCCATTGGCTCCATTTAAACCCGTAACTACGGGTTTGACTAATTGATCCCGTTAACGGCCCTGCATCCAATGTTCATCAAATGGTTTATGGGTTTGCACCTCAAGCCTGTAACTCACAGCATGTTCTAATCTAATAGCTCTGTAACTCGGCCAAATTTCAAGCCCGCAGCTGTTATAGATCTGACGTTGCACTTTTAATGTGGCTGCAAGTGTCTCACCTATTTTATATTAAGCGTATACTCACAGATAGCATATGTATTATAAGACAACAATGCAGATGACCAGGAAGGTATGAAATGTAATAAATATGTAACAAATGTTTAGTCTGTAATAGGCAGTTTTTATAATTTTACCTAACAAAATGTTTTTATCAGTTTATAAAGCGGACTGAGATGGTGTAACCCTATACTCAGGTGCATAATATACACCTATCTGAAACAACTAGTACGCTAGTCTGTGAAGACTCAAAAGGAATAATAAAAACATTACGGTTCTGATAACGAGTTTTTTTGCAACTTTTCAAAGCAGCAACGTTTTTTAGGTCCTTAAACCTAGACTGAATATTCGTAGTGAACTACAGAAGTTCCTATCCACTTAAGGATGGACTTCAAGTTTTGACACAAAATAGAATTCTATAATCTGCTTAGTGTATATTCTCTCAAGACTGGAGACCCCCAAACTTTTATACCTCCAAGACCAACAATGTATGTGAGAGACACCTGTGAGTATGGTAGATATTGTTATTCTGTGAGTTCTACACTGAGAGCCTCATTCAATTTCTGCAATTTTGAGATATGGGTTTGCAACTGGAGGTCGCAAGTTATTTTGCTATTCAATTGCCTTACGTTTGCGGGCTCCGATCAAGTTGTGTGCTGCGATCCATTGTGATTTGTAAAATTGCAGGTTAATGCCCCTCCAAGCCTGTGATCTTTCAAGGTCTCAAGAGTCCCGAACGTTAAAATTGCAAATCGCTATTCAATTGCTCTGATTCCCCCTAGCTAACCACTCCGTCAAGCCCGCAAATTGCAAATATCTGACCACAAGTTACTGGTACCAAAGAGGTCTTGCAAAGTGCTTAATGACAAATCGTAACACTTTAAAAGCAAATAAAAAAGCAAAACTTCTGAAGAGTGAAAGTGATGTTAGGTCTTAGAATTAATAGCACAGCATTCTCCAATACTTTATTTCATGTTTAATTTCGGTGTTATATCGAGCACGGAAATCAATGTTAAGTCCTACAGGCTTCAACCTCCAAGGTCGTAGGACTTTGAAAATCCAATCTCAATTTTTTCAAAGTCCTATGGGCTTGGAGGTTAAAGCCTGTAGGCCTTCGAAAATGGAGGTTGGATGTCAAAATCCCACAGCATTCACTTAGGAGTTACGGGCTTGGATGTTGGTCATGATGATGATCTCTGTTTACATTGGCTGTTTCTGCATCGGGAGTTACTTCCTACGGCAATGGTTGACGATTTTTGCAATCGGGCCCAAACTTGCGAGCCGGGCTTTTTGAATAGCACCTTAATTCGGGCCTGCAGCAGGCCCTCAAACGTAAGTCCTACATAAGGTAACTTATGATGCCTCAATTGAATGAGACTCTAAGAGTCTACCAAAAAAAATAACCTACCAAACATCTTCCCTGCTGTTTATTTGATGATTTATACTTTAGTTGTATCATTATAAATGTTAACATTTTATCAATAGTTCTTCCAAGTAAATTAGACCCAACAAATCATTAAATAATTCCTGGCACAAATGCAAAATTGAAGATCAAACATGGCAATGTTTCAGAATATAAGAACACCTGACACTTGACAAAGGCTTACATGACACTGGACTCTAGAAAGAGACAAAGAAAGCTACTGCAAATGTAAAAAGCTGAAAGGTTTATGTAGCATGTTATCAATTAAAAGTTATTAAAATTACATTTACTTATGGTAAACTGTGAAGCTAATGGTATGGTGGTAATCTAATGATGTTTGTAATTTTTGTATTTAAAACAGACTTTCTTACTATACCCTCTATATTTACTATGTGCCTTATCTAATTTTAGGTGATAATGCAAATTACTCCCTGGAGGTCGTTAATTGCACATTCTGATTGAAACAAGTGAACTGTGGCTGAGAACAATTCTCAACAGTTTGACTGCCACGTATTTCAATCATTCAGAGCACAAACAAATTGCTGGTGGCGATTAGGCTCAAACACAAATATAAGATGTAAACCCAGAAGAGAGGATTACGCAGACTCTATAACTGAAACAATTACCGTATTTATCGGCATATAACAAGCACCGGCGTATAACACGCACCTCATTTTAAGAAGGGAATTTCATGGAAAAAAAAAAATTCAAATAAAGAACTTTGAAGCAAAATCCTCAACCTCCCTCCTCATCCTCAACCCCCTCCTTAACCTCCCTCCTCATCCTCCCTCCTCAACCCCCTCCTCAAACCCCCCATCCTCAACCCCCTCCGCCACCCCCCATCCTCATCCTCCTTCCTCAACCCCCTCCTCAACCTCCCTCCTCATCCTCAACCCCCCTCCTCATCCTCAACCCCCCTCCTCATCCTCAACCCCCTCCTCATCCTCAACCCCCTCCTCAACCTCCCTCCTCATCCTCCCTCCTCAACCCCCCTATCCTCAACCTCCCTCCTCAAACCCCCTCCTCAACCCCCCATTGCTCATCCTCCCTCCTCAACCCCCCTATCCTCAACCCCCTCCTCAACCTCAACCCCCCTCCTAAACCTCCCTCCGCATTCTAACCCCCCTCCTCATTCTAAACCCCCCTCTCCTCAACCTAAACCCCCCTCCTCCTCAACCTAAACCCCCCTCCTCGTCAACCTAAACCCCCCTTAATACCTCTGCCTCACTTACCTGCTTCTGCTCCGGCCTCCGCTCCGCTCCTTGACCCGGTGACATCACATACGCGCCAGCGCGCTTCGTCATTAGCATATACCGGGTGTCGGCATGCGGAGGGGGTTTAGAGTGAGGAGGGAGGTTGAGGAGGAGGAGGGGGGAAGGAATATCGGCGTATAACACGCACCTATGATTTGCCCCCTATTTTCAGGGAGAAAAAGTGTGTGTTATACGCCGATAAATACGGTACATATCCCATGGGATATTTATTTGTCAACATTAAATTGACATGGTATTCAGTATACCCATAGTCTTACATTAGTATAACCTGTGTCCCTGGTTTCGTATTTACAGTGGCACATATAACTCCTACAGCATGCTGTACAAGCAATTGTTTGAAACACATTTTGTTGCTAAACACTTCATCTATAATATTGGTTGTCAGTTTTATAGTCTATTGCTCCAACAGGACTGCTTATAATATTTATGTGTTTAAATACTGAATAATTTCTTGTCGTTTGCTTGCTTTTCTAACAAAAGTCAACACAGTCAAAAATCACTGTGTCACTAAGGCCCTTATTCAATTGCAAACCCGCAGTTGCCTTCATACCGAAAATTTGCAACAGTTACAGTGCCTTGCAAAAGTATTCACCCCCCCTTGACTTTTTACCTATTTTCTTACATTCCAGCCTTAAATTCTATGTTTTGTTAATCTGAATTTTATGTGATGGATCAGAACACAATAGTCTAAGTTTGTGAAGTGAAATTAGAAAAATATATACAGAAAACTATTTTTTAGAAATAGAAAACGGATAATTGGCATGTGTGTATGTATTCACCCCCTTTGTTATGAAGCCCATAAAATGCTCTGGTGCAACCAATTACCTTTAAAAGTCACAGAATTAGTGAAATGATGTCCACCTGTGTGCAAGCTAAGTGTCACATGATCTGTCATTACATATACACTCACAAGGAACTCTACAAACAAGTAAGGGACAATGTTGTTGGGAAGTATAAGTCAGGGTTAGATTATAACAAATATCCAAATCTTTGATGATCCCCAGGAGCACCATCAAATCTATCATAACCAAATGGAAAGAACATGGCACAACAGCAAACCTGCCAAGAGACCAAAACTCACGGACCGGGCAAGGAGGGCATTAATCAGAGAGGCAGCACAGAGACCTAAGGTAACCCTGGAGGAGCTGCAGAGTTCCACAGCAGAGACTGGAGTATATGTACATAGGACGATAATAAGTTGTGGCCAGAAGAAAGCCATTACTTTCAGCAAAAAACAAAATGGCACGTGAGATTCCCAAAATGTATGGAGGAAGGTGCTCTGGTCTGATGAGACTAAAATGTAACTTTTCGGCCATCAAAGAAAACGCTATGTCTGGCGCAAACCCAACACATCACATCACCCAAAGATCACCATCTCCACAGTGAAACATGGTGGTGGCAGCTTCATGCTGTGGGGATGTTTTTCAGCAGCCGGGACTGGGAAACTGGTCAGAGTTGAGGGAAAGATGGTGCTAAATACAGGGATGTTCTTGAGCAAAACCTGAGGCTAGGACGTAAATGTGTTGGAATGGCCTAGTCAAAGCCCAGACCTGAATTCAATAGAAAATCTGTGGTCAAACTTAAAGATTGCTGTTCACAAGCGCAAACCATCCAACTTGAAGGAGCTGGAGCAGTTTTGCAAGGAGGAATGGACAAAAATCCCAGTGGTAAGATGTGGCAAGCTCATAGAGACTGATCCAAAGCGACTTGGAGCTGTGATTGCCGCAAAAGGTTGCTCTACAAAGTATTGACTTTACGGGGGTGAATAGTTATGCACATTGACTTTTTCTGTTATTTTGTCCTATTTGTTGTTTGCTTCACAATAATAATACAAAAAAAAATGCTTTCAAATTTGTGGTCATGTTCTGTAAATGAAATGATGCAAATCCTAAAATAATTCATGTTAATTCCAGGTTGTGAGGCAACAAAACACGAAAAATGCCAAGGTGGTTGAATAGTTTTGCAAGGCACTGTGCAGAGTGATTCAATTGATCAAGCTCGCAGCTACCTGGCCGAAAGCCTAAACCGTAAACCCTGCACCGGTAAGAAGCATTTCAGGGCATGATCATGATCAATTAAGCAAGGCCATGACTACAAATTTAGAAACGCACAATAGTAAATAATACCGTCATCATGACGTCAGTAAAACATGGAGTTTAAATCTTCAATTAGCATTTAGAAGTCTGATATGTGATCAATCAAGCAATGTACAAAATGATACAAATTAATGGCGATACTGTTCTAGTCGATGTGGGTGGCCTGATATGTTTTAAAAGTATATGCAAGTGAGCTGGGTTATCAATGCATCTGATAGAGAGGAATTAGTAGTGTATGAAAAAAAAGTTTGCATGAAAAAATAGCAAAATAAACATTTAAACAGTTACCCTAACGTTTGCTGAATTTCTAGCATTTGCAAACTGTTTTCTATCAATGTTGACACCCCCTGAAAATCCCTAGGAAAATTAGCATAAATAATAAATTGTATATTTTTGGTCTGTGAATTGAGCTGCATCTCTCCCTTAGCTTTATGCAATACCCAGAACATGGTCTGTGTCCCTTCATTCACAGATTGTAAGACACTCACACATAGAGACACTCACACTCAGAGACACATGCACTCAGAGACATATGCACTCACACAGAGACACATGCACTCACACAGACACTCACACAGAGACACATGCACTCACACAGAGACACATGCAGAGACCATGAACGCAAGCTCTCTTCCTCAAATTTGCAGATCATTGCAGGACCATGAATCAAGCATAAATGCTCATTTGCATATAAGACAAATTAGAATAGGAAGAAGAAGCTGAAATGTTTGGTTTCAGTACAATTATAATTTGTCAGAATTTATCAAGGAGAGGGAGTATGTCTAAAGAACAACCATGTAACAGCTCAATTATTTTTACTTGAATGTCGATTTATGAACCTTTAAGGATCCAGTGTTGCAGACTCATCTATCTGGCGGCATACAGCATTGCTGATTGGCTGCAAAGCTGGCCATGCTTAAATAGACAAGGTACACGTTTACAAAAAGGAATCCTCCAGGAGCCTAGCTCAATCCTGGGGGTGTAAAACATCACCTGCACCAGTTTGTTGTTTAATGCAAAGCTAGAAAAACCTAGTGCATGCAAATAAATGTAATCATACACTACTAATTTCCCTTTATCGGATGCATTCATAACAATTGAATAGCAAATTAGATTACGGGCTACATTACGGGCTCCAGTAAACAACAATTGCTTAATTGAAGAGGGGCATTAGTATATTTGCTAAATTCTATTGTAAATGACAAAATGTATCTCAGCTTCAGAATATGTTAGGATTTCTGCCCCTGAAGGAAATTAAAATCTGTTTGTTAAAAAAAAAATACTCATAGAAAAAGCTAGTTATAAAATGAGATTTGATTAATTATCAGTAAATATACATACTGCATTTAGTGGCTATAATTGTTGTCTAAATGTATATAGTCATGTTGATGAAATGCTAGGGCATCAAAGAACCCCACAATTCGCTCAAGAAGTTCATAACTCCTGCCAAGAACCCAATATCACTCCTCACAACATTGTAAAGCTCCTCTCAAGAGCAGCGTGCTCCCTGCTACTTATACATAGAATGCTACAAAAAACTATTTTGTATACATTTATTACGGAACCCCTCGCCACACATGATGCAATCCCAGGGTTTCACAAAGCACAGTTTAGGAATAAGCTGAATTTGATATATGGAGTATGATCAAATTCACAGAACTGTTAAAGCGTCACTGTACTGCAGTATGTAAAATGTACTTGGTTGAAGAACTATGCTTGCAAATAGTACTTAGCTCTATGGAATATGTAATTGCTTTATAAATAAATGATAATAATACACATTACAATTAAAACCAGAATCTGAAATTCAGTAAATGTACTGCTATATATGTGAGTGCATTTATAGAGCACATCTAAAAATAGTCATGGTGGTAGAGGTTGTTAATCATTGCAGCTCGGCAAATATTTAGGTCAGTTGTGTTGTAGATGAATAAATACAGGTGATTTATGTTAGCAGACCCACAAACATCCAGATTTTAGAAGTAGGTTAATAGTCATTTGTATAGGTTTGTGAGTCTAAATCCAGTATCGAAGTGAATGTTATGTAAATGGCATTGCTCAGTCGTGTCTGACTCTGTGTGACCTCATGGACAACACACCATGTGATTCGCTTGATTTTCATGGCAGAGATACTGAAGTGGGTAGTCAGTTCCTTCTCCAGTGGGCCACAGCATACAGCACCTGGTGTTCCCAGGTGGTCTCCCATCCAAGTACTGACCAGCATGACCTCTTGGTTCCCTGGCTGGATTTGAATCCAGGATACTGTGGTCAAAGCACCTCCATCCTAACCACTGCGCCACCAGGGAACCCAAGTGAATGCTACATATTACCTAACTCTTTTTCCTCATAAGTGGCAATTTAAAAACAAAAAAATCCTTTTTTCACAGGAACATGTATTTTATGAAATGTTTTTTTTAATAATATATCAAAAAGAGACTTGGCTCATTAAGTACTGGCAAATATGGAGGGAGGACATGTGGGAGAGATTTGGGGAAGGTGAGGGAGAGCTGGGTTACATTTGATTAAAAGTACATGGAACTACCCAATATTCTAGCAAACATTTAAAAGAGTGTATTTTACAAATTATAAAAAGTTATTTTACAAAACAAATAGGTATTTTGGTAATGTTTCCTACTCCTCCATGTATAAAAATGAACATGGTACCATGTTGGGTACTATCCTGCAAATCCCAAAACAGTTCACTATCACATAGCCTCAATGGGGCTACGGTTTTGTATCTGCAAATAAATCCAGAGATGTACGCTATAGCAGAGAATACTAACCTTGTCAGATGAGGCGCTACACTGTAAAAAAATTTCACATGAAGGGCCAATTTCTAAACTTCAGAAATAGTACAAATTGAAACTAATATTGACATATTATTTATTTGTATTTATAATCTTTATATTTAAGTGTGATTTAGTGAGATATCTTCCATAAATGCCAGTATGTATATGCAGTACCAAGTGTTCACATAATTTAGCTGTATATTATTTTAGTGTATAACATAAAGCATGTGAGTTCAAGGGTAAATAGAGAAACTGGAGGAAAGGACTGGGAGGAGATCTGAAAGAGAGAGAAAATAAGAAAGATAGGGGGTGAGAGGAATAGTGAGATGAGGCACAGGCTCTAACACACTCCTTCTGGCAAAGATACATATAATACAAAGTTCCATTTGTGGAAGGGGGGCACATATAAAATGATTGGAGGATCTCCCAAACTTTAGGTTGGAAAACAATGCTCTATGGCTTCCCCTCCACATAGGTCCCTGTTAAAGAACTGCTGTAATTTACAAACAACTTTACATGTTTCTGAAGTAGGTAACATAGTAGTAGCATTAGAAACTAAGTAATCCATGAGCATAAAATCATATTAGAGAAAATGTAAACTTTTGCATATTCTGCTTGTACTGTATATAGAAAGTTTCAACTTATGTGGCTTCTGTCCAGCTTGAAGTATAAATTCCTGGGGAGAAGAATGGAGGTTGCAAATCAAGAGCGTGGATGAGGGTTTGTTACATCACTGGAGAATGTCGTCTGCTTTTACTATCTGACACCCGTCCCTTCCCGTGCACATGTTCAGAAGCAGGGAGTTACAATGCTACCTGCACACAATGCTCCTACAGACATGTAAATCTTCATTTAAGTATCATGCATGCCCTGTATAAATAAAATGTATTGTTTTTACTTGTCTAAATATGCTTTTGTTAGATTTAAAGATCCCTATTAAATGTTCAAAATTGCAATTACTGAAGCCGGTAACATAGCCTCCAAAAGTAACTGCAATTAAATTGGCCTCTTCTAGCTACCCGAAATTGATCTTTCAAGCCCGCAAATGTTACAATCGCAAATGGCTATTTAATTGCTACAATTCCTAAAGCCCGGTTGCTTTCAAACCTGTAAATGGCAAATGTAGCCAAAAATCCTCAGAGTATTAGAGAGGACTCGTAAGGGGGTTAAATACCTATTCATAACACTGTAAAAGCAAATAAAACGTCACTATTGCACTTTAAGAGACGGGGAAAGCCATGTAAGACATTATAATTAATTGCACAACAGTCTCAAGCTCGCAAATCTGAAATAAAAAATAATTATTTTCAGGTTTTATTTCCGTGTTAGATCAATCTTGGGGATCAAGGAGTTAATAAATATCAGGCCACCCACATGGACTAGAACAGTTTCTTCATTCATTTTTATAGATTTTTAAATTGCTGGTTTGCGAGTACGATCGCATATCGGACCTCAAATTGATTGACGTTTAAATGCCATGTTTTACTGACGTCATGAGGATGGTCTCATTTACCATTGGCTGTTTCTAAATCTGTACTTACGGGCTTGCATAATTGATCTTAATTGATCGGGTTTATGGTTTATGGTTTTGGCTTTCGGCCATGTAGTTGTAGGCTTGTTCAATTAAAAAGCTCTGTAACTGTTGCAGATTTCAAACCCGCAGATTTACGGGCTGTTTGAAGGTCATTACGGGCTTGGATTTAAATGAAGCCCAACGTTGTCAAACTTAGGTTTCATTCTCCAGCGGTGCTTTAACTGCATGTTCTCGACCAATAATACTAACACATCTGCCTATCATAGAAATGAAAATCTGTTCCTTAAAAACAAAATACTAGTAGAAAAAAATGAGTAAATGAAGGAGATTGCATTCACCATCAGTAAATCTATATACTGCATTAAGTGGCTTTACATGTTATCTGTGTTTTCCAAACTTATATAGCCACTAGTGAATTGCCCGTCAAAAAATGATGGCAATAGAATTGTAAGTCAAGGAATGTTGTTTGGGGCAGACATTATTTTTTATGGTGGTGTGAGATCTCGGCGCTGATTGCGAGGCTCGCACTGAGCGCCTTCGGCAGCGCTCATTGCGAGCCTCTTGGTTGTTGTATTTTTTTTATCCGAGGCGCTTTTGCTGTCATTGTAAGGTCGGCGCTGATCTGTTTTTTGTGCTTATTGCAAGGCTGCCCCTTGGTGTAATTTGTGTGGTATGAGCAGCGTTGGCGCTCATTGTGAGGCGCGAAGTGAATGTTTTTTTTCCCCAAGTGGCGCTTGTGTGGTCGTTTGTAACCAGTTGTGAGGCGCCGTAAAGCCTCCACCTCCGCAAATGCGGCCCCTCGCTTTGCGAGCCTGCAATCATTAGCAACAACCCGCATGCTGACAACTATATATAAGTGATAGAACCCTTAATGGTCTCTAGAAGTGTTAATGGAAAACCAGGGCAACAAAGAACCCCAAAACTCACCATCACTGAAATATACCTCTGAAAAGTTCATAACTCCTGTCGAGAACCCAATATCACTCCTCCCAATATAAAGCATCTCACAAAACCTTAGAAGCAACACTCAAGAGTGGCTTGCTCCCTGCTACATATACATAGCTTGCTATACAAAAAAAAATTCTTGTGGAACTCCTCGCCACACATGATGCAATCCTTAGTTTATATGAAGCACAGTTTAGGAAACAACTGCTTAAGGAGCTGAAATGTGCAGTGTATTCAGAGCATGTACCAACCATCCTGTCTGCATACAGAGAATGTTTATTAAATGCCAGGCAAACTCTGATTCTGACAGATCACATTTACCCCGCTGTCAAACGCTACCTTTGTTGATTTGAAAGAAAATATAAAGAACAATGGAACAGCTCACTCAGACAAAAATGATAGAGGTGATCCCAGCCTCTTCTATCTGAATGTGTCAAGATCTTTTCACTTAGCACCAAAGTGCAGAAAAAAACAGGCTCTTCAGATAATAAATGCCAAGAAGATGAAGATGTTTGTATCATAAAATATTACTAAACACATCTGTTATACTATGAACAATACTGCCACACACAGAATGAGTAATGAAATATACTGTGGAAGATAAGACATATGGGAGATCCAACACAAGACTAAGTAAAGTAATTACATTCTTATTCTAAAGGTTCAGTTACTCACTTGATATCGAAATGGCAAAGGTCAGGGGTCTGTAGACTTTAATACCTACAGAAACGCCATTTGCACTACTGAAAAAACACAACTTTTAAGGTATTAACAATTTATATGTATATCAATACAGGTATGTTGTGGGAGTGTGTGTAGGTATTTAGTTTTATCAATGAAGATACCTATTTAGGTCTGTACAAATTAGCCAAGTATTTGTTGGGCCACCAAAACACAATCAAGCATTGCAGCCCTTGCTAAGCTTAAAGGGATATGGAATGTTCCCTGTTTTTAATATTAAAAGTAATTATCTATGTGTTTATTTGCATATGTTAATATAATTTTATTAACAAGTGCTTAAAAGCTCTTTTTTTACACAATGAAACCTTACAAATAGATGTTATGTTATTTGATATTTATGTTTATATATGCAAACAAACACTTAGGTAGTTTATTTTAATATTAAAACCATAGAACCTGCATTATCCCTTGAATGAAGGTGAACACTGATATATGTTGCTGTTTAGTCAAGTCTGACTATGCGTCACCATAGTTACATAAGGTTGTCTTGGGAAATATAGTAGAGTGGTTTGCTTGTTCCTTCTCAAGTGAATCGTGATTTGTCTGACCTCGCTAATACGACCTGTCCGTTTTGGGTGATCATAAATGGTATAGCTCACAGCTTCATTGAGGTAAACAAGCCACCTCACGACAACAAGGTAGCGATCCAGAAGGGAAGGTGAACACTAGAGAACTGCTAAAGTACCAAATACACTTGGAGCCTCAATCAGTTGTGATTTGACCAATTGAATAGGGCTCTATATAAGCACAGAGCATATTTTTTTACAGAAGTTTTTAGTTTGTGAAGACCTTGCTTTTGGATAGAAGTTCACTAACTAAAAACTTCTGTAAAAAATATGCTCTGTACTAATATAGAGCGCTATGCAATTGGCCAAATCACAATTGAATGAGACCCTTGGTACATAAATCATGGTTGTATAATTGCTTGGAAAGGTGAAACAGAGATATACTACAATGAGCAATGTAGACGAGTTAGTACACACCATTTACAGTGCTTTACTTAAGAATTCACACCCCATAGACTTTTCCTCATTTTGTAGCTTTACAACTTGGAATTAAAACTTTTTGATTTACACAGCATACTTAGCACTGACTGTTCAAAATATATGTATTGGGACACAAAAGTTAATAAAAAAAGACAATACAACAAAGTCAGAGGTGCTCAATCACATAATGAACTAATAACCTTAATAGGTTAGTCCTATGGACATGATAACCCACTCTGAGAGCAACCGCTTTTAGCTCACTGGTGCCGTTCACAGGGAGAAATATCCTGTAGTTTATCAGTCTGGTCTCAGTCAATAGAGTGGTCCAGCCCCGAAATACCAGGCAACTCTATCCTGAACAGGAGAAACAGCAAACCCCAGACGTAGGTCATTGGGGACCCGACTGATATACTACACGATATTTATCCCTGTGAAGGGCACAAGTGGCTAAAAGAGGTTGCTCTCAGAGTAGGTTATTATGTCCATAGAGTTAACCGATTAAGGTTAGTTTGTTCTCTGACTGAGAACCTCTGACTTTGTTGTTTTTTTTTATTTTTTTAAAAAGACAATTACATATTTGTTCGTTGCATAAGTATTCACTCCAATTCATTACATGGTACAACCACCATTGGACACAATTACAGCTGAAAGTCTTTTGGGGTAATCTCTACCAGGTTTGCACAGCTACCTACCATTTTTTTCCAAAATAGCTCAATGTCTGTCGGATGGGAACCATGGATGAACAGTCCTTTTCAAGTTTTAGCATACACTCTCAATCAGACATTCATGTTCTCTACTCTAGTGTAGCTTTGGTTGTGTGTTTAGAGTCATTGAGAAGCTACTCCTTAGACCCAGGTCTCTTGCACTTTAGAATCACCCTGTATTTGGCTTTATGCATCTCATTCTCATTTCCCAGTCCCTGCCAATAAAAAGCATCCCCACATGATGACCAGGAAATTTTATTTCCACATATTTGCCATGCACAGCAAACAAGATTTGATATGGGTTATGGTTGTACCAAATATAGTTTATCCCAGTTCAGCTGAAGATGTCTTCAGAGTTAGCCTCATAGTTGTGTGTCTCACTAATGCCTTCCTTACCCACTGGTTTTTGCTGGATGGTCTTCTTTAGGTTGTGCCATTTACTGTCCATTTTTAATAATGTTTTTAACATCACCCTGGGGGGTGTTCAAAGTTTTTAGTTTCTTTCTTTATAACCTAACACCCTAATTGATGAATCTGCAGAATTTTATCCCACAAATGTTTGTATAGCGTATTGGTATATTGGTGTTCATGATGCTGTTTGTTTAGATCTATAAAAACACTTGAGTCTTTGAGAAACAGCAACATTTATTCTGAGATCATTTGACACTTTAATTGCACACATTGTAAAGAGGACTCCAACTAATGATGTGACTTCTTAAGGTAACTGTTTGCCCCAGTACTTATTTAGGTGAGCCATAGCAACTGGGATTAATATTTGTACAATCAAGATTGTTAATATTTCTATTTTCGAAATATATTTGAAAATATATAAGTACATTGTTCCACTTCTCCATAAGATGACATAAAATCCTAAATAGTACAATTTCAAATAAATCAATTCATGTTGTAGCTCTACACAATGTGGAAAAGCTGAATACTTATGCAAGGCACTGTATGTTTATATATATATATATATATATATATATATATATATATATATATATAAAGCATACTCTCTGGGGATGACAAAGCAGTCATATGATGATCTGAGCTGAGTCTCGGAAGGCCCCCAAGCGTAGGTGGTAGGTGTAGAATACTAAATGCAGATCTCTCTGATGCTATTATAAATTCTGGTTTCCCTTCTCCCTCCTCGCACAGTAAAAACATACATAATACACAATCAGATCACCCCTTCTTTCTAATCTCCTGGTTTTTATTTCAGTTGCTTTGTCTGCATTACCTATAACTTAACTATCCAACCTTACATAGAAAAACATTTTGCCTATAAATACCTTAATATTTCTAAAGTATGCTGTTTAATGTTTTTAAAGAGACATAATCAAGAGGCAAGGTGGCCAACAGTTACAGTAAATGTATGGTAAAGTTACAAAACAATGGAATATGTGTTTAGGGACAGAAAATACATTTTCATATAACAAAATAGAAGATTATGAAAAATACCATCAGGGAGAATAGGGACAGAAATTACCTCTTCAAGGGCACAGTGAGAAATCACATTGAAAACTAATGAAATATACAGTGACACACACAGAGATATACAGTATCACACACACGCATACACTGACCTACATACAATGACAAATCCACACAAGGACACTTTATAACAAAGAAACCTACAGTGTGACACAAAGACATGCTAACAGCCCTATTAAATTCCCCCAAGGTTGGAATTCGTAGCCCGTAACGTAGGCTGCAAGCCTTGCGGCTATTAGATTTGCTCTGCAAAGCAACCCGTCAACGACTTGCGGGGTAAGGGCAGGAAAAGGCTTCGGGACCTGAAAAATTGAACTGTGTGGCCGCAAATCCTTTGATTTGTCAAGCCGATAACTGTTACTTTTACAATCACGCTATTAAATTGCAACAAATTCATTGGCGTTCAAGCCTGTAACCCGCAAATGGAGCCCAAAAGCCAGAAGGTACTAGAGAGGACCAGCTAGGGGTGTAATGTTCAACCCGTAGCACTGTAAATGCAAATATACAGTGCCTTGCAAAAGTATTCACCCCCCTTGGCATTTTTCGTGTTTTGTTGCCTCACAACCTGGAATTAACATGGATTGTTTGAGGATTTGCATCATTTATTTACAGAACATGCCCACAACTTTGAAGATGTTTTTTTATTTTTTATTGTGAAGCAGACAACAAATAGAACAAAATAACTGAAAAAGTCAATGTGCATAACTATTCACCCCCCTAAAGTCAGTACTTTGTAGAGCCACCTTTTGTGGCACTCACAGCTCCAAGTCACTTTGGATAAGTCTCTATGAGCTTGCAACATCTTACTACTGGGATTTTTGCCCATTCCTCAATGCAAAACTGCTCCAGCTCCTTTAAGTTGGATGGTTTGCGCTTGTGAACAGCAATATTTAAGTCTGACCTCAGGTTTTTTTTGGATTGAGGTCTAGGCTTCGACTAGGCCAATCTAACACATTTACATGTGTTGCTTTAGCAGTGTTTTTGGGGTCATTGTCCTGCTGGAAGGAGAACCTCCGTCCTAGCCTCAAATCACGCACAGAGTGGTACAGGTTTTGCTCAAGAATATCCCTGTATTTAGCACCGTACATCTTACTCGGCTGCTGAAAAATATCCCCACAGCATGATGCTGCCACCACCATGGGTGATGGTTTGCGCCAGCCATAAAGCACAACTCTATGGAGCGTACGGCTTATTGTCGTCCTGTGTACAGATACTCCAGTCTCTGCTATGGAACTCTGCAGATGCTTCTCTGATTATTCTCTGATTAATTCCCTCCTTGCCTGGTACGTGAGTTTTGGTGAGCGGCCGTCTCTTGGCAGGTTTGCTGTTGTGCCATGTTCTTTCCATTTGGTTATGATAGATTTGATGGTGCTCCTGGGGATCATCAAATATTTGGATATTTTTTTATAACCTAACCCTTACCTGTATAGTTACATAGTTACATAGGGCCTCATTCAATTGAGATTTGGCCAATTGAATAGGGCTCTAAATAAGCACATAGCATATTTTTTTTAAAGAAGTTTTTAGTTAGTGAAAATCTTGCTTTGGATAGATGTTTACTAACTAAAAACTTCTTTAAAAAAAATATGCTCTGTGCTTATTTAGAGCCCTATTCAATTGGCCAAATTGCAATTGAATGAGGGCCATAGTAATTAAGGTTGAAAAAAGACTTTCAGTCCATCAAGTTCAACCTGTTAAGATCTCCTCTGATCTGCAATATGCGGATTAGTTATTAATTAAATTATTGATTAAATAATTATTAATAGTATAGTATTGGAGGATGAATAAAGAGTTAGTCCATCAAGTTCAACCTTTTAAGATCTATATTGATCTTTTTAATGTGGACTATTTATTATTAATTGTTAATTGTTATTTGATCCAGAGGAAGGCAAACAGAAAAAAAAAAACCATTGAAACTTTGCCAATTGTCTCATAAGGGGAAAAAAAAGCAAAATTCCTTCCTGACCCCAGAAACTGGCGATCAAATTTCTCCCTGGATCAATATTCCTTGCTAGTTATCTAGGATAGCCTTGAATGCCCTCTTTATTCAAAAATATATCTAACCCCTTTTTGAAGTTGTCTATCGAATTTGCTGTCACCACCTCCTTTGGTAGAGAATTCCACAGTTTAACCACCCTAACTGTGAAGAACCCTTTTCTTTGTTTAAGGTGAAATCTTTTTTCCTCTAACCTCAAAGAATGTCCTCTTGTCAGTTGAAAATCTCTTGTTACAAAAAGTTCACTTGACAAAGCATTATATTGACCCTGGATGTATTTATATAAGGTAATCATATCCTCTCGTAAACGCATTTTTTCTAGCGAAAATAAGTTTAATTTTGTAAGTCTTTCTTCATAACTTAGCCCCTCCATTCCCCTTATTAGTTTTGTAGCCCTTCTCTGTACTTTTTCCAGCTCTAAAATGTCTTTTTTATGAGGTGGTGCCCAAAACTGTACTCCATATTCCAAATGAGGGCGTACTAGGGCTTTGTATAGTGGCAGAATTATATTTGCTTCACTTGCTTCTATACCCTTCCTAATACATGCTAATATTTTATTTGCCTTTGCAGCCGCTGCTTGGCTTTGAGCGCTGTTACCTAGGTGGTTGTCCACTAGTACTCCCAAATCCCTTTCAATATCTGATACCCCTAGATTTGCTCCATTAAGATTATAGATTGCATGGCTATTGTTCCTTCCCAAATGCATAACCTTGCATTTATTTGTATTAAATCTCATCTGCCATTTAGCCGCCCATTTGTCTAATTTATGCAAATCCTTTTGTAGGAAAAGTACATCATTATCTGATTTTATTACCTTGCACAACTTAGTGTCATCAGCAAAGATGGAGACACTACTTTCGAGTCCTACTTCAATGTCATTAATAAATATGTTAAAAAGGAGAGGACCTAATACTGAACCTTTAGGGACCCCACTTATCACATTAGACCAATCGGAGTATGTTCCATTCACAACAACCCTTTGCTTCCTGTCTTTTAGCCAGCTCTCGATCCATGAGCAGATATTTACTGCAATTCCTGTATACCTTAGTTTGCTCACTAGTCTTCCATGTGGAACTGTATCAAACACTTTTGAAAAATCTAAAAAGACTACATCCACTGAGTTGCCCTGATCCAAGTTCCTACTAACCTCCTCATAGAAACTAATTAGATTGGTCTGACACGATCTATCCTTCATAAATCCGTGTTGACTGCTACCTATGATCCTGTTCAAACAGACATGTTCTTGTATTCTGTCCCTTATTAACCCTTCTAAAAGCTTCCCAACTACAGAAGTGAATACTTCTCAACAACATTGTCCCTTACTTGTTTGGAGAATTCCTTGGTCTTCATGGCAGTGTTTGGTTAGTGGTGCCTCTTGCTTAGGTGTTGCAGCCTCTGTGGCCTTTCAAAAAAGGTGTGTATAGGTAATGACAGATCATGTGACACTTAGATTTAACACAGGTGGACATCATTTCACTAATTATGTGACTTTTGAAGGTTGCACCAGAGCTTGTTATGGGCTTCATAACAAAGGGGGTGAGTACATACGCACATGCCAATTTTCTGTTTTCTATTTCTAAAAAATAGTTTTATGTATATATTTTTCTCATTTCACTTCACCAACTTAGTCTATTGTGTTCTGATCCATCACATAAGATTCAGATTAACAAAACATTGAACTTAAGGCTGTAATGTAACAAAATAGGTAAAAAGTCAAGGGGGTGAATACTTTTGCAAGGCAGTGTACACACACTACTGTACCTAAAATAAAAGGGAAAGTGGGGTTAGGTATTAAAATAAATAGCACAACATTCTCAAGCTCGCAAATCGGCAATATAAAATAATTTATTTTATGTTTAAATTCTGTATAATATCGATCCCGGCAATCAATGTGTTAATACATATAATGGAACTCGCATGGACTAGAATATCATATTTACGGCTTTATCAATATTGCATTATTTCTGGAATGTGGGTCCGATCGTAACTCGTAATTGAACCCAGTAAGACTTTGAAATCCAACATCCATTTTTCTGTGATGTAATAATGACGATCTCTGGTTCTGATGGCTCCATCTAAACCAGTAACTACAGGTTTGGCTAACTGATCATGTTCACGGCCGCACATCCAACGTTTAAAAAAATATTTTATGGGTTTGTGTCTCAAGCTCGCAACTCGCAGCATGTTCTAATTTAATAACTATGTAACGCAGCCCAATTTCAAGCCCTCAGTCCTTGCGGGCTTGCCGATGCAGCTACAGACTTCTAATTTAATAGGGCTGAGTGTATCACAATGAAACCTACAGTGACACACACACAGTGAGACACATTTGGTGATGCACACTGGTTGAACTACCCTCTACCATATGACCAGTAAGGAAAGAAAAGACAATTCTGAGTACACCTGCATGTCTCAAGCTACATTTGAGTCTCTTTTCAGCCTAATTTCACAGTTGTCAGAACCAATCTTACACTGATGAAACCCATATAAGGGTGAAACAGCATTCTGTGAGTGGGTTCTGGTATTGTGTCATAATCTGTGGGTACATTTCTAAAAGAGGGCCCATAGTCCTAAACGGATTCCCATGTAAAGTAGGCTAGAATCAGAAAATTTTGAGAATAATTTGTGGTCGTGTACGTATACTCAGAATGTTTCATTTCCTTACACACACAATGTGAAATACACACACTCTCTAAGGTATGAATCAAGCACTACATTTATAGTTACATTTTTGAAGTTCAAGACTTCAGCATAAGCACAAAAAGATTATCTGGCACTTGTTGATTTCACATATCTCCTCCGATCTCAAACATGAAAGGTCTCTAAGCGACAAAAAGCACCCACATAATGCTATAACTCCACATGCACACCCACGTGAATGCTACATTGTGAGTAAAAATAGAAACTCTTCGCTTTGAGAAAGCAATATACACCCACTGCGCAGAATAATCATCTCAAACAAAATCAGATTAAAACGTTTTTTTTAAAATGATGAAGAGGTAACAGTTATTACCACTGGGGAAATGCCAAGTTCCGACACAGTATTGTATAATAGACATAAAAGATAGGTGCAAATTTAAATCATATTTTTACAAACTGCTGTTCTCCATTTGTGAGCTATTAATTAGTAAAGATCATATGGATTGAATATTTTAAATCAATATTTTAGTTACTATTAAAAGTTAAGTTTTATTATTTGTTTCCAGTAGCTAGTATTAAAAGGTGCTCACTACTATATGTCTTTCCTTCTCCTTTTCTCAAATCTCTGAAAAACAAATCTGCAAAGTCCCCTGGTAAATCATAGCAAATGGTATAATAGTCAGGCAACTTGCTAACAGAGATATAAGCTAAGATATAAGTGCTCTATAAAGCCAACTGGGATCAGAGGAGACAAGTAGGCAGTCACCGGCAAAACACAACAGTTGACAATTACACCTCTTGTTATCTTTGTTTAAATGTCGAAAAACTTTTGACAGGGTGACATGGGTTCACATAAAGGACCACTGTTGTGCAATTACAAGTAAAGCCCATTAAAAACACTATGCATTATAAAATAAATACAAGTCAATATTTTTTCTTACTTTTGAAATTGTCTGTTTTCTCCTCAAGCAAGCTGTTTATCTCCATCTCCCTGTGCCTTTTCAGGGCGTATGACTAGATCTGCCTGGGAAATGGACCACTATTAGCTTGTAATCCGGCTGTACTATGATGTCACTGGTCCTGCTCTGTGAAATCATTAACTCAACTCCCACTGTCTACATAGAGGTAACAACTATATTGTAGCTGCCACACAGGTCCTGCCCAAACCACCGTTAACAGAGCATGCTCAGTCTGAACCAGAATCTGACTGGTCAGGCTTTTTTTTTTGCACAGCTTCCAGGCAGAGTTGACCACGTAACAGGGCACATAAGGCACAAGGTATAGAGATAAGGGAAAATACTAACTGCATACTGTATTTAACAGTCTATGCCCAAGAAACAAACACATGCGCTTTACCTGTAAATGCATTACAGCAATTCCCTCATTAGACAGGCTCTATTATAGGCAATGACTACACTGTCTGTGTCATCTTATAGGCCTTAATTCAGGCTCCATGAGCATCCCCCCATGAATACTAAAAAGAGGCACCCAAGAAGGTTGTCTATATTGAGCACATTTTAAAATTTGAATTTCCTCCACATAGCAATTATTAAAAACTGTACTGGGCACAAATTATGATTGAAACATATTTCAGCCAATAATAACTCTATTTAAGGCCGGAAAGGGCGTCAAAAGTCATTAGAGCCATTTTTTTTCAGAGTGGCAGTATTTTTAGGTTGAGGCCCATTTCAAGGGGCCAGGAGATGATGATCAAGCAAGATTGAAGAGGGCAGGATTCTTTGATCACATGGATAGCCCACTTATCTAGGGCAGATAAGTATACTCTCCCCTTGTTTTAAGTTAATTTATCAATATAAGACTAATAAGGACTATGGAAGTCCTTATGGACCCGCAGGGTGGGTTAGGTTACATGGGTGTCCAATATGGACACCTGTGGTGGTAGGTAGGGTGCATAGGGTCCTTAAGGACTGTCATGGCACAGGGATATGGGGGTCTGCCACTAGCAGATTTACAAGTGAGCTCCTAAATAGCAAATATGTTTTGTCACGTATAAATGTGCTCTACTGAGATCAAGAGGGCTTCATTTTTACCTTCTATAACAGTGGAGCGCAACATGCAGCCCTCAAGAGATTACCATGCAGTCCACAGCCTATTTTCTGAAATAATGCCCAGTCCATCTCTAAAACTAGCAAATAATACCCAATTGTAATATTTTTTTATTATCTATACCACTATTGTCAATTAATTCCTTTCCTACAGATATTTTACCATTCTGTTTTGGGTAAAATAAAAAAAGTTTAAAGCACCTTGAGGCCATTTAAGGACCCAGGGGCCACATATGAGGCGCTTAGAGTGAAACAGGTTGCCTGTGATTGTTTTACAAAATTCATGGCAGTGGAAGAGTTAAACTAGTAAAGGGCACCTGTTCACACACGGTTGTAACAACTAAATTATTATGGGGGGGGGGGGGGGGGGGGGATTTCATTAATTTCAGTAAAGTCTTATCATATAATGCTATAGAAAGAAGGGGATCTATTAAGTATCTTCCCACCTGACATGAGGAGGTCTCAGTTTTTTTTTCATAGGAAATAGTGCACAGTAATTTAAGGGATGCACTTGTGATGCTTAGTAACCCCCCCCCCCCCCCCCCCATAGTTTTATGATAAAGAAGGTGAACACAAACCTTCAGACAAATGATGGCTAGATTCTCTATTTTGCTTTTACCCTTTCATGTTCATTTCGTAAAAAATATTTCTCTCTTATTTCTTTCTCCATCTCTGAGCTTCCTCATTGTACACTCTGTATATGACTGGTAGTAATAATATGAATATCCACAATATTATTGCTAGACAACGGCACTCTTATTTTATTGTCATTGAGGAAAACACTCCACTTCAACATCAGAGAGTTAATTTGTCATGAAATAAAAAAAAATCCTAAAAAAAAATAATTATTTCATAGTAAGGAAATCCAAGTCATGCAACTTCATGGCACTCTGATACTTTATGCAAGTCAGTCTGTACAAATGATGTGGGATTTGGGACACCTGTAGCCCAGCTGCTGGACCGCCACTATGCAGTATATTTGGCACACGTCAACTGGAAGTAAAAGGATTTCTAACTCTTAGCACTGAATGTGATACCATACTGAGAATGCACCATGATGTGAGCTAGTCACAGTAAATGACAGTGCTTTTGTGGGTCCCAGACCTTTTTTGTTCAATGGATCGCTTTAAATATTTTTATTAATAATTATCATCATCATATTAGCTATAGATTGTACTAGCTATTTATTTATCTGTGGTGGTAAAACAACAGCCCCTAAGGTAATCATGCAGTTATATACACACACCCACAATTATCAAGCACTTTGAACCACACACTAGCATTAAGGAGTCATGCAAACAATGTTGAATATATTTCATATTATGTACTGTAGACAAAAATGGCTTGTGCAACGTATAGACAGTTGTTAATGCTACTTAAGACAAAACCAACTAGTTGATGGAGTGATAGAGTCCCTTTAATGTTTTTGCCATCCTTCTGTGGCTGTTGGCTAAACTGTATCTACAATGTATAGGGCAGTGCAGGTCCGTGTATCTTTGTGTTACAATGCAATGAGCTGGGATCTCAGTTTTCAGCAGTCGATAAGAACCAGATCCTAGAATATCTCTGACTAATCCCCCTAATCAGCCAGACCAAGTCAAGATGTTTCACAAAGAAAGTCCTAAAAATTTAACATCTTATAATACAGTCACCTTACTAGTGATTCATTTTCTTTTACTAAGATTCCATTTTTAGGAATTCATTTTATATATATGCAGATGAGGCATATTTTCTAATTACCCACGTTCCAAGTAATTAAAGGAGCATGGAATGTTTCTGGATTTCACTAGGTATATGATATCACTTTGTATCTATTTACTTTTATGAACTTGATTTTATTAAGAAGTTTATAAGCTCTGTTTTTTCTGTCTAAAATCATACAATTTGTACTCATGATTCATGAGCTGCGGATGGCATACTGTGAAGTGCAGTGTTTCAGATTAGCCTGTCAGTGACCTCTCTCAAGTAGCATGAGACAGTGCCTACTCTGTACTTAGAAGTAAACTGTCTTCATGATCTGAAGAGAGAGAAACTAAATAGGTCAGGGAAGAAGAACTATTTGTAAGATTTTAGGCAAAAAAAACAGAGCTTTAAACACTACTTAATAAAATAAACTACACAAAACTAAAATGTTAGATAGGTATATAGTATCACTAGTGAAAAAAATATATTTATATCTACTGTATCTATTAAAATACATTATTAAAAATGAAGGAATGACATTTTTAAAAATATATTATTCTCATAAACCTGTAACTAATACAGATATTTACCGTAACTAAGATTCCCCCTACATCAGCTCCCTTGGAGGTACAGTCAGGTCCATAAATATTGGGACATCGACACAATTCTAAACTTTTGGGCTCTATACACCACCACAATGGATTTGAAATGAAACGAACAAGATGTGCTTTAACTGCAGACTTTCAGCTTTAATTTGAGGGTATTTACATCCAAATGAGGTGAACGGTGTAGGAATTACAACAGTTTGTATATGTGCCTCCCACTTTTTAAGGGACCAAAAGTAATGGGACAATTGGCTGCTCAGCTGTTCCATGGCCAGGTGTGTGTTATTCCCTCATTATCCCATTTACAAAGAGCAGATACAAGCTCCAGTGTTCATTTCAAGTGTGCTATTTGCATTTGTTGCTGTTAACTCTCAATATGAGATCCAAAGAGCTGTCACTATCAGTGAAGCAAGCCATCATTAGGCTGAAAAAAACAAAACAAACCCATCAGAGAGATAGCAAATACATTAGGTGAGGCCAAATCAACTGTTTGGAACATACTTAAAAAGTAAGAACGCACCGGTGAGCTCAGCAACACCAAAAGACCCGGAAGACCACGGAAAACAACTGTGGTGGATGAACGAAGAATTATTTCCCTGGTGAAGAAAACACCCTTCACAACAGTTGGCCAGATCAAGAACACTCTCCAGGAGGTAGGTGTATGTGTGTCAAAGTCAACAATCAAGAGAAGACTTCACCAGAGTAAATACAGAGGGTTCACCACAAGATGTAAACCATTGGTGAGCCTCAAAAACAGGAAGGCCAGATTAGAGTTTTCCAAACAACACCTAAAAAAGCCTTCACAGTTCTGGAACAACATCCTATGGACAGATGAGACTAAGATCAACTTGTACCAGAGTGATGGGAAGAGAAGAGTATGGAGACGGAAAGGAACTGCTCATGATCCAAAGCATACCACCTCATCAGTGAAGCATGGTGGTGGTAGTGTCATGGCGTGGGCATGTATGGCTGCCAATGGAACTGGTTCTCTTGTATTTATTGATGATGTGACTGCTGACAAAAGCAGCAGGATGAATTCTGAAGTGTTTCGGGCAATATTATCTGCTCATATTCAGCCAAATGCTTCAGAACTCATTGGACGGCGCTTCACAGTGCAGATGGACAATGACCCGAAGCATATTAAAAAGCAACCAAAGAGTTTTTTAAGGGAAAGAAGTGGAATGTTATGCAATGGCCAAGTCAATCACCTGATCTGAATCCGGTTGAGCATGCATTTCACTTGCTGAAAACAAAACTGAAGGGAAAATGCCCCAAGAACAAGCAGGAACTGAAGACAGTTGCAATAGAGGCCTGGCAGAGCATCACCAGGGATGAAACCCAGCGTCTGGTGATGTCTATGCGTTCCAGACTTCAGGCTGTAATTGACTGCAAAGGATATGCAACCAAGTATTAAAAAGTGAAAGTTTGTTTTATGACTGTAAATCTGTCCCATTACTTTTGGTCCCTTAAAAAGTGGGAGGCACATATACAAACTGTTGTAATTCCTACACCGTTCACCTCATTTGGATGTAAATACCCTCAAATTAAAGCTGAAAGTCTGCAGTTAAAGCACATCTTGTTCGTTTCATTTCAAATCCATTGTGGTGGTGTATAGAGCCAAAAAGATTAGAATTATGTTGATGTCCCAATATTTATGGACCTGACTGTATATGATTCCCACCTGAAATGTGACAGAGAAGTATGCAGAAAGTATTGATCATGGGGATCTATTTAGATAATGAAATAAAAATGACACACCTTGACCTCCAGAGAGCACTAGGTCCTAACGTAGTTCAAGGGTCTACCCCTCATAATCAGATCATTTATTATCCTCTAATGGTTTGTGTTGGATGAGATGTTCTTGGAAGTAAATGTTCTTTTACTTATACCTTTTTTTTTTTTTGCTGCGTTTCTGACTCTTTGTGACCTCATGGACCGTAACCCACCAGGCACATATGGTCATGCTGATCCACTTGGTTTTCATGGCAGAGATACTGGAGTGAGTTGCCAGTTCCTTCTCCAGTGGGCCACAACATACAGCTCCTGGTATTCCTAGGTGGTCTCCCATCCAAATACCGACAAGGCCAACCCTGCATGGCTTCAAGGTGGTGTGACCTCTTGATTCCCTGACTGGAACTGAACCCTGGTGGCAGTGGTGAAAGCACCGAATCCTAACCACTGGACCACAAGGGGAACTTATACCTTACTTGACAGTTATTGCTAGTTTGTTACAATTTTCCCCAAACATACTTTTCCCCAAACTACTTTAACTTAGAACAATGCAAGTAGGGTGCATTGTGAATATATTTTAACATAGATATTTATTTGCTCAGATACAGAGATGGCAGACTGACTCTACAATAGGTATGGATGTTGGATGGATGGATTACAGTAAGCCATATAATAATAATTATTATTATTATCTTTATTTATATCTCGCCAACATATTCCGTAGCGCTGTACAGGGGGTTAGAATAGTGATTGCTGAAACAGGAGCATCACTCGACACTCAGGATTAACTAATTTCATACTGAAACAGTCCTTACACAAAGTTTGGATTTGCAATAAACATCACAGTGATTAATTAATGTTAATGCATACTGCTGGATCTTAGAAATGCTGAACTAACAGTCATGTTACAGCAATGAAGCAAAAGTATAACATAATCACAAATTATATGAGGCACATGTGTTTAATGGCAGACAGGCCAGATGAAGTTAGCAATCTGCTAAATAATTATGGGTTAAGAGGTATGAATAGATAATAGTTTCTTCGAATATACTTTTGCAGGATGCCTTTTCTTTGCATAGCAATCTTTATATGGATAAAAACTGGATTTTTTAAAAATATACAAATATGAAATCGACATTATTGCATGGCATGTTTTTAAATTCCCAGCCAGAGTATTCTAGGCCGATAAGATGTGTAAACTGAGTTACCCCATAGGTTTATACACTGAAACACGTTAGAAGATGCTAGCTGAGGTGGCGCTGCATTTACAATGGAGTTTGGCTCAGTTGATAAGTGAACTTACTTCTCCAAGGACCTCGATGATTTCCCCAACTTTCAGTTCAAGCTCATCCTCATTTTGGGGCATGTAACTGAATGCCACTTGACACCTCCTCCGCCTGGTCCTCTCGCCTAGGGGCAGAAACAAACAAGAAGAAGAAAAGTGTAAGGTTTTTCTAATTTTGGTAGAACATCAAAAATGCAAAGGAAAAAAAACAAATGTTATCAAATGTTAAGAGTTCTCTAACAGTCCTGTATTTGAGTAAAGCTCCTAAGAATAGTCCTCTCAATACTGTAGTGTCATACCTTGGTAAAGGGATCACCCTATGCAACACCCCTATGCCTCATAGGACCATTCTGCATTTGTCACTACTGATTAAAGGACCACTTTATTGCAACAAGTGTTTGTTTATGTAATAACTGGTCTATGAAGAAGGAAAACATCATAGTAGCTATGAATAACTACATTTTGAAGTCTAGGGTTTTTAGATTCAAGCAGGTCTACTTTGCTCCACCCATATTAGGAGACCTGGAGGTGGGAAAGGATCTGGCCAGAGTATTGTCCTGATAGCAGTCTTTATCTGTTGTCCTGATAACATTCTTTATCTGCCTCCTTTCCTGCAGTGGATATTGTAGGCAAACCTACACTAGTCAGAAAAACAATTAGGACAGCCTTGTGAGCAGCTCCTTTGCCATCCCTGGACACCTAATAGGTGTGGATAGTAGCCTATCTGCTTCCAGCTACAATGCTATGTTTTTATTGTTATCAGGATTTCATAATATTTTAACATACAGTTTGAATTATATTTATTGTACATACAATTTAAATAATATTCCATGCAAGAGTAATATAATAAGCAGAGCACAGTTGCGTAAAGGAAGTTAAGTTATATTAAATACTTGTAGTAGGTTTGAGTTCTAATACTGCTGTGAATTATGCCAATCAAGTCGTTCAATATGTAGTGACATTAAACATTCAGGTTTAGGTTCCAGTACTGTTGAGAATTATGCCCAGCAAGTTATTCAATGAGAAGCTATTTAAAGTGTACCTTTTCAATGGAAAAGACAAAACAATACAAAGAATACGTCATTTTAACCTAAAATAAATAATTAATTACAAAAATAAAAATAATTACAAATTGGTCTTCATGACGAGTCTTATGTACATTTTAAAAGCTACAATTAATTTATTTTCTTTCAATACTGCATGAATTGTTAATCAGTTACCAAATAAAAAAAAAAAATGATTGTTTTACAACTAAGTAACCCTTTAAGTGGAGCTCCATGTGCTCTGGGAGGAGGAAGATAGGTAGGCAACCCATAAATATGCATAATTTTTAATAACATGTAGGAAGATACAGTGGATATAAAAAGTCTACACACCCCTGTTAAAATGTCAGGTTTCTGTGCTGTAAAAGAATGAGACAAAGATAAATCATTTCAGAACTTTTTCCACCTTTAATGTGACCTCTAAACTGTACAACTTAATTGAAAAACAAACTGAAATCTTTTAGGTGGAGGGAAGAAAAAAAATTAAAAAAAATGTGGTTGCATAAGTCTGCACACCCTCTTATAACTGGGGATGTATCTGTGTTCAGAATTAAGCAATCACATTCCAAATCGTGGTAAAGGAGTCAGCATACACCTGCCATCATTTAAAGTGCCTCTGATTAACCCCTAATAAAGTTCAGCTGCTCTAGTTGGTCTTTCCTGAAATTTTCTTAGTCGCATCCCACAGCAAAAGCCATGGTCCACAGAGAGCTTCCAAAGCATCAGAGGGATTTCATTGTTAAAAGGTATCAGTCAGGAGAAGGGTATAAAAGAATTTCCAAGGCATTAGATATACCATGGAACACAGTGAAGACAGTCATCATCAAGTGGAGAAAATATAGCACAACAGTGACATTACCAAGAATTGGAGCTCCCTCCAAAATTGATGAAAAGACGAAAAGAAAACTGGTCTGGGAGGCTACCAAGAGGCCTACAGCAACATTAAAGGAGCTACAGGAATATCTGGCAAGTACTGGCTGTGTGGTACATGTGACAACAATCTCCCGTATTCTTCATATGTCTGGGCTATGGGGTAGAGTGGCAAGACGAAAGCCTTTTCTTACGAAGAAAAACATCCAAGCCAGGCTACATTTTGCAAAAACACATCTGAAGTCTCCCAAAAGCATGCAGGAAAAGGTGTTATGGTCTGATGAAACCAATGTTGAACTTTTTGGCCATAATTCCAAAAGATATGTTTGGCGCAAAAACAACACTGCACATCACCAAAAGAACACCATACCCACAGTGAAGCATGGTGGTGGCAGCATAATGCTTTGGGGCTGATTTTCTTCAGCTGAAACTGGGGCCTTAGTTAAGATAGAGGGAATTATGTACAGTTCCGAATACCAGTCAATATTGGCACAAAACCTTCAGGCTTCTGCTAGAAAGCTAAACATGAAGAGGAACTTCATCTTTCAGCATGACAACGACCCAAAGCATACATCCAAATCAACAGGAATGGCTTCACCAGAAGAAGATTAAAGTTTTGGGATGGCCCAGCCAGAGCGCAGACCTGAATCCGATTGAAAATCTGTGGGGTGATCTGAAGAGGGCTGTGCACAGGAGATGCCCTCGCAATCTGACAGATTTGGAGTGTTTTTGCAAAGAAGAGTGGGCAAATCTTGCCAAGTCAAAATATGCCATGCTGATAGACTCATACCCAAAAAGACTGAGTGCTGTAATAAAATCAAAAGGTGCTTTAACAAAGTATTAGTTTAAGGGTGTGCATACTTATGCTTACCTCTACCTAAAAGATTTCAGTTTGTTTTTCAATTGAGTTGTACAGTTTATAGGTCACATTAAAAGTTCTGAAATTATTTATCTTTGTCTCTCTTTGCATCATATTGAATTACATGGAGGAAGATAGGTAGGCAACCCATAAATATGCATCATATTGAATTATATGGAGGAAGATACTGTACGTAGGCAACCCATAAATATGTATCATATTGAATTACATGGAGGAAGATAGGTAAGCAACCCATAAATATGAATCATATTGAATTATATGGAGGAAGATAGGCAGGCAACCCGTAAATATGCATAATATTGAATTACATTTTCACTTTAGAAATACAAACAGTTTGCAACATTTTCACGGATATTAAGTTATATATATCACATATATAGTTGTGAGCATGCGGGTTGTTGCTAATGTTGCAGGCTCGCATAGCAAACCTGCGGCCCTCGCAAAGCAACTGCGAACCTTGCAAAATTTACGGACTTACGAGAAACAAATACGAGACGCGGAACATAGAAAAAAAACATTACGACCTCGCAAAAATATGACCTTACCTCCAGAAACCCGCGCACATGAAAACATTAAAAACACAATAAATACACACAACAAATACATAAAAAGCTTACCTACAGCAGGGGCTCGGGGGGCCCCCAGGACCTCGAAGTTACACCTCAATTTCACTCGCGAGAGAAAAAATGGCAAAACACCACCAAACACCTACGTATTTTCCGAAAAAGATGGATGCCATCCAAGTACAAGGACGTAACACACATTAGGCACCATTTTACAACACTAACTTACACAATGCAGAAGTACAAAGCTACCCTAATGGATTTGGCTTGCGCAAGTACAGTATTTAGACTTGAACTCCAAAAATGTCTTTCCCTTAAGGATTTCACAATGTGATGAGTGTTGAGTTTCTTGCCGACAACCAGTATGTTGCTCTTTGACACATCTTGAAATTTATTACATTTAACTGAAAATGCAGCTTAATTTTTTATTCTAAAATAAACCCTAACCACAGACACTAGTGACACTGCTTCTAGTATATCTACAACATTAATGGCCATCACTCATAGCTGGAAGATCAGCTCAATTATCTTGAGGTTGAGGAGGGAGTTGAGGAGGGGGTTGAGGATGGGGGGTTGAGGAGGAGGGGGTTGAGGATGAGGGCATTGAGGAGGGAGGTTGAGGATGAGGAGGGATGATGAGGAGGGAGGTTGAGGATGAGGAGTGGGGTTGAGGAGGGAGGTTGAGGAGAAGGGGTTTGAGGATGAGGGGTTGAGGAAGAGGGGGTTGAGGATGAGGAGGGATGATGAGGAGGGGGGTTGAGGTTGAGGGGGTTGAGGAGAAGGGGGTTGAGGAGGAGAGGGTTGAGGAGGAGTGGGTTGAGGAGGAGGGGTTGAGGAGAAGAGGGTTGAGGAGGAGGCGGATGAGGAGGAAGGTTGAGGAGGGGGGTTAGGGTGGAGGAGGGGGTTGAGGTTGAGTATGGGGGGTTGAGGATGAGGAGGGAGGTTAAGGATGAGGAGGGAGGTTGAGGAGGGGGTTGAGGATGAGGAGGGGGGTTGAGGTTGAGGAGGGGGTTTTGAGGGGGTTGAGGATGAGGGGGTTAAGAAGGGAGGTTGAGGATGAGGAGGGATGATGAGGAGGGAGGTTGAGGATGAGGAGTGGGGTTGAGGAGGGAGGGTGAGGAGGGAGTTGAGGATGGGGGGTTGAGGAGGAGGGGGTTGAGGAGGGAGGTTGAGGATGAGGAGGGATGATGAGGAAGGGGGTTGAGGTTGAGGGGGTTGAGGTTGAGGATGGGGGGTTGAGGAGGAGGGGGTTGAGGATGGGGGGTTGAGGAGGAGGGGGTTGAGGAGGGGGGTTGAGGATGGGGGGGTTGAGGATGGGGGGGTTGAGGAGGGGGTTGAGGATGAGGAGGGAGGTTAAGGATGAGGAGGGAGGTTGAGGAGGGGGGGAAGAGACACAGGGAAGGGAGAGGAGAGAAGAGACACAGGGAAGGGAGAGGGGAGAAGAGACACGGGAGAGAGAGGGGGGCACAGAAGGCACAAAAGGGAGGGACACAGGGGGCAGCACATTTCCCACCCTCGGCTTATACTCGAGTCACTCATTTTACCCAGTATTTTGTGGTAAAATAGGTGCCTCGGCTTATACTCGGGTCGGCTTATACTCGAGTATATACGGTATATATTGTGTAGTAAGAATTCATAGTCGAAACTGGCAATTATATAAAATATGTAATTTTTGTTTAATATTAATAAAGGTTATTGATATTAATAATATCCACATATTTATTGCCATTACCCACAACAGAATATAGAGTTGATTTTCTAGATTCCAAAAACAATACACAATAATTATAAAATACTGTTTTAAGATATAAAATAATAATTAAATGCGTGACATGACACTAAAATAAATAAATTGAAAATATAATTTTCATCTTGATCCATTATAAAAACTAAAAGATGCTATTTTGTTGATATGAAAAATGAGACACCATACAAATAATCTATCACCAAAACTAAACAGTTTCCACTGAAAAATATGTTGAAATGTGGTCAGATTTTGAGTCTTTTCCTGGATGGTTTTAATTTTGAATGGGTTGGAAGTGTTCTCTCTTCTTATCACTGTTCTTTTACAATAGGCAAATTCAACACAATTGAAAGAAAAAAAATCAATACATTCAATTCCAAGGGCTGGTTGAGCAGAGGAAACAATAATTATTATTATTATTATTAAGTGGATATTTTTATATGGTACACAGTGAACAATAGAACCATGATAATTATATCGCTCACTGCTTCCTGTAATTTAGTCCTGACTTGCCCAAGAGGTCACATTTTTTGTGTTAAACAATATCCAATGCAAGTCGTTAAGTTTTCATTAATAGGTTTATTGTTTCAGCAGCGTTTTTGACAAGAAAACCCTCTAGCATATAATGAATATACCTATGTTTAATAAGCATTAATATAAAAATTGTATACAGTTATATATTAAAGGGACACTGAAGTGATACATTAAAATGTGCAGGTTTATAACATTATAAAAGGTTTTCTGTGCATGAAAAAGGAAAGGAAAGACACTCAAATTACAACAACTATCGTATGTGAGAATTAGCTAGACTTCTGGTACCCAAAATTCGGTACCAGAAGTACTATCATCATGGAGGATGCAACAACTATAATATAAATGTAGGAGAATGCTTTGCAACCCTTCATGCAAACTCCTGCCCCCCTGGAAGCAAGAATTAAAATTAAATGAATTAATTAAAATGAAATGCTTGTGTCATTGAAAGTAGCCACTTCTTCTTTGAGTGGTTGATTTCAGCTAATAGGAAATATTGTTTTTATGTAAATATCCAATCCTGAAATAATATAAAGCAATAGTGTTGTGGGTTGTTGTATATTAGGTTATGTAATATAATCAACTTTCACTGTGGTGAGATAGCAACATAGAAACAAAAACTGGATTTTCCATTTGACAAACCCCCTATAATCAAAGTTAGTTCCAACTCTATCACTGCTTGGCATAATATAGATTGGATGGCAAATCAGAAACAAAAGCCCCATCTAGACTATACATTCTATCTAATCCTGTTTCATCGATACAAATACATGTACAGTACCTTGCACAGTAGATTATTAATACATTTGTATCAGGTACCTGTATTACATTTAATTATTTAATTTAAGGTTTTAGCAGTCCATGGTGCTTTAGAGACATACACAAAGTGTATAAGCATTCGGTTAGAGTGTGTTGACTAATTGACCATCCATGGCTTGGCAAAACGTTAATTTAGATTCTGCAAAGCTTTGGAATCAGGAATCAGAAAAATGGTGGCGTACCTGTATATATATATATAAATATATATATATATATATATATATATAGTAGTACAAATAAGGAATAGTACATTAGTGATTCCATTTGAATGTTTAAAAATAAGTTGATGAAAACTTATTTCCTGCTCAAATTTCTCAGAAATACAGTATATGCACTGCAGTCTGGGAAAACTGGGCGGGGCATGCAAATGAGGCCACATAATGCACCATCACTCTGTCAATCCAAACCATTTTAAACATGGCTCCTTTTACGCATATGCTTACTGTATTTCACAGTTTTAGACATAGCAACGGATGGATTTTTCACAAACCAGGTCACTTAACCACATACAGTACTGTTTCACGGTTACTGCCAATCCTCAGTATGGTGTGAGTGCCTGGTTTGTGTGGTAATCGTTGTAGAGAGTAGTTCTATACAGCAATTGTTTCACATATGGTGGGCTAAGAGTGATAGAAGCCCTCCACCGTAAAAAGTACAGTAGTACAAATAAGGAATAGTACATTAGTGATTCCATTTGAATGTTTAAAAATAAGTTGATGAAAACTTATTTCCTGCTCAAATTTCTCAGAAATACAGTATATGCACTACAGTCTGGGAAAACTGGGCAGGGCATGCAAATGAGGCCACATAATGCACCATCACTCTGTCAATCCAAACCATTTTAAACATGGCTCCTTTTACGCATATGCTTACTGTATTTCGCAGTTTTAGACATAGCAACGGATGGATTTTTCACAAACCAGGTCACTTAACCACATACAGTACTGTTTCACGGTTACTGCCGATCCTCAGTATGGTGTGAGTGCCTGTTTTGTTTGGTAATCGTTGTAGAGAGTAGTTCTATACAGCAATTGTTTCACATATGGTGGGCTAAGAGTGATAGAAGCCCTCCACCGTAAAAAGTACAGTATTTCTGAGAAATTTGAGCAGGAAATAAGTTTTCATCAACTTATTTTTAAACATTCAAATGGAATCACTAATGTACTATTCCTTATTTGTACTACTGTACTTTTTACGGTGGAGGGCTTCTATCACTCTTAGCCCACCATATGTGAAACAATTTATATATATATATATATATATATATATGCATCAGTCTTTCTCTTTAGTGTTTTTAGTTTTTATACTGTGGATAGCCTTACTAATTATTCAAGTGGCAAACATTACAAATTATTAAAAATTATATAATACATATTATTTTCTCATCCATGTGTATTTTAAGCAATGCTTACTGTACATGTATCTCTCTTCTGAAGGTGAAGTCAGAGCTTTTCCAATCTGTCACTTGGCTGTCCCCTTCAGTGATGACTGGTTTATATAATATTATGACAGGTAGGAATGGAGTTTAAAAGAGCTCAGTTTTGTAATATGGTATAATTGAAAACTATTGGTAATAGCAAGTAATTATTTGCTAATTAAAAAATAAATTTCTTACAGTAGTTTAAGTTTGTATTTTTTACCTATCAATCAGTCTTTCTTATCCACTTCCCAATTACTCATTGGGGTCTACACACTCTTATTCTACTCAATGTCAGATGACTTTACATTGAACGCAACAAAAACACTCCAAATGGAAATTAGCAATTATTGTCAAACATCACCCTGATTAATGAATCAGAAAAACTGCCTTGCAAAAAAGTAAAACTTTCATTGTAAGTATACTGTAAAGATCTGCACTTGAGTAGGCTTAGGGGCGCCAGTAAGTCTGATTTCCTGACCATTTGCCTTATTCAATTAGCTACTTGCAAATGCCTTAAACTCATATGTTTATATGCATTATATTGACTTAAGATTCATTAGTGCCAATAAGTAATATTTGTTGAATATGTAGCAATATTAAGAGTGATTTTAAGTGTGTATAAATTTATGAATTGGGCAATTGAATCAGGCCCCATGTGTCATCTCATCGCCCCAGCCAAATGGAGTAGAGACACATTGTATTGCTCGCACCCTCTAGGTCTCATTGAGGGCTTGGCCAAGTGCCGCCAGCAGAGAGAGAGCCTTCTGAGAAAGGAGTAAGGTTATGTAGGGGCAGGCGACATAGAGGATACTGCCCCGGCGTATCAGAACTCTATTGAGCCGTATGGATCTGGGACCTTATTTGGGAGATCTGACTGGGCTGCTAGTGATGGGGTGGCCAACTGAGGTGGGGAGGATGTGGGATTAAGAGCAGCCAGCTCAGTGGCTCCCTGGCTTTGGTTTGTGCACCTTTATTACCTCCCTTGAGTGTGGTGTCTGTCACATGTTATGTCTGGCCAACCACTAACTTCTCACCCCTGGGCAACCTTGCCTTTATTGTATTGAGGTATACTTTTGACTGACCAGGACTTCCATGATATTTCTTAATAACTGGGCTTTGCACAGGGGTGTATGGGGAGGTCAGGGTGACAGACAGTTTCAAGCATATTCAAGTGGTGGTTAACAGCAAGACAATGGACCAAAGGGATATCAATTGAAATAAAGTGCTTCAATTGATGTCTTTTGTGGCTGGTTAACCATGCTTGACGTCTCCATAAGCACACCAGAGAGCCACCGTAAAAAAGTAAGTGAAGCCTAAATTGGGGGGACTGTGAGTTTGCACCAGCTAAGAGACCGGCTAGATCTCTGTACTGGAAATGAACTGGGTATTACAGATGGCTACTGGAAGTGGCTATTTGACCAGTCTTAAAGTGATACTACCCCTACATTTTTATTATTCTTCCAACATATAGAAAACATCCCCATATACATCATATACATAAAATGAATCTGAATAAAGGGCAAAATGGGAATTTAGGCCCCAGTGGTCTAGCCGCTTAGTGGGGTAGTCTTATGAGTCTCCAGGGGTCATGACAGTAACCTTGGCTAGTGTTCTTTTGTAAATGTACACCTTCAGGCAACCTTTCCAGGAAACCAGAAATCAGTGATACAGTCTTTCAGTCTGGATGGTTTTTATAGTAACCTGGAAGAAAAAAATAGGTTGTAGCTGGAAAAAACAGTAATCTTCACATACACTGTATACAAATGCATTTATTATGTATCATTCATTTAATAAAGTACATGTTTCTACAGTTTTAAATTATGAAAAATGTTAAACCAAAACTATATCCAATTAAGCTTTCCTACTAAGTTGGTATTTCTGACCATTTGATGCACACAGTTTGGAGAAATAATATTATTATATTAATCTCTTCGGCTCCTGAACAATAATATACAAGAAATGTCCTTTCCCAGGATCTGTGTTGGTAATTCTAGCATGTGCTGGATATTTGCTTTCTTGTTCACTGGGTGCTTACAAGCTTAGCCTGAAATCGTGATGCAGAATTAAACACGGCCCAGTCACTCAGACACATTAGTCCTGTGACCTACATTCTAAATGCTCTGACCTTTTCCTTTGAACATTAAACACATTCACACATAGGATAAATTGTAAATCCTTCACGCACACATAATCTTTTACTGTGAAACGAAGAGATCAAAGTGTAATAAATACAATTGTAGGGGTATTGTGATGAAGTAATCCTGTTAAATGACACATTGCAAGAAAAGATGTAGATGTACAGTGGATATAAAAGTCTACACACCCCTGTTTCAGGAAAGACCAACTAGAGCAGCTGAACTTTATTTGGGGTTAATCAGAGGCACTTTAAATGATGGCAGGTGTATGCTGACTCCTATTTAACACGATTTGGAATGTAATCGCTTAATTCTGAACACAGATACATCCCCAGTTATAAGAGGGTGTGCAGACTTATGCAACCACATTATTTTTATTTTTATATTTTTTCCTAAAAAGATTTCAGTTTGTTTTTCAATTGAGTTGTACAGTTTATAGGTCACATTAAAGGTGGAAAAAGTTCTGAAATGATTTATCTTTGTGTAATTTTTTTACAGCACAGAAACCTGACATTTTAACAGGGGTGTGTAGACTTTTTATATCTACTGTATACTTATAGTGAGCACAAACACTATGCCCTGTATATGTTATCAGATGCAAACGGGTATATTTAGCCTGAAAAAGAAACAAGTTTCATGTGCAGTATCCAGATATCACACCTACATGACATTAATCTGGTTTATTATACAGTTGGGAAAAACCTACAAATGTAAAGGTGTATGTAAGTTTCCCTGTTCTTACCTTTATCTAATCTAACACCTGCTGCTCATATCAGGAACACACATTACATGGAGTAATTCTATACACATACAGATTTATTTTAATTAAAAACAAAACGTATTTTCCCCACCCCCAGAGCTGCTTACATAGACACTGTGTACCTACCAATAGAAACACTGTATTCGGGTATATATTTTAACCCTTTACTAACCTTAAAGCCAACAGCAGCACAATGCAGAGATCTACAGAGCAATGTCTGACTCCTCCTGCTTCCTTGTGCAGTGGACTACACATCCTAAAATGCTTTGCTGCACAAACTGTTATCACAGATTGGCCTGGGATTGGCCAAAATGAATGATGAATTCTATGCTAATTTTAGAAGGGATTTCCAGGGGTGTTAACTGCTTGCAAACTCAAGAGATTTAGCAAATTAGAGGTAAGTATAATAATGTTTATTTTGGTATTTTTTCATGCAAAAATGTTCTCATACACTACTGATTCTTCTCTATCAAATGCATTCATAATCTCTGAAACGTAAATACGCCTTTAAGAAAACCTCACCTTTCCACATTATATAGTAAATTAAACACAATAGCGGGATATGTGTAATCTATCAGAATAAAAGTATTTTTAGAAAAAATCTTTATATTAGCAGCACTTCTAGTTGTTAGCATGAGGAGCAGGTAAAGAACAGGAGGAAAAGGATTTGCAGTTTAAACTGCCACTGTCTGTCTTTGAGAAGATGCAGGCAAGAGAGGAAATTGTCAGATGTCAAGAGCTAATCTGAATCATCATGAGACAACAAATGTCTCCTCCCTCCATAACCGAAGAGTAGAGAGCACTTCCAAACTCAAAAGCAACAAGAGATGTTTAAGCCAACAAATACAGTCTAATCAATTAATATTCTCTATAAAAATACTGTTATGCTCATTATTTATACTGATGATAATTATGTAATTTTTGTGGTGTTTTTTATCAGATTACAGTAGTCCTTAAAAACAACATTTTCTTAAAATGAATGTAAAGTGAACTGAATATTTTTTTCTGTCAACCCACCATTGCTGACATTTCTTTCTGCACTGTCAAGATTGCTAATTTCTCCCGGGAGGTGATATGCATTTTATAGGACAAGTTTGAGCATGTGCATATCCCTAGTGTAATTACTCCCAGGTATCTGCATATGGTCAGATTAAAGCCACTTTGCATAGCTTTAGACACAGCATGTGTGGCCTATGCTGGTCTCTCTGAGGTTTCCATCAGCAGATGTGGATTTTTAAGAGTAAGAAACATTGTAGGGATGCAGTTACTTAAAGTGACTCTGTTACCCCAATAAGAAGTTGGGTTTCATTTGAAAGAACATTAAAAACTAACAATACATTACACTAGTAGTTTTTCTCTATAAATCATATCTTAAATGTTTAGAATTGATTTTGCTACTGAGCAACTCAAAGTGCTTCATAATGGTGGGAGATGGGTCTAACGGTCAGATAACTGTGCACGTCTTTAGTTTGGCCATTACAGAGAGACCAGCAGACTGTAATCATAATTAGCAGATCAAAGCTTCTAATATACGCAAACATGTACATGCAACAGGCATGGAAATTCCCAGAATGGATTCACTTTAGAATAAACTGAATAACACAACAGATAGCCACAAAGGGGATACGGGAGAGACAGTGCACCAACTCCTAGAGTAGATTGGATACCAAAAGGTAAGGTGAGCGAAAGCTAGAACTGATATTATATTGCACTCACAAGTAAAAACTTAATGAGGTAGGTACAGATTTGGTGGACAGTTCCTTGTGTACGCTTGTTCTTCAGGTAGTTTGGAAGCAGTTCTGTTATTCATGTTCACTGATGTTTACTGATGGTGATATTGATAGACGAAGCCATTTTCAATCATGAGTTTCTTAAAGATAGATAAATAGATAGATAGATAGATAGATAGATAATTAATTAAACACAAACAAAAGAATTGGTTCCAAACTACATGAAGAATGAGCTTACACAATGAACTGTGTACTTACCTCATGTCATGGGGTTTGTACATGTGAGTGCAATCTTATATGAGTTCTAGCTCCCGTTCCCCTTACTTTTTGGTATCCAATCTGCACTAGGAGGTGGTGCACTGTCCCTCCCCTATCCGGTTTGTGGTTTTCATGATTTAATATACTTTGTGAACAGTGTCCAATGAGAAAGCAGCAAGCCTCCACAGATCTCGACTTCTGATTCACCTAGAACAATAAATCTTGACAGTTTCGTAGTACGGATACCCATATTTATTGGTAACACCCCTGGCACCACATGATCTTCATGTTACAAGAGCTCTATGGTACTAAGTTACCTTCTACTTGCAGAGTTCTACTCTTGAGTCACTTCCAGAACATCTCTTTCAGGAGAACTTGATAAGATGGACTTGGAGATTTTCCTACAAGAGACATTCCTTGTATCCACTTATAGTCAATACACTTAGTGGACACTTTGTACAAAATATAGCCAGTTTTTCATGCTCTTTACGAAAAACCTTAAATAAGATGGCAGTGTCTCTTAAAAGAAGCAGATGTAACAGCATTGAGTGATCAACCATTATAAAGAAGTAATGCATTTAGCTACTGAAGGTACTTATCCTGAGCCACATAGCCAGAAATAAGATTGATCACTTAGGTGATACATGTTTAACTATTTATTTGAAAATTTATATAGCATAAATGCGTTCAAGAAAAGAAAACTTCAAAAGGCAAAAGCTACATAAATAGCGAGTTCAACTTCAATCCATTTTCCCCGGCATGTTTTATCTTATGTACTATTTCTATTTTTTGTGGCACATTATTTATAGCACTTAAATATACACCTTCCAGGCTAACTTTGAACAACATCCAACATTGAACAGTAAAGGCAATGCAGTCGCGCTAATGACATAAGATTGCAGTCTAGCTAAGGATCTGTAGGTCGCCAGTCTTCAGTAAAATGCAGAATGCATTGGGATTATTTCTACAAAACATAATCAAATTGCTTGCCAGTCCTGTCTGTAATCCCGAAATTATAATGCATGCAGCAAGCATCTGATGTAGGATTAGACAGGATTAGGCAGATACACTAATTAGTTCAACTTTTCTTCTGCATAATAATATTTTTAAATGGAGTCTTAATTTAATGAAAAATGTTACTTGTTTTGGACCTAATTATAATCTGTCATGAATGTGTTTACGGTTTGTTTATTTAGCAAAGGGTGACACAGAACCAATTCCCACAGATGCAGTAGTTTATGAGGGGTCACATTATTAGTAACAGATCATTGCAATGATTTATATTGCCATGGAGATCGTCATTAACTTTAAAAGTATTTCTGTTATAAAATGGTTCTAGAAGTTTAATGAGACATTACCACTAGGATTTATTTACAGTTTTATGACTTTGTATAAATATATCAGATTATTTATAAGATAATTCATAATAAAAAGCAAAAGAGTGGGCAGGCACTGGAACTTCTTGTCATCCGTTAAGTAAATCAGGAAATAATAAGATGCATTTTTGTAGATACTCTATAAACAGAGAGATAACAAAATAAATGCTTCTATATATGGACCAAGGATATATTAAGGATTGCGGTTACAAAATTTCAGAAAATTAGAAGTTCAGATGACCCAAACGGTCATATTCACTTTTTTGTTTGTCAAAAATGTTTACATACAGCATATAATACAGTAAAAACCACTTGATCTGGCACCCACAGGGACTCCCGATTGCCGGATAAGTGTAGTTGCCGGTTAACCATGAGTCCCCGAATTTAAGAGTCTAAACGACCCTTAAACCCCGCCGCAAAAAACTTGAAATGCCTTTAAAAAGGCATTAGCACCTAAACTGGGCCATTTAGGCCCAGAAAAAATAGTTAGAAAAAAAGGTAGCATTTTTTTTTTTCAGTCTTGGATAGTGGCGGTTATGCCGGTTTAGCAGGAGTTTTTTGAAAATGGGGAATTGATGCCGGTTGCTTGAGAGTCCCGGTTAGTTGAGTGCAGCATAGCCAGGATTCTACTGTATTCTGATATTTATTTAAAAGTCCATTTACCTTACTGCAAGTGCTTTTCATGGTGTCAAAGAGCACAAGATTGTATGTTAAAATGATCTATTTCTTTAATTACATTAATAGCAGCCAAAAAAAATCAAACATTTTAAATCTCTTTTTACATACAAGTATATTATGCCCACTGACTGTTGCATGAGTAATAACAGATTGTAGCATGCAGTGTGTACATCTGTGTGATGCTATGATTGATGATAACAGCATCCCCTGGACTCTGTTTACACTGAACTGACCAGTTAATCCATTGCTGACATGTTTTAGGTGAGTCCAGCATTCCATACCTGCACAGATAGATTTGTTAAGGGTTATATTTTTCTTTTGATCTCTACACGGACAGCACTGTAGCAGCCGAGCACTGCTCTCCATTGTTCAAATTCCAGAGAGGCAAGAGAGGAAGAACTTGAATTTTCTGCCGTAAGAAACTACAAAAATTACAAGGTCTGTTCCTTTTAAACTGGAAATTTAAACATTCTTAACATTGACTGGAATGGGACCCACATCCCTGCAACCTGATTGGCTGTGGTGATGGCACAGCATTTGGGGGCAATCTAGTCAACACAGATTTTATTTTTTTTCTCAGTGAAAATGCATGTATTTTAAAAATAATATGGTTACATTGTTTGTTGCTGTTGTGACCCTATAAACCACAGCACCCAATCACATCTGTCAGCCACTGAGCCTCTGAACTCCATCAAGGTCATGTTCATTGCCTGTACATGTATTACTTCACTATAATAAAATGGTAAAATATAACTTTTCACTGGATGCCACATGTGCAACTTCTTATCGAAGAAAAAAACCTACTTCCTCTTTTGTTTGCACGCAAAACTACACATATAGATATGCTAAAAATGATGCCCCCATATGCTAGAAGGGCAGGAAATTATATCTTTACAAACAGGTTTTGCTTGAAAACAATATTATGCAATAATTTCTACAGTAGCTGAAGATGGAGATATCATTTGGTGAACCAGCAGTTCTTCTTACAGCATTCACCTTTTTTTTGTAGCTGTTAAAGTGGACCTATAATGTTCAGTTATTTTTAGTCATGTTTTGCAAACTATTGAGATATGCTTTTCCTCTGAGAGGAGGGGAGGGAGAGGGGGCAAGAGACACAGGGGAGGAAGAGGTGTGGGCAAGAGACACAGGGGAGGAAGCTTGTGGCTGCTGAAAAAACAAGTGTAAAATCATAGTAAAAATGTACATTTTGTCAGCAACAACGCCTGAACAGCCCACTTGGATATTCTCAATGGTATTTACATTGCTGTCATCCAATCAGATTGAGCCTCTAGGTTTCGGTTTCACAGTTGTGGAGTCTGTGCATCGAGAGGATGCATGACAGGTAGAGGAGAAAAACAACTTGGTCAAGTCAATTGCTAACATGATCAGGAGATTATCCATGCCCTGCACTAAACCTCTTCAATACTTAGGGCCTCATTTTATTAGCGGCCGCAGCCGTTGCGGGGCCGCAAGGACCGGCCGCAAGCTATTCGGCTATTCTATTCCCTTACGGCCGGGGATTCCGGCAGGCTTGCGGCCGGTGCCTTGCTATCTCTTGCGGCCGCTCGCGCCAGAGGAAAGCCTTTGATCTAAAACGGCCGCAAGAGTTTCGGCCGTAAGAAATTCCTATTTGCAATTCAATTGCTCCGGGAAACCTCTCTGCAAGGCTAAAAGCGAGCCGCAGCTTACTTGCAGGAAAGAGGTCCCGCTAGCACCAATTAAGCACATAAAATAGCTCAAATAAAGCCATCCTGCACTTTGAGAAGACTATAAAGGGATTTTAGGTGTTAGAAAAAATAGCACATAATTATCCTATACTCAAATCCGTAAAATATTTTATTTTTAATATCCGTAAAATATCCATGTAAAAAGTCCAGAGTGCTTGGAGCACCTCAGACACGCCCACGCCGCAGCCGGAAAATAAACAGTTAATTTGAACTCGGGTTTGGGCTGATGTGCAAGCTTGAGAGTGGGTTACTTCTAATCCTCATGTCCCCCAATATGATCCCTAGCATTTACAGAGCTGTACAGTGCAAGCTTGAATTTATTTTTGCGTTTTTAGATTTCTGCGCTTACGGCCGGTTCCAAGATATGCGGCCGGCCGTAAGATGAGATCCTTGCGGGGCCGTATAATAGAATCGCGAGTTAACAGAACCCCCGCAAGGAATCGCAGCCTTACGGCCGATTTACGGCCGCTAATAGAATGAGGCCCTTAGTAAGATTCTCTGGTATCAGATTTTACCGGTAAAGCCATCAGAGGAAGGAGTTGTGATAACGATCTGAGAGCACTTCAGCCAAGATGCAAGTATGCTGTAGTCTGTAGAAAAGGATAAAAAAGCAGAAGAGCATCTCAGATAAGGATCATGAGAATCAGCAAATATATGAGAGAACATACAGATAGGGTCATAAAAAGGGAGGTTGTAAACTCATAACCCTCATTGGTACCACAAACACCTGTGCGTTCACTGAACAGAAAAAAAAAATGTATCCAGAGCACTTTTAAACTATAAAAAATCAAGCAAACTTAAAACAGGCTTTAATTCATTACAATTAGTAAAGGGTGACTTCAGTTCCAAAACATGTTTTATACATTATAAACACGTTTTTGACATGGTTTTTGTTCATTAATTTAAAATAAATACCCCTAAAATTGGGGTGAGGACAGGTTCCAAATTTGAATTTAGATGGGAAAAAAAAGAAGATAAAAAAATAATCCATTTTTGGCAAGATGAAAACCACAGTATCGTTCCTTTTGGTCATCATCAAGCCTTATCTTCTATAGGATGCTTGAAACAAAAAAACTAAGTCAGAGGTGCTCATCAGAGAACGGCCCAATCTTAATAGGTTAGTTCTATGGTCATGATAATCCACTCTTTGTGCTGCCTCTTTTAGCCACTTGTGCCCTTCACAGGGAGAAATATCCTGTAGTATATCGGTCTGGTCCCACTCACTACAGTGACCCAGCCTCGAAATACCAGGCAATTCTACCCTGAACAGGAGAAACAGCAAAGACCAGACGCGTTTCAGCCTTTATGGGCCTCGTCAGTGAGGTGCAGCTGAACTCCCTACGGCACAGTGAGCAAGGGGTCCACGTCTGTAGTCCCCTATTACCCTTAGGGAGACTAAACCCTAACAGTTATTTGCATAAACAAAAAAACTAAGAAAATGCTTGAAATAGTACTTTAGGTGCAAGATTCTAAGCCCAGAAAAAGGGTTCTCTATTTGTTTAATCTGTATTGATATTGTTTTTACCTTGTGTTCGTCCTATGTATGGCGCTGTGGAATATGTTGGCGCATTCTAAATACTAGATAAATAATACAAAAATATTTATATAATTCCTTTTGAGTTCTCAGTTCTGTTGTGCTTTCACCACTATTTGTCCTACAATACAGGGGTGAGAATAAACTTCAAAACAATTTCATCCGCAAACAACTCATTCCTCAAAAAGATTTCAGGTAAGTATACTAACACTGCAATATTCTATTTCCAAAATTCCATGAAGTGTAAAATTTACCCAGGCAATACTTTTTTTATTAATATACAAGTCCATCAATTAACTTTACAGAAAGGCTGCTAGATAAATTAATTTTTATGGAAAATATATATTATAGGGATTGAAGCATGTCTATGATATGCATATTGCTGTCATAAGGATTTACTAAAGTATTTTAAGTAAATAAAATGGATAGGATGGACCTTCCTATCAAGTCTTTGTTTCAGTTAACTTTTTTTTGTCATTAATGAATATTAACTGATTATTGAGTGCAAATAGTAAACACGCTATATACAGTAGCGAATTGCCTGTTAAAAAATTACAGTCCTAAAATTGTAAGGCAGGTAATGCTGTTTGGCACACAATGTAAGGCTTTTGATCCTCTGAGTACCTTCGGCGCTCATTGCGAGCCTCGCACTGGGCGCCTTTGGCGAGCCTCTCCCCTGGTGTACTTTTGTTCCTCTGAGCACCTTCGCCGCTCATTGCGAGCCTCTGCCCTGCTCTTTTTTTTTTATATAAATATATTTTTTAATAATAATTAATTAATTAATTAAATAATAAATTAATACGCTTTACCTATTTGTAATTAATATATCCAGCAATCAATATCCTGAAGAGCTAACAATATGTTTTGACTTTTCTGCAGCATACAATGTACGTTTGGACTGTTGCTGACCTGCGGTGTAAGTGTCAGCAATGTGCCAAGTGTGCAGTATAAATAGGCTGCGTGCACAAGGCCAAACTGCTTGTTTAGTTGTGTAAAGCAGCATTTTAGAATCATAATTAGTTGCAAGTTAGTGTTGTAAAATGGCTGGGATTGTCTGTGTGTTACGCGGGTCTGGTGTATTTTGTACCTCGTACGTTCCCGGGTAAAAGTCTTATGTGCCTGGCAGTGTTTTGCGCGGTTATGGGTCGTGTAGCCTCATTTCTTTTTTTTCGTTCAACATTTTTTTTGACACTCTGCAAATTGTGTTTAAATTGTCGTGCAACTTAACTCCCAGACGTCCTGGCTGCCCCCAATGCTGTGTGTAATGTTTATTTTTTTGTAATTTTTATTTTCTTTGTGTTTTTGGATTTTTTGGGATGTGCGCGGTTCGGCCATTAACTTCGTATTTTTTTGACCTTGTATTTTTTTTTCCAAGTCCCACGGGTTGTATTAATTTTTTTCTAAGTCCTGCTTTCCAGTCTTATCTGCCTGGCGGTGTTTTGCGTGGTTAGGGCTCATGTAGCCTCGTTTTCGTTTTTTTCGGCCACCATTTTTTTTGTCGCTTGCCAAAACTGGGCAAACTGAAATTTAATTCTTGTGCAACCTCACTCCCAGACGTCCTGGCTATCCCCTCGTGTTGTGTGTGATTTTTTTTAAATAATTTTTTTTTTTTTTAATTTTGTTTGTGTCTTTGTTGTTTTTGGATGTGCGCTCATCTCCACAGGCGCAAGGAGCGCCTTTGGTGCTCCTTGCCAGCAACTTCGGCCCGCGCTTTGCGCTGCGCGAGCCTGCAACATTAGCAGCAACCCGCAATGCTCACAACTATATAAATGTGATATATATAGAGTTGATTACATTGTAATGGGTGTTTATGAAAGAAATAAAATAGGCATTTTGTAGACAATTTATTCTCATAAAATCAAATTACAGCATACAACTGCACTCTTAATAATTGAAGCCTTAAGCCTTTATATAATTTAACTAGCGAATTGCCTGTCAAAAAATTACGGCAATTAGATTGTAAGCCAGGCAATGCTCTTTGCCACACAATGTGAGGCATTTGCTTCTCTGAGCACCTTCGGCGCTCATTGAGAACCTTTCCTCCCGCCTACTGTATTTTTGTGCTTGGGAATGCCATGTGTCTCTTTCCAGCATCTCCCCCCTGTCCCTTCCCTGTGTGTTTCTCTTCTGTGTGTCTGCTGACTGTTTGTGTGGCGTGCGCTGACTGACGTTTGTTTTATTTTTCAAAGTCCTGCATGCCTGGCATTGTTGGTGTAAGTATTACTGTCTTTATCGTTGTGTATTTTCTAAGTCCCGCGTGCCTGGCGTTGTTGGTGTAAGTATTACTGTCTTTGCCGTCATGCATTTTCGAAGTCCTGCGTGTCTGGCGTTGTTGGTGTAAGTGTTACTGTCTTTGCCGTTGTGTATTGTCTAAGTCCCGCGTGCCTGGCGTTGTTAGTGTAAGTATTACTGTCTTTGCCGTCGTGTATTTTCTAAGTCCTGCGTGCCTGCGTTGTTGGTGTAAGTGTTACTGTCTTTGCCGTTGTGTATTGTGTAAGTCCCGCGTGCCTGGCGTTGTTAGTGTAAGTATTACTGTCTTTGCCGTTGTGTATTTTCGAAGTCCCACGTGCCTGGCTTTGTTGGTGTAAGTGTTACTGTCTTTGCCGTTGTGTATTTTCGAAGTCCCGCGTGCCTGGCTTTGTTGGTGTAAGTGTTACTGTCTTTGCCGTTGTGTATTTTATAAGTCCCGTGTGCCTGGCGTTGTTGGTGTAAGTATTACTGTCTTTGCCGTTGTGTATTTTCGAAGTCCTGCGTGCCTGGCATTGTTGGTGTAAGTGTTACTGTCTTTGCCGTTGTGTATTTTCGAAGTCCCGCGTGCCTGGCTTTGTTGGTGTAAGTGTTACTGTCTTTGCCGTTGTGTATTTTATAAGTCCCGCGTGCCTGGCGTTGTTGGTGTAAGTGTTACTGTCTTTGCCGTCGTGTATTTTATAAGACCCGCGTGCCTGGCGTTGTTGGTGTAAGTATTACTGTCTTTGCCGCCGTGTATTTTCTAAGTCCCGCGTGCCTGGCGTTGTTGGTGTAAGTATTACTGTCTTTGCCGCCATGTATTTTCTAAGTCCTGCGTGCCTGGCATTGTTGGTGTAAGTATTACTGTCTTTGCCGCCGTGTATTTTCTAAGTCCCGCGTGCCTGGCGTTGTTGGTGTAAGTGTTACTGTCTTTGCCGTTGTGTATTTTCGAAGTCCCACGTGTCTGGCGTTGTTGGTGTAAGTGCTATTATCTTTGACGTCGTGTATTTTCTAAGTCCTGCATGCCTTCGTTGTTGGTGTAAGTGTTACTGTCTTTGCCGTTGTGTATTTTCTAAGTCCCGCGTGCCTGGCGTTGTTGGTGTAAGTGTTACTGACTTTGCCGTTGTGTAATTTCGAAGTCCCGCATGTCTGGCGTTGTTGGTGTAAGTGTTTCTGTCTTTGCCGTTGTGTATTTTCGAAGTCCCGCGTGCCTGCTTTGCTCAGCCTTGTTTTCATCCAGTTTAAGAATGATTTACGTTTTTTGGCCGTCATTTTTCGCTCTCGTTTAGCTGCTTTTCGAGGTACGAAACACGTCAAATAAGGCTCAAAATTGCTTGCAACCTCACTCCCAGGCTTCCTGGCTCTCCCCCTGTGCTGTGCGTGAATGTGTCGAGTTACTGGCTACGAGCTGTGATGCATATCGATTTTTTAAATCACAAGTTACTGCCCTCTAAGCCTTTGATCTTTCAAAATGGCAAGGCTAAAATCGCTATTCAATTGCTCTGATTCCCCCTCGCTAACCACTCCGTCAAGCCCGCAAATGGCAAATATCTAACCACAAGTTACTGGTACCAAGGAGGTCGGCACAGGGCTTACTTACAAATCAGAGCACTTTATAAGCAAATAAAAATGCAATACAGTACTTTTATTAAGAGTGAAAGTGATGTTCGGTCTTAGAATTAATAGCACAACATCTTCAATACTTTATTTCATGTTTGATTTTCATGTTATATCGATCACGGAAATCAATGTGAAGTCCTACAGGATTAAACCTACAAACTCCATATTTCATTGAAGTCCTATGGTCTTGAACATGATTGTGGGCGCAAGCAGGTAACTTGTGGTTCAAGCCCGTAGGACTTCAATGAAATATGGAGGTTGGATTTCAAAGTCATACAGGCTTGAACCACGAGTTACGGGTTTGCATCCGCTATCATGTTCAAGCCTGCAAATGCTACTGTCAATAGCATGGTTTCTGATTTTCACGACCGGCGCCTAACTTGCGGGCCCAGCCAATTGAATAGGATTGCAAAAGGGGTTGCGAGCCCCGAATTGAATGAGGCTCTCAGTTTCAGAAATTTTTGTCCAGCCATGTATTCATAAACTGATAACACACAGAAAAATTATACAACAGTATAAAAAAGAAAAATAATTTCAAAAATATAAAAAACAGAATAAATGATAAACATGCAATATCCACACAGATAGCATCACAAATAATTAAGAAACATATACATTTAATATATGTATAAATATATAAACAGGTGTGGGTTCTGAAACATCTGCTTTTTTAAATTGTTGGTTATGTTAAACATAAAGATATACCAGAAAACATATATAAAATATCAACCCAAGGGAAAGGGAAGGGAAGAAAAACAGAGAAGTGTCAGAACGTGATCTCATGCTAAAGTGAGAGGGTGGGAAGTTCAAGAATTTCATGAGAATGTAGTAGAGAACCTAAAGGCTAATAAATCAGTAAAAGAACAAAGTGTTTGATATATACTATGCAAAGCATAATCTAAGGTCAATCATCAACTAAAGTGTAACTGCTGTAAATATCAAAGAAACTGGGTAGGCAGGATCAGCCGAGCAGCTTTTATTTTTTCTCCTTTGTGAATCTAGTTCATTGTTTCAATTTAAAAAAGACAAACTCTCCCTTCCAGCATATTAACAATAACACCACTGCATTTATTAGACAGCATACTCTTTCTTCTGGTAATACTCAGACTTACAACTAGACTGCAGATAGGCTAGAAGTTTTTTTTCCACAAACTGACCATTTGAAGCGGAGCAACTACAGATTATTATTTGAAAATGTGTTTATAAACGTTTAGTGCATGCTTTTCCTTTTTTATGTTAAAAGTGCTTATTTTATTAAAGAAATAAAATGTCCTTTCAACTCCATATTGATGCGTGTGTGTTTTAATGTTTAAAACATAAACAGTGTACTTGTAACAATTTAATTGTAACAAATCACAATATTATTAAAGAAACCATCACACTCTGAAAATGTATTTGTCACTGTATGTATTATAAAGACATATCCAAGTTTCCTGGATTATGAATGCATCCGATAGAGGAAAGTTAATAGTGTATGAAAAAAAATGTTTTGCATGAGAAAATACCAAAATAAACATTTAACAACTTACCATGAAGTAAGCAAAATGTCTTATAGGTTCTGACAGATGAAAATTAGGGTTAACACCCCCTCCAAACACTGGCTAAATTAGCATAAAATTGATGATTTGTTTTGGCCAATCAGGAGGAAGCACACACAGCTTAAACATTTGAATACAACTCTGGGGTTCCTGTTTGTGTTGCAAAGCAGCATGGGATATGTAGTGTGGTCCATGTTAGAAGGTACTATGGTAGCAGCACAGCACACAGCACAGACAGGAAGCAATAGGGAGGGTCATATCCCAGCAGTGACTTGGGGGCTGACATCAGTGCTCTCCTATTGGAAGACACAGCAGATGAATAATGGGTTTACAATTTGTCCCCTAATGCTGCATGTTAACTTGGGGGATCAGGTGCCTGTAAAGACACCCCTAGGGGTGTCAACATAATCATTAGAGGGATTTTAGGATATTAATAACAATAAAATGTTTTATGAAATTTGCTGCATATATGAAGGATGCTTTTTGTCTAAAGAATGCAACAATTTAATAATCCAGGAACTTGAGTACGTCTTTAAGTAAAATGCATTTTTATACAAATGAAATGTGTTGATTAATTAAACTTGTTGAATACATGTGCAAATTCTGGTCTGTTTTTTTTTATTTTTATTTTTTTATTTGGGTGTTGATAACTGCTGCTTAATTATTATTATTATTATTATTATTATTATTATTATCTTTATTTCTATCGCGCCAACATATTCCGTAGCGCTGTACAGGGGTTTAGTACATGGCAAAAAACAAACTTAACACCTTATAAAGAATGGAGGGCCCTGTTTTTGAGCATATAATCAAATGTACATAGTGCTTGTTTCCAAGACACAGACACACAATTGAAAACTTGCAAACTTACAATCTAAGGCCCTCATTCAATTGCGATTTGGTAAATTGAATAGGGCTCTAAATAAGCACATAGCATATTTTTTTTAAAGAAGTTTTTAGTTAGTAAAAACCTTGCTTTTGGATAGATGCTTACTAATTAAAAACTTCTGTAAAAAATATGCTATGTGCTTATTTAGAGCCCTATTCAATTGGCCAAATCGCATTTGAATGAGGCCCTAAGGATTTGGGTGTGATACAAGAGGGTGACAAATACAAAATGGCAACATGAATGCAATTTGTTTAGTCAATTGGAGGGGTCTGTGTGTTGTACAGTAGATTGTGGGTGGGAGTGTTATTAAGCTGTGGAGTGTGCAGTTGTACATGTTAAGGCTGAAGGTGATAAGATTTTTTAAACAGGTGTGTTTTTAGTAATTTTTTAAAGGTTTTGAGGCAGGAAGATAATCTAATGGAGCGAGGCAAGGAGTTCCAAATAGTAGGGGCAGCACGAGAAAAGTCTTGAGGACGGGAGTGAGAGGAGGTGATGAGAGAGGAGGAAAGAAGAAGGTCATTAGCAGAACGAAGAGAGTGGTTGGCAGAGTATTTTGAAACAAGAGCAGAGATATAAGGGGGTGCACTGTTGTTGAGGGCTTTATGTTTTAGGGTCATGATTTTAAATGTGATTGGGGAAGCTATGGGAAGCCAGTGGAGTTATTGACAGAGAGGAGCTGCAGACACTGATAGTAGACTGGAAGATGAGTCTAGTAGAGGTGTTCATTATGGATTGGAGGGGAGACAGACAAGAGATGGGTAGTCCAGAAAGAAGGGAATTGCAGTAGTCGAGTCGAGATATGATGAGAGAGTGTATTAGAATTTTAGCTGTGTCTTCTGTAAGATAATGACGAATTTTGGAGATGTTTTTTAGGTGAAACTGACAAGATTTTGTTATCGATTGGATGTGAGGAATAAAAGAGAGGGCGGGATCCAGTAGAACCCAAAGACAACGGGCCTGGGAGGTGGGAGTGATGATGGTGTTGTCAACAGTGAGAGATATTTAAGGAGTGGAAGCTGTAGTAGAGGGTGAAAAGATTAGGAGTTCAGTCTTAGACATGTTGAGTTGGAGTTGACGGGTAGACATCCAGGAGGATATGCTAGAGAGGAAGTTGGAAACATGAGCTAGAAGAGAGGGGGGGTAGATCGGGTGCAGAGAGGTAGATTTGAGTATCATCTGCATAGAGATGATACTGAAATCCAAAGGATTTTATGAGGGTGCCAAGGGAGGAGGTGTAGATGGAGAAGAGGAGGGGGCCTAGGACAGAACCTTGGGGAAGGCCAAAAGACAGAGGGAGAGGTGAAGAAGAGGTGCCAGAGAAGGAGACGCTAAATGTACGATCTTTTAGATAGGATGTGAACCATGAAAGAGCTGTGTCCTGGATGCCAAATGAGCGGAGAGTTTGGATTAGAAGAGGGTGGTCAACTGTGTCGAAGGCAGCAGAGAGATCCAGGAGAAGTAGAATGGAGAAGTGACCCTTTGATTTGGCGGTTAGCAAGTCATTGGTGACTTTTGTGAGGATTGTTTCTGTTGAGTGTTGGGCACGGAAACCAGATTGGAAGGGGTCAAGAAGCGAATTGGAAGAAATAGATTGAGTGAGGCCATTGTAAACAAGCCGCTCAAGCAGTTTAGAAGCCAGGGGAAGTAGTGAGATAGGGCGGTAGTTGGAGGCAGAAGCTGGGTCAGATGAGGGCTTCTTGAGAATGGGTGTAATTACGGCGTGTTTTAAGGAGGATGGAAACCTGCCAGTGTTTAGGGAGAGGTTGAATAGATGTGTGAGAGCTGGGATAAGTGCGGAGGATAGGGGAGGGATTAGCTGTGAAGGAATAGGATCATGTGGACATGTTGTAAATGTGAGAGGTTAATAATACCGTAGATACTTCATCCTCGGTTACAGGGTCAAAGGAATCCATAGTGGAGGAGGGATTGGGGAAGGGTAAGGGTTGGGTGTTGTCGGCTTGTGGAAAGGATGGTGGGATAGGGCCAAGCTGGGAGGAGAGCTCATTTCGGATAGTTTCAATTTTAGTTTTAAAGTGGCTGGCAAAGTCATCAGCAGTTAGACAGGAAGGGGCAGGAGGTGGGGGTGGGTCAAAGGAGGGTGTTGAATGTAGCAAATAAACGTTTAGGGTTGGAGGACAGGTTTGATATTAGTGATGAGAAGTAGTGTTGTTTGGCAAGATTGAGGGCAGACAAGTACGAGCGCAAGGTAAACTTGTAGTGGAGAAAGTCTGCTAAAAGGGCAAGATAAATTGATGTTTACATTTTGTTTTTGTTTAACATAAAACCAGCGCAAAGTTATAAACTCAAGAAAAATTTGTTTATAAGGGAATGTTCCAGAGAAGCTTATCTATTAGTGCTCTAATATATATTTTTCCAAAGTTGTATGCATCGCTACAAAGTGCTTCCTTCGAGGATGCTACAAAATAGCCTGGCTGTCTCCTAAAAAAATATTCCTGGCTGCTAATTTTTCGAACAGATTGTCCATCAATATAGATTTATATATTTAACTTTGTCATTCTATGTATGTATGAATGTATGTCACTGACCTCATTGATAATGATAATTGATAATTACAGTATATGTTCTTCTATTATAAAGCAGAAGTTGTAGACGCTAACGTGGGAATGGTAAACAAAAGCACATACCCAGTATAGTAAATTAACAGATATATGTTTTAACTGTCTTGTTTACTTCAAAAAGTAATTTCAGAGTAAAATAATAATTAAAAGAACACTGACAAGCCTCAGATAAAATAAGGTAAAATTAAACAATAAAAATAAAAAGAGTGAAAAATTAATACAATTTTCATTAAACTGATTTTTTGTATAAACATCTTTGTTTTACATTGGATTTTATTTCAAGTTTAAATACCTAGATGTCCAGTAATCATTCAAAAGACATGAAAGTGCAAAACAAAAGCCACTTGAACAGAAAGCCTCTTCAGTTTCTTGTTATTTTACAAGACACTACAGGGACATTTTCTATTAGCTGCTCACAAATGCCTTGAACTCAAAGTTTTGGCTGCAGGTGTTTTTTTTATATAAATGTTTAGATATATTCTATTGACTCCAGCTCGCAAATTCTAACTGTAAGGCTGGACTTGTAAACCCTGCCCTTTTAAGTTTGATTTCAGGAGCCGGAGGCGTGGTCATATGATCTGACAATATTTAAGCAAGCCTGTAAGTTACTTCATAGACACAGCCAATAGTAAATGAGACTGGCATCATAAGGTCAGTAACAAATGGAAGTTAAACGTAATCTGCAATAAGAAGCTAAGAATTAATTAGTGCCAATAAGTAATATTTGCCGATTGGGCTTGCAATTAAGCAATCTATAAACTGCATTAGATCATCTGTTTTAGTCCATGTGGGTTTCATGATATGTATTAACATTTAAAAATAAAAAAAATGTAATTGTATATTGTGGGTTTCAGACTGTTGTGCAATTAATTCTAATGTGTTTCCATGCCTTCCAGTGCTTTTAAAGTATAGTATTGTGTGTTTTTATTGCTGTTACAGCTCTAACAAGTGTTTCAAAAAGTCCTTGTAAGTTCCATCTCGTACTCGTTATATTATTGACATAAACTTGATAATGTTTTCAGTTGCGGGTTAGACTTTATTTGCAATCTAGCCATACGGGTCTAATAGAATATTGATTTTGTGTAACTTTAATTATTTAGAGCCCGTAATATTCAAGCTGTTCTAAAACTAATAAAGGTCTAGGGCCGGGTTTTGCGGGTTTGCCTGTCCCCTAATGATTGTGAGCAGGTAGCTCGTAATAGGATTGCGAGTAGCTAATGTGTGGCAATATTAAGAGCAGTTTTAAGTGTGTATACATTTTCGAATTGGACAATAGAATAGGGTGAAAAACACAAAAACAGGCAATTTAGTATATACATATATTTATAATTTAAATAAAAAATGTGTTTATATTTTAGATTTTTACACTAGTTTAAAGAGATTTAAGGGACACAGTGGAGGATTCATATAAATTATAATTTCAAATGACAAGAAATAAAAAAGTATTAAAAAGTTTGCAAATATTATCTTTTAATCAGCCTTTTTGATCTACCCACAAAGCATAATATGTTATTTGTTTCGGTGATTATGGTAAAAAATTGGTAATAATCCCATTGAGGTCTTGCTGTATTGTTTTTAATCTAATGCTTTATGTCGCTGAAAAGAATGAGCATGTGCAGAACCCAAGAAGTAATTCACTTAGATACGCCCTTTACTCACTCCTCCTTCTACCTCAAATTATGTATGCACGTTATTAATACCTAATATTTCTCTCTCTCTCTCTCTCTCTCTCTCTCTCTCTCTCTCTATATATATATATATATATATATATATATATATATATATATATATATAATTTCTATAGTTGTTGCATTCTGAAGAATAAGATGCCAGTATCAGATGTTCCTGTACTCTGTTCAGTCATCTTCATTCTGCCAAAACAACCACATCATTAATTTCCCATCTGAGAATACTCAGCACTTTTTTTCCCAGATCTCAGAAAGGCTGACTTCAAAGTCAAAAACAGAACTAAAGGAAATAAAGTTTTTAGCTTATTTAAGCTTTGAGAATTTGAATCAATCAAAAAAATGTGTGTAAAGAGTAGGTTTAAACATTATAAAAACGTTTTACTTGAATGTACATTTAGAAATGCAAAAATGTCGTTTAAATCCCTGTCTAAGTTGCATATTTTGTATTAATTAGGCAGTTAATTAACCAAAGAGCTTCAATTGGTAATGTCTATGCAAATAAAATAAATGTTGTCTGCATCATGTTAAGTGTTTGTAATCCAATTTTATTTCTATGCACATTGTTTCTAACTTTTCTTAATTATTACATTAAATAAATCATTAACTTCCGAATCTATGATGCCTTTTTGGTGTGAAGATTAATTTCTGATTTTTTAGAAGTTGAAATTAAATGTGTGTTATTAAAGGCATATTTAAGTTTCATGGATTATTAATGCATCTGATAGAGGATAATACATTTTGGCCAATCACAAACAGCTATACATAGTATCCATCAATGATGGCAGTTTGTGTAGCAAGTGATCAAGGAATATGTAGTCCCCTACAGAAGGAAGCCGGAGGAGGCACTGCTGTGATGGATTTTTGTCTTGTGCTGCTGTTGTCTTGAAGGTTAGTAAAGAGTTAAAATACGTACTCAAATGTGGTGTTTCTATTGGCAGGTATCAGATGCCTATGTAAGAAGCTCTGGTAGTGTGGAAACAAGTTGTATTTTTTAATAAAATAAATGTATGTGTAAAGAATGATTCAATATAAGCAAATATAAGCAGCATGTGTTAGATTAAAATATTGCATTTCTATGTTGGTCTAAAATAATATGGCTCGCCACTTTTCTAATTTAATTAATGTGTTATTAGCGCACAGAAACAAGATTAAGGAGATAGTGAGGGCCTTGTGCCCTTCAGGTGAACCTTACCCCATCACCACCTATTGTTTTTTTGTGGGAAAATCAAGAAAATTGGGCTATGGAACTACTGATTGTTGTTGCATAACTACTTAATAGGGGCCTCATTCAATTGAGATTTGGCCAATTGAAATGGGCTCTATATAAGCACACAGCATATTGTTTTAAAGAAGTTTTTAGTTAGTGCAGACCTTGCTTTGGGATAGAAGTTCACTAACTAAAAACTTCTTTAAAAATATATGCAATGTGCTTATATAGAGCCCATTTGAATAAGGCCCTAGGTTATGGAACAGGGAAGAAAAGTAGGCTCAAGAGTATACTGAAGATGCAGCTTTATGGCCATGAATCTGCTTCATTGACCCTCCCCTTCCTCTTCAAATCACTGATTAGTTTTATGATTTCCTGGGGGGTCTTAAGGCTAATATATAAGCACAGAGATTTAATCAAAAGCAAAACAAAGATCCCTAACCAAATGCCAAAATCCCCTTGACCACTGTCAGTACCAGGGTACTGATATTTAATAGTAACAATGACATGTAGAGGCAGGTGTTCTATGAGGCTGGTTCATAGACATAAAATTATAACTTATATCTACATTTTTGCCTAACCAAATTATTTTAAATTATGATGACTTGCAACAACAGTTTTTAAGTATAGTTTTCAGAATACCAAACATTGCATGTCTTCTGTGCCCCTGTGAACACTGAAGTGACATATTTATAGTGAGCTCATATGTGGAACACAACATGGTCATGTGAAAAAGGTTTAAAAAATAATAAAATCCAGTCTTTCATTTTTAATTATTTTATTCAAATATGCTTTAATGATGGGAAACATCATTAGACACCAAAGAACTGAGGATTCAGATATTATCTCTATTCAGTTTTGTTGAAAACTGAACACTTGCCACTAGAAGTAAATGAAGAGCAAGCCTTTGTAGGATAAACCTTTCAAACAGACTGGGTGTTTAGGTATTCAGTTGTGTCTTACTCTCTGTGACCCAATGGACCGCAGCAAAGCAGGCACATCTTGCGTCTGGTTGTGTTAATCCATAAGTTTTTCATGGCAAAGATACTGGAGTGGGTTGCCAGTTCTTTCTTCAGTGGACTGCAATTTGTCTGGCCTCTTGGGTGACCCTACATAATATAGCTCACAGCTTCGTTAAGGTACACAAGCCCCTTCACCACGACAAGGTAGAGATCCAGAAGGGGATAAACAGACTAGCAATCCAAAGTATACTTGCCAATAATACAGGCCAATTCAGGTAAATACAACATTTTCTTCATAATGCTTTTATGCTTCTGGCTTTTCTACAGTGCTTTCCAAAAGTATTCACCCCCCTTGGCATTTTTTGTGTTTTGTTGCATCACAAACTGGAATTAACATGGATTGTTTGAGGATTTGCATCATTTAGTTTACAGAACATGCCCACAACTTTGAAAAACATTTTTTTATTGTGAAGCAAACAACAAATAACACAAAAAAAAAATAACACAAAAAGTAAATGTGCATAACTATTCACCCCACTAAAGTCAATAGTTTGCAGAACCACCTTTCACGGCAATCACAGCTCCAAGTCGCTTTGGATAAGTCTCTATGAGCTTGCCACATCTTACCACTGGGATTTTTGCCCATTCCTCCTTGCAAACCTGCTCCAGCTCCTTCAAGTTGGTTGGTTTGCGCTTGTGAACAGCAATCTTTAAGTCTGACCACAGATTTTCTCTTGGATTGAGGTCTCACCACTCAAGTGTTGCTTTAGCAGTGTGTTTGGGGTAATTGTCCTGCTGGAAGGTGAACCTCCGTCCTAGCCTCAAATCTCTCACAGAGTGGTACAGGTTTTGCTCAAGAATATCCCTGTATTTAGCACCATCCATCTTTCCCTCAACTCTGACCAGTTTCCTAGTCCTGGCTGCATTGTTCTTTGGGTGATGTGATGTGTTGAGTTTGCGCCAGACATAGCGTTTTCTTCCATTGCTGAAAATTTACATTTTAGTCTCATCAGACCAGAGCACCTTCCTCCATACATTTTGGGAGTCTCCCACATGCCTTTTCGCAAACTCAAAATGTGTCATTTTGTTTTTTGCCGAAAGTAATGGCTTTCTTCTGGCCACTCTGCCATAAAGACCAAATCTATGGAGCGTACGTCTTATTGTCGTCCTAGGTATAAATACTCCAGTCTCTGCTGTTGCCTGGTCCGTGAGTTTTGCTGGTCAGCCGTCTTATGGCAGGTTTGCCATGTTCTTTCCATTTCGTTATGATAGATTTGATGATGCTCCTGGATTTGGTCAAAGATTTGGATATTTTTTTATAACCTAACCCTGACTTCTCAACAACATTGTACCTTACTTGTTTGGAAAGTTTCTTGGTCTTCATGGCAGTGTATGGTTAGTGGTGCCTCCTGCTTAGGTTATGCAGCCTCTGGGGCCTTTCAAAAAAGGTGTGTATATGTAATGACAGATAATGTGACACTTAGATTGCACAGGTGGACATCATTTCACTAATTATGTCACTTCTGAAGGTAATTTGTTGCAAAAGAGCTTTTTATGGGCTTCATAACAAAGTGGGTGAATACATACGCACATGCCAATTTTCTGTTTTCTATTTCTAAAAAAGGGTTTTATGTATATATTTTTCTCATTTCACTTCACCAACTTAGACTATTGTGTTCTGATCCATCACATAAAATTCAGATTAACAAAACATTGAACTTAAGGCTGTAATGTAACACAATAGGTAAAAAGTCAAGGGGGGTGAATACTTTTGCAAGGCACTGTAGCTGCTAATATTGTTACATGTGACATTTTCCCACACTACAGTGGCAGTTTAAATCCGATCACCCAGCCTCATATCAAATTTCATATCTCTATATTTGTGTACTGCCACTGTGTAATGAGCACCCAAGGTCTCCAACAGGTAGTCTCTGCGGCTACTCAGTAGCATATTCCTCAGTGGCTCTGAGACAGGCCTCCCACCCACTGTATAGAAACCTCCCTTAGTATGGAACCGTAGAGAGTAATAAACTCATAATCTAGTATTTTCTGCTGATGTTACTCCTATACCAGCCTTCAGATACAGTAACTGTGTATAGAAAGTTGGATCCAGTTGGCGAATTTATTACAGTATAAAATATGAAATAATTAAACGTCATTAGATGCATCCGTTGAACATATGACAGTTCTTTAATTTCATTTTCTGTGCACCTTGAACAAAACCTTTATAAACTTTAACAAGCTTGTCGAAAAATATAAACAAAAAGACGCAAAGATTTGTTTTTCCGAGTTTGCAATCACCACAGGTACAGATGATGTGTTATTTTCTGCCACGCTTGTCTGACCTAATTAATGCAGATGCCTCTTAAGCATGTCTTGAAGAGAGCAGGCAATATGTAATTAAAGAATTAGTCAAATCTCTCTTGTTTTTTGAGATTCTACTGTTAGCATTAATGAGATTGCCGTAAGATTTCCAGGAAAACGTTTTGGTTATTTTGCTGTATCTCGTCCAACAAGTTGCGCATCAGAAAGGTTCATGTTTGTTAGGGATGAAGAACTTTATTATTTTCAATCATTTATTTGAAATAGCATGCTTTAAACATTACCAAAGTTGTGTTTTGCATGAAGAAAATAATTAAAACCTCATAACAGGAAATGCAGAGAGCATACCTATGTCTGTAGATCTCATTGACATGACTTATACATCTATATCACTGCTAACTGGCTCAATTGAATACGCTTTTTTATGCTTTGAGAGCATCATTTCTAAAAAATAAAACACACAGTTGCACATTATCAAATATTCTCTTTCAGATGTTACAAAGAAAATAAGCTTTCAATGTCCCTTTGATTTCAGGTATTTTCATAAGAGTGTTTGAGTTGACCAGAGCCCATGGCATTGCTTAGGGTTGGTACGAACAAGTATTTTGACAATTTAAAGCCTTATTAAATTGTGATTCGTCCATTTGTATAGGGCTCTATATAAGCACATAGCATATTTTTTTACAGAAGATTTTAGTTAGTTAACTTCTATCCAAAAGCAAGGTCTTCACTAACTAAAAACATCTGTAAAAAAATATGCTATGTGCTTATAAAGAGCCCTATTCAATTGGCCAAATCACCACAATGTAATAAGGCTGCTAATATGTTTTTCATGTTTTATTTTTAAGGGAGACACTGTACACAATTGTCCTATAGTGCAGGCTTACTTGGACCTAGCTCTGGTTAGGCTCCAAAGTGACTAATGTCCTCCATACTCTCTTGAAACCTACACATGCTAAAGTTAGAACCTGAATACATAAGTAGAAAGACCACGAAAACCTGGACTGCTGGCAGCCTTTGTAAGACAGGGTAACAGACATACCTATTTTCAGGGCTCAGTCCCTTGTCTGAGACCTTAGCCCCCTGATAAAATTGGTCCCCAAGATAACATAACTGGAGCATCTTTACATAAAGGCTGATGGGCATTTACCTGAGTGTTTGTGAATGTTTATTTTTAGAATATAGTTGTGAGCGTATGAGTCGTTGCTCACGCTTGCGGGCTCGCGAAGCGAGCCGCGGCCCTCGCGTAGCGAGCCGCGGCCCTCGCGTAGCGAGGTCACTGGGCAAGGGCCTCAGTTGCTGGCATGGAGCGCCGAAGGCGCTCCATGCCAGCAACTGAGGCCCCTCGCAAAGCGAGGGCCTCAGTTGCTGGCAAGGTCACTGGGCACGGGCCTCAGTTGCTGGCATGGAGCGCCGAAGGCGCTCCATGTCAGCAACTGAGGCCCCTCGCGAAGCGAGGGCCTCAGTTGCTGGCGAGGTCACTGGGCAAGGGCCTCAGTTGCTGGCATGGAGCGCCGAAGGCGCTCCATGCCAGCAACTGAGGCCCCTCGCGAAGCGAGGGACTCAGTTGCTGGCGAGGTCACTGGGCAAGGGCCTCAAACCCTCGCAAACTTCACGTCGCTACTCAAAAAACACGACACACAAATTACGACACTCGCTAAATTTTACGAGGAACGCAAACAACCTACCAAACACGTTACCACACATTACGACCTTGCAAACATCGGACGCAACACGCCGACATACAAACATTTAAAACACAATACATACACACAGCACATACATAAAAACCTTACCTACACCAAGAGGGAGCACCCAGGACCTCAAAAATGCAACTTACACCTCGATTTTACTCGAAATAAAAGACTTTTGAGACAAAAAAAAAATCTAAGCGACAGAAAAAATGGCTGCCGAACAAAACGAAAACGAGGCTACACCACTCTAAACTCGCAAAACACCACAACAAACTCGCAAAACACCACAAGAAACTCGCAAAACGACACAAACCACCTACGGATATTCATACCACACAGTGCACACATTCAGCATGCTTACACAGCAGCTCCACACCACTAATGCTGCAGCAACATCAACACAGATTGCCAGCTCTTCATCACAATGCTTCAAAATAGGTACACTATATTCATTTACTAATTTAGCTACATTACAATTTCATTGCCGTCATTTTTTGACGGGCAATTCGCTAGTTTTTAGATATTGTTCATTATAGCAGTAAAGTAAATCATTAAAGAATGTTACAGAAACTTTTTACTCCTTTCTCAATAAGCAACCCTATAAATATTGTGATTTTACAGCATTGGTGAAATAAGCCCTTGATGAGTATATACAAGGCATGCTGTAGGCTCCATGCTCCACATCACTGTCAGCAGAACAGTGGGGTTTGTTTAGCCTCTATTTAATTAAAGAAGAGGTATTGTTATGAGGAACCACAGATCTTCTAACTGAAATGATTAATTCAGTAAAACAAAAAAGCAATGTCTAATGTCAGGATTATTATTTATACAATTATTGAGTGTGGTTATTTAACTTTAATGTTATTGCATAACGTGAAAAAATACACATTATATTTTGTGGAAATATTCAAATAATTTATGTAATATGAATGCTTTAAAGGTGCTTCAAGAACCCCAGGAATCCTGGAAACTAATTGATAAATGCTTGTATCCTAAGATATACTGCATAATATTGCACATTAATGTTGAATCACATATATAGTTGTGAGCAAGCCTGCCTTTTGCGGGCTCGCATAGCGAGGGGGCGCATTTGCGGAGGTGGAGGCTCTATGGCGCCTCACACTCGGTTACAAACACCCACACAAGTGGCACTTTACCAAAATACATCTAACACGCAATCACTATATACGGACTTACACAAAAAAATATGAACCGCGGGACTTAGAACGGAAAATTTACGAAACGCGGGACAAAAAAAACATTACGACCTTGCAAAAATACGACCTTAACGGCCGAACTGCGCGCACCTGAAAACATTAAAAACACAATAAATACACACAAAAAATACATAAAAAGATTACCCCCAGCAAGTGGGGCACCCAGGACCTCTGCAAGTGAAGTTACACCTCAATTTAACGCCAAATTCCCGAGTTTAGACTCACGAAAATCCCCTAAGCAAGAGAAAAAATGGGCGCCGAAAAAAACGAAAACGAGGCTACACGACCCTAAAGACGCAAAACACCACCAAGCACATACGGATTTTCAAAACCCATCCGAACTACAAGATACACTCTTATCAAGGACGCTACATCATCCACAGCCGCGTACCACACACATTCCACGACATTTTACAACACTAACTTACACAATGCGGAAGTACACAGCTACCCTAACGGCTTTTCCTCGCGCATGCAGCCTATTTATACTACACACTGCACACATTGCTGACTTTTACACATCAGATCCACAACAGTGCAAACCAACATTGTATGCTGCAGGAACATCAAAACCGATTGTCAGCTCTTCAACACAATGCTTCCAGCATATATTACTTCAAAACAGGTAAAGTATATTAATTTATTAATTAATTAATTATTTAATTAGCATACAAAAAAACATATACACAAAAAAATAAACTCTCACAATAAACACAAAAGCCATTCACTGCGCGACTCACAACGAGCGCCAACACTGCTCATAGCACACAAAGCCTTGCAATAAGCGCGAAAAGCAGATCACCGCCGACCAAACAATAACACCAAAAAATACTGCAATTAACAGTCTCGCAATGAGCGCCGAAGGCTCTCGGACCACCAACAAAATTAATGTCTCGACCAAACAACATTACCTGCCTTACAATTTTATTGCTGTCATTTTTTGACGGGCAAGTCGCTAGTATATATATAATAGTCAAAAGCTCCCAAACTGTGGTCCACAGACTTGAGTTTCATTCAAGTGTTTCACTGTAGAACTCAGATTACAAAAATGTAAAAAAAAAATTAAGAAAATTGATATAAAATACTTAATGAACAGTAAAGATACTAGAATTTATGGTTTATACATGCATTGGCTATATCCCAATCACATATATAGATAGTTCTGAGCAATACGGGTTATTGCTAAGGCTTGCGCGAGAAGCAAGGGCCGCAGCTGCCAAAGGCGCTCCTTGCGCTAGTGGAGAGGAGCACCGTAGGCGCTTATCCCTACGACCCCATGCGCTGGTGGAGATGAGCGCAGTAGGCGCTCATTTCTACAACCCCGCATTACTTAGGCAGTGAGCGCTGAGGCACTCATCCCGACGACCCACGGAACTACATATAAACAGAGATCTCAATGACACAATTCACAATGCGAGACCCGTAGCAGTTTGACAAAAAACGAAGCAAGGGCCGCAGTGGCTGGCAAGGAGTGCCAAAGGCGCTCCTTGCACTAGTGGAGAGGAGCGCCATAGGCGCTCATCCCTACGACCCTGTACGACTTAGGCAGGGAGTGCCGAAGTTGCTCACAATGCGCTGGTGGAGATGAGCGCTGTAGGTACAAAAAATACAAAGTTAACGACCGAACCGTGCACATACAAAAACAACAATAACATCACTAAAATTAACAAAAATACAAAAAAAACACCACTCGCAGCACGGGGGGACAGGCACGACATCTGGGAGTTAGGTTGCACAATAATTTAACCACAATTTGCCGAGGTTCCACACCCGAAAATCGCCTAAGCAATAGAAAAAATGTCGGCCGAAAAAAAACGAAAACAGGCACGTACGGGGTATAAAATACACTATTAGGAACAACGGAAAATGCTCCACACCCGCGTAACGCATAGACAATCACCTCCATTTTACAACACTAACTTACAACTAATAACATTACCATTACAAAATGCCCAATTACACAGCTAAACAGACGGTTTCCCCTCGCGCACGCAGCCTATTTACACTGCACATTGCTGACACTTACACTTCAGGTTAGCACCAGTGCAAATGTACATTGTATGCTGCAGGAAAATAGAATTAACAGATTGTTAGCTCTTCAGGATATTTATTGCTGGATATATTAATTACACATAGGTAAAGTATATTTATTTATTATTTAATTCATTAATTAATTAGCATTAAAAAATACTACTTTTTGTCTCCACCTACTATCTTATCTCAATTTTAAAGGAATACTGGACTTCCAGATTCACAATGTCCTCATTGAAGAAGTAGAATTGATAATGGCAAACTATTTTTGGAAAAAATAAAATAAAAAAAACTTTAATTGATTGGGAATAACATGGTTGATTGCTATTTCAACATCTCACCCTAAAAGGCGAAGGTGCTACAACACACATGGTTGTCACTACTGAATATAAGAGGTAAAAAAATGAAACATTGTTATATAAAATATTCTCCCATTTTCAATTTGTTCTTTAAGGGTACCAAGGGCCTCATTCTATTATCGGCCGTAAATCGGCCGTAAGGCTGCGATTCCTTGCGAGGGTTCAGTTAACTCGCGATTCTATTATACGGCCCCGCAAGGATCTCCTTTTACGGCCGGCCGCATATCTTGGAACCGGCCGTAAACTGTGAAATATAAAAACTCAAAAATAAATTCAAGCCTGCACTGTACAGCTCTGTAAATGCTAGGGATCATATTGGGGGACATGAGGAATAAAAGGAACCCACTCTCAAGCTTGCACATCTGCCCAAACCCGAGTTTAAATTAACTGTTTATTTGCCGGCTGCGGCGTGGGCGTGTCTGAGGTGCTCCAAGCACTCTGGACTTTTTACATGGATATTTTACGGATATTAAAAATAAAATATTTTACGGATTTGAGTACAGGATAATTATGTGCTATTTTTTCTAACACCAAAAATCCCTTTATAGTCTTCTCAAAGTGCAGGATGGCTTTATTTGAGCTATTTTATGTGCTTAATTGGTGCTAGCGAGACCTTTTTCCTGCAAGTAACTGCGGCTCGTTTTTAGCCTTGCAGAGAGGTTTCCCGGAGCAATTGAATTGCAAATCTCTTGCGGCCGTTTTAGATCAAAGGCTTTCCTCCGGCGCGAGCGGCCGCAAGAGATAGCAAGGCACCGGCCGCAAGCCTGCCGGAGCCTACGGCCGTAAGGGAATAGAATAGCAGAATAGCTTGCGGCCGGTCCTTGCGGCCCCGCAGCGGCTGCGGCCGATAATAGAATGAGGCCCCAAGTCTCTTATTTTGCCAGCATTACACTAGACGTTTGTAGATATGCCATTTTAACTATAGAACTTACAAATATGGTACATTGTTATGTAGCCCTAATGCGCAAATGCTAAATATATAGATTTTTGTTCCATACGTGAGCACAGGTGACTTAACAAAAAGGACTCAAGCATTGAATAGCAAATCTGGTCTCTGCATTGGAGTTTCTTCAAATATATCTAGTTATGGAAACTGTAAAAAGGTATTGTATTATGTTTCAAGATTCTGCGAAAATGGAATTTTTGTTGGTTAAGATAACTCTACAGAGCTGAATCCCTACTGAGAGCTCAGCATTAATATAAGAAGACTGACGTTATCTTCTCTGGCTGATGGCAGAAAATCAGCATCCTTTGTCACTGCGAGAAAAAAAAACTGAATAATTTTTTGGTATTTGTTATGTTCTATCATAAAACTGGTTCTACAACAGCCGACTGATCCAGTAGAGACTCGCCTAACGTTGGAGAAGACAATTAATTTGCAGTGCACACGGCAGGCTGTGTGTTTCTCACTCATACTGCCTGTGAACCATCATATTTGCTTTCTTTGTCAAGGAACATGGAAAGCTTTTATTCTTGTCACAACAATAAGAAACTGCACAGACGTAGCTCTCGTCCAGCTCAACTCAAGGCTCCATCTTTCATGGACTTCTCCAAGTGTAATTGTCTTTTACTTATGTATAGCTGCATCACCCCTTTATAAATTCCAGCCTGCATGCCAGCGCTCATATTGTCTAATGCGTCAAAATCAAGTGGCTAAAATATTGCTGCAGCTGAGCCTGTATGGGCTTATGTATTTCTGTCCACTGTCTAATTTCTGTGAGTATGATATGTTGTAAAAACTATAATAAAATATGCAGACATGCTGGAAAACGTCCTCTGTATGGTTTGCAGTTATCCAACAGCGAGAATGAAAGTGGGGTCGGTATAAACTGGAAATTTAAACTTACAACAAAGGAATCGGGAAAAGAGTGGCCAGCTTAATGCTTGGCCATACCACTAAATTTACCTGGAAATCCACCTATTCCACAATGTGGTAATTTATAACTTATTGTGTTTTTATATATATTATTTATATATATAATTATTTTAATAATGATGAATTCTACTAAAATGCTTGTGTATCTATTTACTATTATTTTATCAATATACTGTGTATTTAGACATAATAAATATATTAATTTATTAATGGAACATAGACGGATTCTAGATGTTACTATGAATATAATATACCTATGTATCTATTTACTTTTGTGTATTTTATTTTGTTGCTGTTTAGTCATTCAGTCAAGTCCGACTCTCGGTGCACTTATGGACCGCAGCACACCAGGCACATCTGTCAGGCACAGCCTCTCTGAGCGCCATCAAATTTAATGTTCATTGCTTCAATGACCTCATCTATCAATCTCCGCTCCTGCCTACCCTTTCTTATTGTGCCTTCAACCTTTCCCAGCATCAGAGTCTTCTCTAGGGAATCCTGTCTTCTCATAATATGGCAAAAATATTTGATCATACCTTATGATCAAACCTTCCAGTGAACAGTTTGCCTTGAATTCTGGATGTGCAGATGCAGTCCAAGGGACTCTAATTAGTTTTCACAAACGCCACAATTCGAAAGCATCAATTCTACGGCACTCACATTTATTTATGGTGCAGCTCTCACATCTGTATGTTACTACTGGGAATACCATAGTTCTAACTATGAAGACGTTTGTTGACAGTGTAATTTCTTAGTCTGACCTCCATAGGGGGAGTGAGCCCCATTAATTTCACAATTATGGAGATATTTGGACCATACTGACCCTTATAAAAAAAAATATTAACTATTAAGACACTAGGGGCCTCATTCAATTGTGATTTGGCCAATTGAATAGGGCTCTATATAAGCACAAAGCATATTTTGTTACAGTAGTTCACTAACTAAAAACTTCAGTAAAAAAAATATGCTCTGTGCTTATATAGAGCCCTATTCAATTGGCCAAATCGCAATTGAATGAGGCCCTAGGTCAATAGAAGATAACTGGAATTGACATAGACTTGAAATATATCTTCTTAATAGGCAGCCAGTTCGAGACTATTGCTCTTCATCGGAAACAAATCTACCACAACGCATACACACACAGAAGTTATAAAAAAATCACCATTGATTATGTCTTTCCCTACATTACAACAAAAAAACACATCCTTTTTGACTGTGGGCCAAACCATAAAAACACTGAATTCAGTCTAATTATACAATCACGAAAACTAGGTTTGCAGGTGCAGGCTCTAAAACATAAATGTTTATAGACAGCAATCACACCCACTGGATTCCAAGACTAACAGCTACAAACATCATTATCCAAGAATGAAAATTCACTTACAAAGATACATTGGGACATATGTATTTTGGAGCTTGAAACAGCTGCTTGGTTTTTCTTTGGCAAAACATTCACAAATGTTATGTGGGGGGAATCTATACTGTTTTATCACTGGGAAATTATCATAAAGCTAGTTTTTAAACAAAAATAAAATGTGATGCCTGTAGACTGTATGTGAAGATTACATTACAGCTGGAGCTGGGCTTGCAGTTAACATTGCTTTTGGGCATGTGCCAGAGAAAGGGGTAGGTGTGAAGTATTAAAAGCTCCAGTGATATACCAAACCCTTCTTCTCTCCTCCCCCATCCCTTGATCGGAGTAGGTTGTATGTCTGCGGGCCTGCTGCGAGCCCGCAGTGGCCGCAACTTATGGTGCTATTCAATACAGCAAGATCGCAAGTTATGAGGGGATAGCGATTTTCGGAAACCGTGCAATCGAAAGTATCATTTGTGGGGTTGAACATGATCAATGATGGAACTCCCAGTTACAAACAGCCAATGGAATGTGGGTCAGATTGTGACTCGTGGTTCAAGCCCATAGGACTTGGAAATCCAGCCTCCATTTTTAATTGAAGTCCTAGGGCTTGAATTACGAGTTACGATCAGACCCACATTCCAGATATAATGCAATATTGATAAATATGATATTCTATTCCATTATATGTATTAACACATTGATTGCCAGGTTCGATATAACACGAAAATTAAACATGAAATCAAGTATTTTTGTGGGCCGATTTCCAAGATGGAGAATGTTGTGCTATTAATTCTAAGACCTAACATCACTTTCCCTTTTAATAAAAGTACAGTACAGTGTTTATATATGCATTTACAGTGCTCCGGACATGTCATTAAGCCCTTTGCAAGACCTCCTTGGTACCAGTAACTTGTGATTCGACTTTTGCCATTTGCGAGCTTAACGGATCGGTTAGCGAGGGGGAATCAGAGCAATTTTAGAGTTATGGCCGTGAAAGATCAAAGGCTTGGAGGGGCATTAACTTGCAATTTGATAAATCGCAATGGATCACAATGAATCGCAGCTCGGAGCCCGTAACTCGATCGGAGCCCGCACAGTGACGCCAGTTGAGTAGCAAAATAACTTGCGGTCAGCATTTCCAAGACCGGATCTCCCGACAGCCTCAATTGAATGAGGCCCATAGTTTAACAGAAACTATGGCCCCTATTCAATTGAGAAAATGTTATTTACGGGAGCCCGTAATGTAGCCCGTAAACTCATTTGATAGTAAATTGAGTCTTTTAGCGAGCCTCAAACGATCTATGCGTTACATGCTGAAAATCCCTGCGGTTGTCAGAATCGTAACTTACAACCCATCTAAGCCTTTGATCTTTCAAGCCCGCAAAAGTTACAATCGATAAAAGTGCAAATTGCCATTCAATTACTACAATTCCTCAAGCCTGCAAATGTTTTCACACCTGCAAATGGCAAATGTAGAAGAAAATCTTACGGGTACCAGATAGGACTCGCAAAGCGGGTTAAACACCTGATCGTAGCACTGAAATGCAAGACTCTGGAGGGCTGGTTGACATGTAAATATTGCAAACTTCAATGTAAAATTACTGTAAAAAATGTAGTAAACCTATAGTTTTAAGTTATTTATTTTGGACCTCTATTATGTCTTTTTAAGGAGTCAAACATCATCAAACGTTAGAGCATACCTACATTACAGAAAATATTCAACTTAATGTTATTCATAATAAACAACGTTTCAGAAGAAAGAGTAAAAGATCCTATAAGCTGAACACCATGAGCCTCATTCAATTGAGCTTTCGAATGATCCAGGCTTCGGGAATGTAGCCCGCAAGTTATTTTGCTATTCAATTGGTGTCTTTTTGCTGGCTCCAATCTGGTTATGGGCTCCGGCCTCCGATTCAATGCGATGGTTCACATCCCAAGTTAATGCCCCTCCAAGCCTTTGATCTTTCATGGCCGCAAGAGTTGTGAACGCTAAAATCGCAAATCGCTATTCAATTGCTCCTATTCTCCCTCGCAAAGCAAGACGTCAAGCCCACAAATGGCAAAAGTCGAACCACAAGTTACGGGTAACAAGGAAGACTCGCAAACGGCTTAATGACATGTCCGGAGCACTTTAAAAGCAAATAAAAAATCAATACTGTACTCTTATTAAAAGGGAAAGTGATGTTTGGTCTTAGAATTAATAGCACAACATTCTCAAGCTCGCAAATCTGCCCAACAAAATACATTTTTCCATGTTTGATTTCAATGTTAAATCAATCCCGACAATCAATGTGTTAATACATATAATGGAACTTGCATTTAATAGAATATCATATTTATGGTTTTATTGATATTGCAATATTTCAGGATTTTGGGTCCGATCGTAATTTGTAATTGAAGCCTGTAGGACTTTGAAATCCAAACTACATTTTCCATTGATGTGATGATGACAATCTCTGTTTCTATTGGCTGTTTCTATCTTGGGAGTTACGGCCTTGGTTAATTGATCTGTTCAAGCTCGCAAATGCTATATACGGTGGCATGGTTTCCGAATTTCGCTATCAGCCCATAATTGCGGCCTTGAGCAATTGAATAGCACCATAACTTGTGAGTGCTGGGGCCCGCAGACATACGGCTTATAACTCCATAACTTGCACCTCCTAATTGAATGAGGCTCCATGTCAATGGCAATTAGCTTTGCACTGCTGAATAAAATAACTTACTTGAACAAGGAAAACTTTTGCAAAGTGAGATCGCAAAGTAACAGCAGTTAGCTGACTGCTTCAGTATTACTTTGCAGGGCAAGGATGTACATGGCCCCTTCCAAAAACCTATGAACCACAAACTGTGCATGATAGCTCTGTTTGAATGAGTTGAATTTCCTCTTTCAAATTAAGGGTTTCAAAATCATCTGGCATTCAGTTAAAGGTTGTTTTGGTATTATGACACAGAAAAAAATGTCCCCTTTCTTGAAGAAATTAAAAGTATACATAAAATAAACATAATTGCAATAAGTTGCAATTACAAATCTAAGTGCAATAACTGTGCCGTTTCTGTGTCATTTTAATTAATATATTCACCATACCCTAGTTACAAGATTATGGTGATCATGGCAGGATTTCTCACTAGGCAAACAAGGCAGTTGCATTGGGGTGTCTCCTGAGAGGGGTGTGTCATTAAATAACAATCAATGGAAATCTCAGTTTATTTACTTGTAATACATAGCCCTGTATATTATATTTACTACAGCACACACAACTGATTTGCTAATCCTGCAGATGTTGGTGGAGCAACATGTGGAACGGAGATGCATATGCTCTTTTGCATCCAGAGGGCGGCTAAGGAGTTTGTACCTATATGTAAATCCAACCTTGATGGTAATAGCTACTAAATTCATCCAGAGGTTCAGCAGGGAGTCTGGAAATGACTGCAGCATGGCTAAGTAATTAGATATGGTAACCATGTGCTCTGCCAAGTTCCCCACACACACTCTGTAGACAACCAAGCATTTGGCATTAACTCCAGCAGCGGTAACGCAGATAATTGCTGCAGACCTGATTACACACTATAGAATTAATTGTTTGATGTGCTTCTTACAAAATACATGAATTTTTAATGCTGCCTTTAGGCTAAAGGATTAGGAACATCTATCAGGGCTGTCAATATCCCAAAACCTTACATTTGACTGGCAGGAAATTAAAGTAGTAATTTCCTTTTTAGTATTGCACAATGTGTACCGTTTCTAACTCAGCAAGTTGCTATTCCTGTGAAATACCTACATTTCTGAAACTAGGGTGCGAGGCTGCAGTTTAAACAAAAAGCTTCTAACAGTGTCACTCCACAAAGTATGACTTCCTGTTGTAACAGTTTATACACTATTTGGGTCACTTTGTACAGTATGCATGTATTACTAAATTACTGTATGTTGATTTTGAAGAATAAAGTCAATTACTTCCCTTGAAGCAACATACCGTAATTCTCTAATTATATCAATTATAAGGAACATCCTAATTAGCTGGCTTGTAGCATAGATGAGCTATGCCAACTATGAAGAGATGGTTACAAGCACAGGCAAGCATGTGCAGAAGGTGATTCTGACTTGTGCAGACCCTGCCTGGGTTACGACTATTTAAAATAGGGGTGAGCAGCATTTGTTCTGATTGATCCCTATCTTGTCACCTGTTGAAGATGGAACTTGGTATCTCTCATTGGCAGATTCATCATCTTCCCGTAAAACATTTCTTTTTTTACATCTCCTCTCTCCCGCCCACACATTTCCTTAAGACAAAAACAAAAATCACTCTCTACCTCAGAAATATTAACTACCTACCACCCACTCACATACCAGTCCTTTAATTTCTTCAACCACAACTGTATTACCATATCCTCCCTTATCACACAAAATATCTAATATTGAAACAATTGCCTATATATAACATATTATACCCTTTAGATTGGAAGTCTGTGGGTTTTCAGTCTTGCTAGGTGCTTTAGGGAAAACTTGCTATGGTTGATTTTAAGCTCAAAGACAGGGTCCTCCATTTTTTGGGCATAATGTTAATATTGGTTTTGACTTGAACTTACCCCTGTATAATGCTATGTAATATGGTTTAAGACCTCAGCCCACATAGACAAAAATGTATTGGAGATAGGGGAGTTAGAAAATTGTATCTCATGCACAGAAAAATACAAGATGATAAAACTGTTTCAAATAACTTTCATGCTGTCTGGTTGTTTGATTTGAAATACAAAACTACAATGAAAAAAAAAAATCTGAAAACTTTAAGTCTAACTCAAAGCATAATTAAGCAGGAAAAACTCATGCAAAAGCCTAGTTCTTAATTTAAAAAAAAACGTTCATGCCTCTGCAGGAACCTGATGAGGTCCATAATACATTGGTGGAAGTTGTTTGTATGAGAAGGGGAGACTGGATTTCTGGCGAGCTATTGATGCAAGGACTGAGGCAAGATGCATGCTTCTGGCCCAGTGAGATGAAAGGGGTGTTGTATCTACTTTAATCTTATCCTATTATCTTTACAATGGCTCCTGTATTCCATACCCCTCTCTTCCAGTGAGATGGAATGGGCATTGTGTATATTTCAATCTTATCCTATTATCTTATCAATTGTTCCCTTATTTCCTACCCCTTTCTTCCAGTAGGATTGAATGGGCATTTTGTCTATTTCATTCTTATCCTATTATCTTATAAATTGTTCCCTTATTCCCAACTCTCTCTTCCGGTAAGATGGAATAGGCATTGTGTCTGTTTTAATCTTATCCTATTATCTTATTAATGGTTTGTTCATTCCTTAACCTCTCTTCCAGTGAGATGGAATGGGCATTGTTTCTGTTTCAATCTTATCCTATTATCTTATTATTGGTTCGTTCATTCCCTACTCTCTCTTCCAGTGAGATGGAATAGGCATTGTGTCTGTTTCAATCTTATCCTATTATCTTATTAATGGTTCGTTCATTCTCTACCCCCTCTTTCAGTTAGATGGAATGGGCAGTATGTCTTTTTCAGTCTTATTTTATTATCTTATCAATGGTTCCCTCTTTCCTACCCATTTCTTCCAGTTCCATTGTCTGTTTCAATCTTATCCCATCATCTTATTAATGGTTCCTTCATTCCTTAACCTCTCTTCTAGTGAGATGGAATGAGCATTGTGTCTGTTTCAATCTTATCCTATTATCTTATTAATGGTTCGTTCATTCCCTACCCTCTCTTCCAGTGAGATGGAATGGGCATTGTGCCTGTTTCAATCTTATCCTATTATCTTATTAATGGTTCGTTCATTCCCTACCCTCTCTTCCAGTGAGATGGAATGGGCATTGTGTCTATTTCAATCTTATTTTATTATCTTATCAATGGTTCCCTCTTTCCTATCCATTTCTTTCTGTTCCATTGTCTGTTTCAATCCTATCCTATCATCTTATTAATGGTTCCTTCATTCCTTAACCTCTCTTCCAGTGAGATGGAATGAGCATTGTGTCTTTTCCAGTCTTATCCTATGTTCTTATCAATGGTTCCCTATTCCCTACCCTTCTCTTCCAATGAGATGGAATGGGCATTGTGTCTATTTCAATCTTATTTTATTATCTTATCAATGGTTCCCTCTTTCCTACCCATTTCTTCCAGTTCCATTGTCTGTTTCAATCTTATCCTACCATCTTATTAATGGTTCCTTCATTCCTTAACCTCTTTTCCAGTGAGATGGAATGAGCATTGTATCTTTTTTCAGTCTTTTCCTATTATCTTATCAATGGTTCCGTATTCCCTACTCCATTTCTTCCAGTTCCATTGTCTGTTTCAATCTTATCCTATTATTTTTACTGATAAAAATGTATTAATGGTTTACATCTTTCACTAACTCTCTTAATTAATAACCAAAACAAAAACCCTCATTCAGCTCTCAGGAAGTGAACAAGCACAAAATGAATTCCTGTACTCAAAACCAGAGTCTCCAAAAATTTAGATTTTTACCCCAAAAATGCTTTTTGCCCATGGTTTACACAACTGCTAATATTGTTAGTTTGGTACATACTTTACAATCAAGTCTCTTTTTTTCTTGACCTGCAATGCTCATTTTAATCAGAATGAAAAATATTTGTAATACAAATCTAAATACATTTTAATTAGAATGAAAAATATTTGTAATAAAGTTCATTGTCTTGACTAACCAGCAACATAAAAAATTATACTGCGGTAAAGATTAGGAAAAGCCGTCATGGTTTGAAATAGTAGCTTATTTATTAAGCAATTAGAATAAAAACAATCCATAAAACACAAGTAAAACTGATAGAAAGATGCAGACTGCTAATTGTATGCAAAGCATCCTATAGACATCATATAGATAGTATTGGTTTGTAAGGTCACCTCTGGATTGTGCAATAAATTCCAATTCTCTGCTTTATACTGACACAGAATCAATTTACACAGCCCCCTAGCAAGTAAATGTCATTATTTAGCAATATTTGGTCATAAATCGTGCTGCAAGCTGTGTTTCCAATGAACAGAACGCTTCATGAGAAGGAAATGACTTAGCAGAGAAAAAAGCTTCTTATATTCCAAAATCTCCCAATGTGGCACAATAAGACAAACGGGTTTGTACAAGACTCACGCAAACACTTTGGCAATAGATGCACTGAGATTTTCCACAAAAAGTATCACATTTTCTTAGATGGCCACTGCAGTTGTAAAACAATATGGTTTAAGAGTTGACACATTTATGTGAATTTCAGGAGCTTAGCCAGGTTAGCTAGGAGCCAGATTATGGATTATATATAGCATGTATGTATAATAACTAAAGAGATAGGAGCCAGCAGTAACATTGTATGGGCTGTAGCTTCCTGGATTTGTCAGGCCCTGGTTTTAGTTATTAATTTAGTAAATGATTAGCAATACAATCAGTATTTGAAGACAATTAGTTAAATGACGATTTTAAAATTGACATTTGAACTTGGCACTGTAGCTTCCAGCAGATGTTCTTCTCTTCATTCCATGTCAGGTGGTGAAATATGATCTGCCATGAAGGTTGTATTAAACATTTTTCTGGGAGAGGTTTGTCTGTAGTAACCATTACAAAGAAGGAGATATGAATCAGTACAATAGATAAAGGCTCCTATTAGGACAATCCCCCCTTGTAGATCCTTACCCATTCTCTGGACACCTGATTATTAATGGAGAGAAGCAGATCTGCTGAGGATCAATACTATAAAGATCAACATTTTGATAACTACATTGATTTTTCCCCCCCAAAACTGATTTTATTGGTAAGCAGTTATTAAATGAACACATGAAACCGTACTGAATGAGCACTACACTGCCACTGAGCCACTATTTAAAATGTACTATTTTAAAGAAATGTAGGTATATAAAACAAAAAAAAACACAGACTTTTATTTACCTCTGACACCCAATTTTGCTGCAATGGAATCTATAACCATTTTGTTTTCAGACAATCTACTTCCTGAAGTGGAAGGAGTATTTGCATGGAGAAGATGATGCAATCTGTGCAATGGAAAAGAGGTAGTAACAACTACCAGTGCTCTCATAAGGTCTAATGAAAAGCTCAATTATTTACAAGAACATATCCTCTTAAGAAAGCAGCAGAAAAAGAATAAAAGAAAATGAAACCTTCAGTAATAATTGCAAATAAACAGAAAATATTTAAAAGAGGTGCTTGACACAAACATTTTGCCAATTATCAATTTTAATTATTCAGTGACCATATAGAAAAAATACATTTTGTTAGTTAATCCTGTCATTTCTTAACAAACATCAAGAATACAATTTATGTAATTAAAAACTGTTATTTAACATGTTAGACTAGAATCTGAGCAACTGAAAATGCAAAACTCTCCTAAAATGGGGGAACACAGTGCTTACTAATTATGTTTTTATAACAGTTAAGTAAACATTCTTTTAATTACATAAATTGTATTCCTGCTTGTCAAGAGATTACAGGATTAGCTAACCAAAAGGTATTTTTTTTTCTATTTGATCCTCTGAATAATTAAACACACTGTACCGAGATGAGCCCAACAAGAACTGGTGTCAAAAAGGATGATATCATCAGCCCATCATGCTTTCCAGGGGGGTTTCTTCAGTTATGATTTTGTTTAATGGCTTTTCCTTATTCTAGTATATCATATTCGCATGCTAAGGGCCTCATTCAATTGCGAATTGACCAGTTGAATAGGGCTCTATATAAGCACATAGCATATATATATTTACTGAAGTTTTTAGTTAGTGAACTTCTATCCAAAAGCAAGGTTTTCACTAACTAAAAACTTCTGTAAAAAAGTATGCTCTGTGCTTATATAGAGCCCTATTCAATTGGCTAAATCACAATTGAATGAGGCCCTAAGAATGCCAGAAAACATTAAATAATGAAATATATTTTAAATATTGTATTGTATATTGACACATACTAAATGTGCATACATTATGGTAAATAATAATATGTAATGCTTTGTTATGGAGGGAATAATGCCATTACTAAGCTGTATTATGGCAAAGCTGCTTTATATATATTTTTTAATGGATCAAGAATTTATTTAGTTACAGATATTTGCAGTTACTGCATTATAGCCCTTGAAGCCACTCCACAAGTAGCTGCAGAGTATGGGGCTTGATCACATCACCAATGAGCTGCTTTTTTTTAGCTCTTTTAAGCCAGTCCATAGGAGAGACAACCAACTGCATGGCCAGAAAACAGAGCCTTCTCTGTGTCTCTCATTGGACAATTGGTTAGAGTATGATGGATACGCCCTCTGTGTCATTTATCCTGTGCCAACTCTCCAGGGGAGAATTAATGTTCTGCAATAGTTTACAAGTAGAAAACAAAAGTGCTATACTCTGAAGGAGTGTAGCAGGGGAATGTGTGACTGTCAATATGCGGCAAACCCTATATTATTATCCTTGATTTGTAACACGCAACATATCCACAGCGCTATACAGGGGTTAAGTACAATTTTAACAAATTGCAAAACAATGGAGGGCCCTGTCTTTGAACTTAAAATCAAATGTATATAGTACTTTTCTAAAAAATTGAAAACTTACAATATATAAGTTGTATAATACTCATAATTACAGTTTATATCGGATTTATCCAGTGAATGCAATAACAATATAATTACATATGCAAGATAAAAGAAGTCAGTATTTACAACTGTACAATATTATACTGCAGGAAATCATGTTCTACCCCTGAGCTATGTATATATATCCATATGACTGAGAGTAATACACTATTGGGTCACTTAGCCCTATCAAGCAGGTTCATATGACTGTGTTGGTGTAGCTTCAATACTCACACAGCTGTTTAAAGGAGGGTTATAAAACATTCAATCAGTTCAACAGCATTTTCAAAAAAGAAAAACAATTTTCCATGTGCCTTTCAACCTTATATCGCACACTGCAGTGGTGATTTTTATTACGTTGGTCATTAACCCTAACTGCTACATCTGCTTCTGAGATGCCACTACAGCTTCCTACCTATAACTTCTCCGATACCAACTTCTGAAAATAGTTCCAGATAAATTATTTTAAAGACACTTATTTGGAAACTGTGTCAAAACAATAATAATGGACTAAGAAAATAAGGAAGTGTGACTTGTTTTTGTTTTGAATATTATTCATGTTGGAACATACACAGGTACTTTACATTTTCCACATTAAGTATACGGATTGGAAAGCACCTTTCAAATAGCTGTGATTTTTAAATATATATAGTTATTGCCTAGAAAATCATTATATCAAATAGTTAAATAGAGACTAAAGGTAAGTAATTAGTTGCCCAAAGAACCTTATAATCTGGCATGTCGGGCTCAATTCGAGGACATTTTCAGTTAAAAGGTTAGAAAAACATGGAATCTCAAATAATACAGATATTAGATAATGTTTTACAATAGAGAGCAGGGTAAATTATGTTGGCAGGACATGCTTATCAATTAGTAATTATTACAATCAAATGCATATAAAATATTAGTGCAAGTCTAAGCAGAAATTTGGCTTAAGCTCTTTGTTGCAAATCAATGGGCCCGATTCAATTGCCCAATTCATAAATTTATATACACTTAAAATCCCTCTTAGTATTGCTACATATTCTGCAAATATTACTTATTGGCACTAATGAATTCTTAAGTCAATAAAATGCATATAAACATTTATAAAAAAAACAAACACCTAAAGTATGTGTGTTTAAATGTACGAATGTGGCAATTGAATCAGGCCCAATGTGTTTAATAAGACAATTTAAATAGGTGATTTAAAAATGATACTACCTTGTTACATGTAAACAGAGGACATTTTTAAACAGATACCCATCAAATGGTTCTTTATTAGTCTTATTCAATTAATCAAACTTCCATATTCATTATCAAATTAATATATAATTAAATTGCATATTCATTATACATTTTTTTAAATATATATATTTTTTCACTTTTCTGACATTTGAACCAAATGGATATAAACCTATAGTTAATTAAACTTGTATAATTCTAGATACTCTAAGCAGAGGAAGGACAAGAATTATGATTGTTTTATATTAAAATTGATTTTAGTGGTTCAATAACAGTTATATTTTAAATGGACTTACTCATAATGCAAATACATTATTATTATTACAGTGTGTGCCACAAATAGGGAACTATGGTTTCTCTCATTTTTAATTGCCTAGAAAATCAACTACATCAGTAATTAAATTATGACTAAACCTTATATAAATGTAACTAAATAAGAATAAAAAATAAATAAATAAAAAAAAAATGGCACCTAATGAAATCAGATTTGCTGACTGATGTGAGTTTCGAGGATGACTAAGCTAAAAGGCCTTATTACAGAGAGTGGTGACCGTGGTCAGTATTCACTGAGCATAGCACAGAATTCACTGACCATAATGGCTCATCTGATTTGGTCATTATTTCTATCCACCTTACTCTACAAGACCAAGATAGAAACAATGTTATTTGAGTATTGAATATAAAAAAATATATTAAAAGCCCTTGGGGGTGTCAGAATGGCATTCACCCCATAAGAGCTTAGGTTAAGAATCAAGACTTGATTGTTTTACCAGTCTCATAACTACAGATAAAAGTGTCTTCTTCACATAATCCAAAAGCAATCTGCTAACTAAAATCATTATTACAAAAATACATAAACTGTAGAGCCTGAGTATAAATAATAATAATGTAATGACAAGAAAGTGGTAATAAGAGAGTTAACAGAAAGCACACTTTATACCACAAGTATACTGCTCACAAGAGAATGTTAAATCATAACCTTAATCAAAGCTGATAGAAATGCTTTATTGTCTCTTTATTAAAACAAGAAGAGTCACAGTATAAAAAATGCTGGATCCACAGTAGGATAAAGCCCAAACAATACTCTCAGACTAGGCACTCCAGCTTAAAATAGGGAAAATTCACTTGTTTCCAATGTAAGTTTTCTAACAATAGATCAACTTTTTAATGTAATAAATAATATAACTGTTCATTATTGCTTGAAAGTTCTGCAACTCAGACAATTACAGAGGTCCTATAAGAGTACAGGTAACAGGTAGCCCATTAATCCCTACGCATCACATTCTAAAATAATCCTTTTGACATTGCACCTTGACTCCTACCTGAAAGACTCCTTTCCTGTACACTCAGGTCATTGCTTCCTTGTCTGATAGTTTACTACATAGACTGGAAGAAGCCTTTATTATGCTACACAGTTTTAACCTTCCCTTATGGGGGCTAGTGTTGGCGTGCATCCCTATATAACCTTATCCTCTTAATAAAATGTAATTACATTTGACTTATTTATTTTTTATTTTTTGGTAAATGCCAGTTTACTGTCAATTTAAATAACAAACAAGAAGATTTTAGGATATTAGCCTCATAATCCTAAAATCTCTCCCATGAGCATGTTTGCTGTTATTTGTAATTTTTGTAATAAGTGCATTTTCGTAATAAGCCTGTGGTTACCATGGTACTTTCAGAATTAACTAGTCTCTCTGGAAATATCCATTTAACCTCACTGACATGAAATATTTCACCTTTATCCCATACTGGAAACCAATTAAAATGCTCAATTTCTTATCAAGGCATTTATATACAACATACTTTCTTGGTTTAATGAATGCAACAAATTGTTAAGAATCTGTAATAATAGTTTATCAACATTGGGTTTAAAAAAATCTGTGTGCAATATATAAACCAGAACCAACTAATATTTCCTGTATTTTTAATTTACAAATTACAAATGAGAGTATTAAACATTCTGAAAGATTGCATATTAAAAGTCACTTTTAATTTTATATAAATGTTTTACGTTGAATTAATTATTTTGTTTACTCCTTAATGTAATTATCAAGCTTTACACTTCACTTCAACAAACTAAAAGTGTTTTAGCTTCTGGAACCACCTTTTCCCCCTGTATGTTATCATGCATACTGCCATGTTTCACATGCTACGCTGCAGCAAGTCACATATTCTACAAGCTCAGGTTAAGATAAGCCCACATCTCCAGGGGCAGGGTTTCACACTTCCAATGTCTCATGCTGTAATAGCAGTTTATAATGACCAGGTTTAAAGGTACATGGAATGTTTCTGGATTTCACTAGGAATATACTAGTCCTATGTAATTCTTTACCTTTGTGTACCTTTTTTTAATTTTATTAAGAACTGCTTAAAAGCTGTTTTTTACTACATAAAATCTAACAAATAGTTTCTAATTGGTTTCTCCCATCTGCAACATGCTGCTTCAGAGAGGTCACTGATTGGCTAATGGGACAGTATGTGTATTCATGCGCTGCATAAGCTACAGAGGGCAGACTCAAACAGGTACAATTTGTATGATTTTAGGCAGAAACTTAAGTACATAAAAGGTAAATAGATACATAGGTATATTATATTCCTAGTGAAATCCAGAAACCTTTTATGTCCCTTTCACCTTTACTTTTTTCTTTCCAGTGACATTATTTGTTGGTGAATTCATGCTGATGTCCTATCCATTGGTGCATCAAAACTATGTCAACCAAGTTTCACAGCATGCAGAACCAAACAAGGATGTGGTTTGCAAAATGAAAACACATGATAGGTGCCCCTGTGCTGAAATATCTCTAGGCAGGCACCTGGTTTTCATATTGATCAACCTGGCACTTATATCATATGCAGGTATATATGTTGCTTTATAACATATAAACATAAATGGTGACTGCAAATATCTTATACATACCATACTCTTTTTAAGTATGTAAAACATGAATCTAAAAAGTTTAAAACTGACCATGGCTTACGGTTGACAGATTAAGTCCTACATTAGGATGCATGAGCATGAAAAGTAATATTATGGCTCAATTACCTCTCCCAGAGCTCCTGATGAGTGCATCGCTGGAGTGCAAGGAGCTCCCATTAGAGATGTCATGGCCAGGCCGGTCTGGGGGTTTACTCCCTACATCTTTTTTCATATCCTTCTTCAGTTCCTGTAAAACAAACAGAGCAAGTATTGACACATTAATTTATATAATGGAGGGATAAGTTAATAAATAAAATAGCATTTTCCTGCCACATCAATAAATTATTGTTAGCTTACACTGATTTTCCAAAATAGCGAAGGAAACAACAAAATTATAAGACTTCATAACCAGAACACAGTTTAGAGAAATGTATTACTGTAATAAATATTTTAGAAAGTCAATATATACAAATTGGTATCAGTCCCACACTGATGAGAACCATTTAAGATAGAAACAGCTGTCTGTGGGTTGGTCTTCTAACACCTGCATAATCCATCCTGTGCTATGCTTTCAAGCTGTGTACTACAGCAGGCATATGCTTAAAAGGAGACATGTTTAAAATGATTTTGGATTAATGTGTGAAAATGAATCGCGGACTCATTTATAAATATAGAAAATTATACTTTACTGTGGTCAGCCATTTTGCAATTAGAGCTCTTTGACTGCATTGACTTTCCAAAAGAAGGTAGACCTTGTAGACTGATTCGATTTCTATTATTAATAGCACTGGACCCTAACGACTGAAACATTTCAATCAAGGCAGCTAAATATTTCTCGATTTAAAGTGAAGACACGCAAAGGGAAATAATAACGCCCCCGCCCACTACTGAATACCAGCATATAATAGGTAATGAATTTTCTTAAATTATTATTTGTTCACATCAACTTAGTAAATTTTTTAATCCACAATAATAGTTGTTAGCTTGAGAGTAATACCTGCGAGATGTGTTCTGCACAGACGTTACTCACAAGATACTAACCATAAATTGTGGTAAAACGCACAACTGGGCATGTGCAACAAAGTCATGAATACGTGTTGTACTGCTAATGTGCATGAGCAACAGAGTCAAGCTAATGCACATGCGCGAAAGGGCATGTGGGGAGGATAGGAAGGGAGGGTGGGAAGAAATGACGGAAGGGAGAGAGAGGGAAAGAAGGGAAGGTGGGGAGGAATCAGGGAGGGAGAGGATGTGACGAAGTGAGGAAAAGGAGAGAGCGGGAATGTGTAAGAGAAGTGTGAGAGAGAGAAGGAGAGAGTGGGAAGGAGTGAGAGAAGCAAGAGAGAGAGCGAGGGAAGAAGTCAGAGAAGGGAGAGAGAGAGGGGGAGGTAAGGAAGAAGTGAGAGAAGGGAGAGAGATGGGGTGGGGATGAGTGAAAGATGGAAACAGAGAGCGAGGGAGGGGGTGGGAAGGAGTAAAAGAAGAGAAAGAGAGAGTTAGAGAGTGGGAAGGACTAAGAGAAGTGTGAGAAAGAGAATGGGAAGGAGTGAGAGAAGGGAGAGAGGGGGGGGAGGCAAGGAAGGAGTGAGAGAAGGCAGAGAGAGAGGGTGGGGATGAGTGAGAGATGGGAAAGAGAGAGCGAGGGAAAGGGTGGGATGGAGTAAAAGAAGGGAAAGAGAGAGCGAGAGAGTGGGAAGGAGTAAGAGAAGTGTGTGTGAGAGAGAGAGGGTGGGTGGGAATGAGTGAGAGAAGGGAAAGAGAAAGAGGGGGAGGGAAGGAAGGAGTGAGAGAAGGCAGAGAGAGAGGGGGAGGGAAGGAAGGAGTGAGAGAAGGCAGAGAGAGAGAGAGGGTGGGATGAGTGAGAGATGGGAAAGAGAGAGGGAGGGAAAGGTTGGGAAGGAGTAAAAGAAGGGAAAGAGAGAGCGAGAGAGTGGGAAGGAGTAAGAGAAGTGTGTGTGAGAGAGAGAGGGTGGGTGGGAATGAGTGAGAGAAGGGAAAGAGAAAGAGGGTGAGGGAAGGAAGGAGTGAGAGAAGGCAGAGAGAGAGGGGGAGGGAAGGAAGGAGTGAGAGAAGGCAGAGAGAGAGGGTGGGATGAGTGAGAGATGGGAAAGAGAGAGGGAGGGAAAGGTTGGGAAGGAGTAAAAGAAGGGAAAGAGAGAGCGAGAGAGTGGGAAGGAGTAAGAGAAGTGTGTGTGTGAGAGAGAGGGTGGATGGGAATGAGTGAGAGAAGGGAAAGAGAGAGAGAGAGGGAGATGGTGGGAAGAATTAAGAAAATAGAGAGAGGGTAGGAAGGAGTAAGAGAAGGGGGAGAGATCGGGAAAGAGTGAAAAAGAGAGACAGGAGAGAGACAGACACAGGACATAGGGAGAATGAGACACAGAAGAGTGACAATTATATGATACTGTCATTTATGACAGGTACGTTACTAGCATGAAATATTATGTTGTTTTGTATACACCGGCTATTTGGTGATTTCTTGTATTGAAGTTTGATATTGTTTGGCTCTTTAATTATAATGTTTGCAAATCACTGCTTTAAAGGGACATGATACATCATTCTTTTTCTTATGGTTTTAATAGAGCAACCAGTCCAGCGATGAATTCTATATGAAAAAAGTGTTAAGTAAAACCTGTTTAAACTTCCATGGAACTAACAGGAAATGCACAGAGCACATGTCCATCTGCAGATCCCATTGCCAGACAAGTATGAGTTACACAGCTATATTGCTACTCACTGGCTGACAAGGGCAATCTCCAGATCAGATAACCATTTAAATCATTTTTCTCTGCTCTGAGAACGTCATTATCAAATACCCACTTTCGGATGCAACAAAGAAAATTATTTTCATGTTGTTTAAAACTTTCTGATTACAAGTTTTTTAACCCGCTTTCTTTAAAAATACATGGAACATATTTGTTCTTTTTATGTATTAAAAAGAGAAGGCTTTAAATATTACAGTTATTTTGGCATGAATACATTAATTTAAAACTTGTTAAACTTCATTGAATCAAAATGGAAATTGCAAGATCATACAGTGGTATGTAGCCCTCACTGACGCCCAAGTATGAGTCTTAAAGCTATATTACTGTTCATTGGCTGATAGGGGTAAGCTCCCCCAGAGCAGTTAAACAGTTTATTGGACTCTGAGATTTTCATTTGAAAAAAGAAAACATACAGAGACATTAACAAATACCCTCTTTCAGATGCAACATAGAAAATTCTTTTCACATCGAGGATGCATATTTTTCAAAATAACATACTATTTGCTAGTTTTCTTGCTAGATATTAATGATGTTGCCAGCTTAAGCCATCTGTCCAAATATTAGCCAATAAAATGTTGGACACGGAGGGCAGCCCAGGCTCCCTGGGTAGCCGGAAGTGTCCTATGACCCGGCGGAGCCTGGGCGTGCTTCCTCCTGTCTGCTGGAAGCCGGCGCAGTGACGTGAGAGGCGGACGCGTCATCTGCGCGCCAGTTTGCCTCACTCTGCAGCCCTCCAGCGTGGTGACCCCCCCCCCCCCCCCTCCCAAGATGTTAAGGGTTTGGAAGTTTATGGCTTTGTTGTCTTTTGTTCTAGAAAAAAAAATGGTGGTTATGGGAATGTTCTAGGGCTGGAATCGTTATTGTATGTTATTGTTCTGTATGTGCCCTGTGGGTTGGTAACCTTATTTGTGTGTGTATTTGGTAATAAAGTTTAATAACATGTGTTTGTTGTTGTGTTTGTTGGAGTTGCCTGGCTCAGTGGGTAACAAAAGGGGTCGTGCTACCTACCTCAGGGGCGTGGTACAGTGACGAATAAGAGGGCCCCATGGACGCGGGTCCAGGGGCAGATGGCTACTTCCGCTGGCCGGGCTCCTCCCTCTTCATTGTTTAATGTGTAAATGTGTTAGCCAATAAAGCTGTGGCCCGTGGTTTTCCCCATATCGTTGTCTGCCTTGTTATTTTTAGTGGGTTACCCTGTTAAGGTTATACTGTGCTAAGTGCAAATGGATCCTGCTGGGTTCATGCTTATTATGTGCGTATGTACATATCACACAAACACATCTGAATTCTCTTTCTCATGGATCCTGGAAGAAAGTAACTAGAGAAAAAACAAAGTGAAAGAAAATTGGACATGCTTGGAAAATGTCACTAAATACAGGGACAATTGGGCATAGGCAAAAAAGAGAGTTTTCCCCTTAAATGTCAGTGTAGTTTGGGACAGACTACAAGTTTCTGAAGTATTGAGGGGGGCTTATCCTACTGCTCTTCTATTTATTTGCCCAGTAATGCAAAATGTATTACAACAGTTAATAAATGAAGACTGTATTTATGTTTTAAACCTTACTAAAATATTTGGACCATTATCAGGTAAAGTGAACATAGTATAAATATGACAAGGTTTGTTCCTCCAAAATATGAACTACTTTGAGATATGCTTTTGTACAAAAAGGGATATAAATAATACTACAGTTTGATATGAAGCATCAGTTTGGCAGGGTAACAGTTAAGGTAGAAGATCGGCTTTGCAGATGTGCAGTGGCTGGGACGTGGGAATCCCTTTCCATCGCTTGCAGTTCTGTTATGTGTATCTAACCTCTCCTCTAAATAAAGAGGTCATTATATATTCTTTTTATTTTAGCTCTCAGATTACCAAAAAGCATCTCTGTTTTTGAAATTAAATTGAGAGATCTGATATTCAAAACCCCGGCCTGGCTAGGGATCCTGTAATATAACAAGGGAGACTCCAAGGGCAACTTCAGCCAGGTTTAAATCCCCATCCTCAACGCCTTGACTGGATGCAGCTGTCTGGATGGTCTAAAGCCAACAGGCAACCCTAGCTAAATATCATATAAAAAGTGCTTCTGTTGTGCCAAGTTGTATAAAACAATACATTCTGCTCCAGACATATTAAATCTTAGTAAGTGAAGATAGGCCTTTTTTAGCCAACGAGTGTAAATGCTGAATTAAGGAATTCGTCCCAGCACTTAACACCAAACATTCATCTATCATAAAGTCTAAGCAAAGAGCTATGTAAAATCTATCATCTGTTTGAGACATGTAATGGATCCCTCATTGCAAGTGCAGGGGATGGATGAAGCATTTCGAGCTGCAGAGAAACTTTATGGTGGGTTTATACCATTTTAGTATCTTTTGATTGCTTTAGTATACTGTTTAAAGCTTCCACGCATACAAATAAATACTAAGGAGAAAAAGGGTGTTTTTGAAAGCTTATATATACAGTATTATATCATTTATACAAATCACTTTGATAAACCACATTTAGTCAGCACACAAAAAGATGTCCAACTTGTTCCTCTTTATGCAATGATGCAGGCTGCCATGGTTGACATTGTACAGCTCATAGAGGTACCAACGGAAACCTACAAAAGTATACATGGCAGCCTGCATTACAACTTACACAGAAAGAAGTGGGCTTTCCTCACTGGCTAAATTGTTGCTGCTAATTTATATACATGAATTTAAATTATGACTGTTGATTAGCAGAAAAGTTAAATATGATGTAAACAACAAACTAATAACATGTGCAAGCCATGAACATACATTTTCAGAGAAAAACTTAATTTTAGCAAACTCTGCTAGTGCACGAATGCTGCCATGACGGGAATATTTCCTTTCTAAGACAAGATGGAACAGGTACAGGACAGGCAAGGAGGGCCAGCAGGTGTATAGTGACTACATTGTACAGAGTATGGGAAAGGGGAAGATGTTCAATGTTAGAAGATTATCTGAATAGACCAATAAACCCCCTTTACACTTCCTTGGCTTCATTCCTAAACATACCGGAAAGTAGCGGATTCCTCCTCAATGTCAAAGTCAGCAGGAAAACACAAACATGTAATCCCCTCAGACACAATCTACAGTGATTATTTAAAGAACAACTGTAATTTGGTAAAAACCTTACAAACTTGTGAAGTATGTAATTATTATTATCTTTTATTTGTAAAGAGCCAATATATTTCTTAGCACTGTAGAGGGTTTAAGTACATGGCAACAATAAAATTAACACATTACATGAATGGAGTGCACTGTTTTGAGTTTAAAATCAAACGTACATAGTGCTTATTTTCAAAACACAGACACAAGAATGAAAACTCGCAAACTTACAATTTAAGTAAGTGTGGGAGGATAATCCTTTGCGGGACAAGCGTGTATGTGAGGGGGTTTAACCCTATGGGGGCTTAGTTTTCCATACATTTTCATTGTCAAGAGAGGACCTTTGAACAGAACTCAATCTCTTATATTATCTGAGCACCTCCCACTTTTACCAGGTATCTAATGATTTAAGGAACAAAAATAAAGACATCCGTCATCATTAATACAGCATTAAAAAATAAAAGTTGTACTTATTTCTTTTATACATTGTAAAACTATTTTGTACATTATCAAGTTTTTCACAAGATAATACTATAATTATGACTCGTCAATGGTCTTTTAAGCTTGTTTTGAATCTATAATCCCCTATATCACAGCTATTAATCACTCTCTACCTATCAGTATGTATTTTGTTTCAGAGTTCAAGAATACCTTTAACATATAATAAAGAGAGGCCTAATAAGGGGTATTTTCTCCATAGATGTGTATTTGCTCCAAGTGCTCATAAATGCAACTCAAGCAGAAATACCATTAAACCCAGATTCCTGGGGTCTCAGGTAATTACACTGAAAATGTATGAGTGTTTCATAGTGTTACCAGAACAAACTGAGTGTACAGTAGCGGAGGAGTTCTACATGCCAAAGAGTCACATTTTATATAAACTTTACTAATTTCTTAATTATTTGGACACCATAAACTGAGAAATTCTATTTAAGATCTTCATAAACACATACTTTTTCATATTTCTGGGGCTTTTACAGGGAGGGTTTTTAACTTTAATTACCCTCAATATTTTTTCAGCAATTTTTGCAGTGACTTCCAATGGATATTTAAAGTAAGGGTCCCAACAAACACTTAGTTCACCACTGATGCAATGCCCACAGCATTCTAGTTATGTAGATTAATGGGACATTTTAAATGATCCAAATATGATATCATTTAAAACTATAGTTCATAACAAGTACTTTGGATAAGTCTCTATGAGCTTGCCACATCTTGCCACTGGGATTTTTGCCCATTCCTTGTTGCAAAACTGCTCCAGCTCCTTCAAGTTGGATGGTTTGCGCTTGTGAACAGCAATCTTTAAGTGTGACCACAGATTTTCTATTGGATTGAGGTCTGGGCTTTGACTAGGCCATTCCAACACATTTACATGTTTCCCCTTAAACCACTCAAGTGTTGCTTTAGCAGTGTGTTTGGGGTCATTGTCCTGCTGGAAGGTGGACCTCTGTCCTAGCCTCAAATCACGCACAGAGTGGTACAGGTTTTGCTCAAGAATATCCCTGTATTTAGCACCATCCATCTTTCCCTCAACTCTGACCAGTTTCCCAGTCCCGGCTGCTGAAAAACATCCCCACAGCATGATGCTGCCACCACCATGTTTCACTGTGCGGATTGTGTTTTTTGGGTGATGTGATGTGTTGGGTTTGCACCAGACATAGCGTTTTCTTTGATGGCCGAAAAGTTCAATTTTAGTCTCATCAGACCAGAGCACCTTCCTCCATGCATTTTGGGAGTCTCCCACATGCCTTTTCGCATACTCAAAATGTGCCATTTTGTTTTTTGCTGAAAGTAATACCATTACGTATACCTTGAGGTTTTGCACATGCTCAGAGTATTGCATGGCAATTGCAATGCTTAACACTGTTCCAATCCTGAACATGCACCTGATACATAAATGTTAATTCTCAGCCTGTGTACATAATGTAAATGAGTTATTCTAGAAATGAACAGAACTATTATACACTATGGACTGCTTGCGGACATTTGTGTACAAAGTGCTTTTACATTTACGGAGGTCATATTTTATTTAAGAGATTAAAAGTGATTTCACATATATGGAATGAAACTTAAATATAAAAGTTGCTGAATAAGCAGAAAATTAATTACTGGATAATTCCTTCAATCTAAGACACAGCTGCAAAGCATTGCAAATCTCTCTGCCAGTAATTAAAATTCTAATGAGTATTTAATTCCACACAGACTTTTACACAGTTAAATCATTCAGATTGGAAATCGGCTATACATTTAAATAGTGTTAGCATTCCTAATTTACATTTAAAGGGCTACCATAATGGTCCAGCTTTCATGACTTAAGTAAATATCAGTGTAACTTTTCAGTTTATTGTAATTAATGCATAAGGTATATATATTTATCTAAATTTACAGATATATTTTTAATATACACTGATTGCGTCATAGCTTTTTAATGATACAGAGCATTTTAAACTGCCCTATTGAGGAGCTATAGTATTTACCATATTTTCAAACAGCTTAAAGGACTAATGTAAAGCTCATATTGTTTGTTGGGCATAGACTATTAAAAACTATATGCAATTTAAAAAACATATTTTCCTTACTTTAGATTGTGCCAATTGTTCCGCAAGCCAAGCTGCTTATCTCCACCTCTCTGTGCCTATCATGGTGTGTGCCGTTCTCGGCATGGATGCTGGGCTAAAAAGAAGTCTGACCAGTCAGACTCTGGTTCAGACTGAGCATGCTCATTAAAGGTTGTGAGGCTATGATGGCTTATGCACTGTCACTGGGCAGGCTTATGGTGCACCTATTAGCATATATAAAAAGAGCAATTACCCCTGTGTACGTCATGGAACGGGGCAAGTATCAGCACTTTCCAGCTTGCTTATAAACTCCTTGATGGTCCAGCCCCCAGAGAGAACTGGCCACGCCCCAATGACAAGTCGCAGGGAGGTGGAGAAAAATTGTTCTGCTTCGGGAGAAAATACACAATTTAAAAAGTAATATTAACTGTAGTTTTTTTTAAATGACATACTGTTTTTAATATCCTCTGCCCAATAAACAAACACGTGAGCTAGTTTTTAAATGCACTACAGTGGTCCTTTAAGGATTATGTTCTGGTAATCTGAATTTGGACAGTGTTAGAACCAGTATAAATATATATTTTTGTAGTTCAGTAGAATATTTTACCATTCACCAAGTCTGCTATTCAATTCTGATTTTTTTTATATCAGACATACTCTATTGCTTGCACTGGCAGAGATGGGGTTAAAGAGCAATCAGTGTTTTATTATTATTACCTTACTGTGAGTCACCCGTCTCACATGAAACATCTCAGCCTGTGAATTTCCTATAAACCACCCTCACATCATGCAGACAGAATTGTGAGGGTTTTGTTCTTTTGTGTGTAGCTGACACTACATCTCCCAGCATGCTTTGTAAGGAAGAGTAGAAGTGTCTGATTGGAGAGGTGCTTATCTTATCTCACCCCCAAAGCATGACACTTCATGCAATGAGTTATATGTAAACTGCAATGTCTGTTCCACTGTAAGTCTGTTTTAAAGGACCACTGTAGTTCAAGACAAAAAGACACTAATTTGTCAAGTTTGTACCAAATAACAATATTATCAGCTGTTTAAGCCATGGAAAATAAGAATTTGTGAAGATTCTGCTTATATGTACAGAAATCTATTTTATGTTTATTACATAAGTTCCTCAGGACTGGTGTGTTTGGCTATTACTATAGAGAGGGATGGGAAATGAGGGAGGAGAGCCTTTTTTAAACTTATTGCATATAATTGACACCACCCTCTTTCACACTGGCCGAGAAGCAGTCTCCTTGCTTCGGAAATGCAACCATGTCTATCCAGAAGTTTAAACGCCCTCTCACACAGAAACTTCCACCTATGTCATATGGATTCCACCAGGGCCCTGCAGAGGCATCAGTATTTTTTCTCTATAATTTTTTTTCTGCTTATTCTGTTAGACTCAAAGTTTTCCTATAAATATTGTTTTTACATTGTGTAGTGGTCCCAGACACCTGTCTACTCTACCTAATGATAAATCCAGACCTGGTCCAGAGGCAAAGAGGGAGAAATGAAAAAAAATAATAGAAACAATTTGGGTAAATAGTGCTTATATTGTGCTGGATGCATATGCTTTTCAAGGGTCGTGACTTATTTTCCGCTATAGAAAAGATAAGTACACTATGGGAAAAACACATGTTTTTGAAGCATAAAGGCATTTTTAGAGAAAATCTTAAATGTAGTTGTCTCTTTAGGTATCAATGGCAGTTCCATATTGGCCTTCTGGCCTGCCTGTGGGGGAGGATAAGCCTACTTTCTCTCCTACAATGTTCAATTGTCAAATTGCAAGTTAAAGATATAGGCCCCCATTTAATTCCAAACCCGTAATTACATGTAACCCGGCATTTTGGCTGCGGGTTACAATTTTTTTTACGTAGGACTTCAGGACATGATCATGATTAATTAAGTAAGCCCGTAAGTTACATTTTAGACAGAGCCAATAATAAATGAGACCATCATCATGATGTCAGTAAAACATGGAGTTTAAATTACAATCAATTAGTGTTTAGAAGTCCGATTTGCAATTGGACTTGTATTTCAGAAATGTAGAAATCAATAAATCAACTGTTCTAGTCCATGCGGGTTCCATGATACGTATTAACTACTTGATTCCCGGGATTGATATAACACGGAAAAAAAACATTTAAAAAAAGTATTTTTTATTGCAGATTTGCTAGTTTGAGACCGTTGTGCAATTAATTCTAATTCTAGGTTTAGGAGGGGGGTTGAGGTTGAGGGGGGAGGTTGAGGGGCGTTGAGGAGGTGGGTTGGGGTTGAGGTTGAGGAGGGGGGTTGAGATTGAGGAGGGAGGTTGAGGATGGGGGGTTGAGGATGAGGATGGGGGGGTTGAGGAGGGAGGATGAGGATGGGGGTTGAGGAGGGAGGTTGAGAAAGGGGTTGAGGATGGGGGGTTGAAGAGAGAGGTTGAGAATGAGGAGGGAGGTTGAGGATGAGGGGTTGAGGAGAGGGTTGAGGTTGAGGAGGGGGGTTGAGGATGGGGGATTGAGGATGGGGGGTTGAGGAGAGAGGATGAGGATGGGGGGTTGAGGAGGGGGTTGAGGATGGGGGGGTTGAGGAGGGAGGATGAGGAGGGAGGTTGAGGATGGAGGAGGGAGGTTGAGGATGAGGAGGGAGGTTGTGGATAAGGAGGGAGGTTAAGGATGAGGAGGGAGGTTGAGGAGGGTGATAAGGGAGGGGGTAGAGACACAGGGAAGGGAGAGGTTGGAAGAGACACAGGGAAGGGAGAGGGGAGAAGAGACACAGGGAAGGGAGAGGGGAGAAGAGACACGGAGAGAGAGGGGGACACAGAGGGCACAAGAGGGACACAGGGGGCAGCACATTTCCCACCCTCGGCTTATACTCGAGTCACTCATTTTACCCAATATTTTGTGGTGAAATGGGTGCCTCGGCTTATACTCGGGTCGGCTTATACTCGAGTATATACGGTAATCTCCAAGGTCATGATAAATAGTCACTTCTACTTTGGGAAACAAACTGTGAAAAAAAGCACATTGGTCTCTGTAGTGTTTCTGCAATGGAAATGGTCATGCAGGAATGCAGAAGACACATTTGCACTTCAAGCATATTTCTGGATGGATTTGTTCAGCATCTTCAATCCTGCAAATTATTTGCATGCATTTTCAGAAGTGGAAAATGAAAAAAAAAAGAAAAACAAGAAGCATAAAGAAGAACACAAAGACAGAAGCAATGGCATATTCTGTGGTGTGTTTTATAAAACAGACAATGTTGACATTTTTCCATTTAGACAAATCTGCATGTGACAGTTATGATTTTCAGGACAGATGGATCATTATTATACAATTATGTTTGTTTTGTTAACATCATGATGACAACTACTCACTACAATGTTGTTTTTTATGTCTATGGTCCATATGGGGTGAAGCAAATTCCCGAGCTTGAGAATATGGAACTACATTAGGATGGCAGTCTTCTATGGATCAGTACAACAAGGCATGTCTTGAACCGAATATTGAGGGGCCATCACTTGGCTCCAACATCTGCTCCTGGATTGCCTCGCACCACCTAAATATCTGCAATTAACAATTTATCCCATCTACCACATTGCCAGCTCTAAACATCACCCATACTATCAATAACTTCTTTATAATACTATATCCCAAACTAAAATTTGGGGGTTACTCTTGATTCTGCCCTCACCTTCAATACCCATATCAAATAACTCAAACAATCTTGATATTCATAAATGCAACTTACTTCCAAAATCAGTCCTTTCCTCACACAAGATATAACCAAAATCCTCATTCATGTACTTATCGTGTCCCATCTTGACTACTGTAACTCATTCCCAATTGACCTTCCCATCACTTGACTCTGCCCACTGCAATCCATATTATGTGCTTCTTGTCGGCTTATCCATTTCGCCAGTTGTCATCAGCTACTCTTACCTGCCAATACTTTCATTAGTTTCCTATATCCTTTGCTATGAAGTTTAAAATATTGATCTTAACTACAAGTCCCCAACAAAACACTTTCTTCTCTACACTACCTTCCTACATCTCATACCTGATCTTCATATATTTTTCACCCATCACTACCTCCTCCCACCCTAGTCAACCGGATTTTTTTCATGCTACTCGTAACCTATGGAAGTCTCTGCATTGCTCTGCCCCACATACTTCCAGCACTGCCTGGAAACTCCCCTACCTAATGTAAAATAAAGAACACAGTGAAAGAACCCTTCACAGATACTGCCTCCTCACAAGACCACCACCAAGAAATTCCCTCCTTTTTATCTCTCAATACTCACATATGAACTCCTTCAGTATCAGTATTTATAATTTAGCAACTTAAGAAGACTAAAAAAATAAATATTAAAATCAACATGGACAATGTCCCTAAGCTTGTTCCATCCCTTATAATACTACCGTTATACTCTGGAAGTAAAGATAAGCCATTTTTACTTGCATTTGTGATTATTAATTTATTTTGGAAATGCCTTATATTTTAGACCAGTCTGTTATGCTTTTTCTCTTTTAGATAATATGGATCAACTATAAGGAGTTGCAGTGTTCCATTGTTGTTTTTGTTTTTATTACTATTAAAGACATTTTTTTTCTGGATTTTTTTTTAATGCACCTTATTTTTAGGATTTTTGTGGAATATTTTTTATTATTTGTTTTACATATGCATACATTGCAATACAGTGCCAAGTGTATTTTTGAGTGCTTCTACTTTTAGCCTTGGTTTTCATTTAAGATTTGAATAGACACTGAAGTCAAACATATTCTAGCATTCATTTAAAAGATCCGGCTGTAAACATTAAAATATGCGTTATTTGCCTGAAGAATGAGTGTTGTCAAAGTAAAAATGTATTTTGTAATTCCTTTACAGATTGAACTGTAGCAAAAAAAACAACATTACATTCAGATCTATAATGCCCTCACTAAATCTCCATCCACTTTTTTTTTTTATTTGCTTATACAATTATTTATAATGTAGGGAATACGACCTCTATAATGCTGGATACCTGCATGTGGTGGGAAGTAGAGCAGATAATTGCTTCAGTGAATACTGTAATTGAGATCATGTCTAGTGTTGGGAAATTATATCTTGAAATGGTCTGTGTGGTTACTATGAAACAGATCTTAGTGAATACTGTGAAAAGCTTGGATGCACATTTACAATGCATAAGAGCCCAATACAGTCTTGCAATGATTTAAAGGGACATGGGTCACAATTATGTTTTTATGTGTTTTGAAGAGGATATTTAAAAGATTCCCAAAGTTAAGATTTACGTGAAAAAATGTTAAGTAAAATCTGTTTAAATTTCATTGAATCTAACATGAAGTGCACAAAGCATAAATACATCTGTAGATGTAATTAGTAGAGAAGTATGACTCATACATTTATATTAATTCTCAACTGTTGACAAGGGCAAGCCCCTAAAGCAATTAAATATATGAATATTTTTTTTCTGCTTTGAGGGCATCATTTGAAAAAAACAAACATACAGTTGTACATTATTAAATACCCTCTTTCAGATGCGACAAAGAAAAAAATACATTCAATGTCCCTTTAATTCATCCTCTTCAAAGAGGGAATAAATGATTTCTCCGTATTGCTCAAGTGCATTGGCATCCACAGACATTTTCCAAGGGGAACAGGGTAAAAGTAAAATTTGGTGATATTCCCATAATTATATCAATGTAGCTTTTCAAATCGAATACAAATATTTTCTGATATGTTATGTAGTAAGAAACCATCCAATTTGTACTGCTGGTATGAAGCTATATAGGTTTGTATGTCTTTGTAATTTGTAGAAAAGTACTGCTTGCCTTGCATATAATCTCATGACTAAATGTCCTTGACACCTTGGCAGATGTAGAAGATGGGAACATTCCCAAAGCGGAGGCCTTACAAAACAAACTCATAAACCAGATAATAGTTTTATGTCTTATGTTTGTTTATCATAATCGGTTTCTAGTAAATTGTAGTTTTGTAGTAATTTTCCTTCGTATGTATGTGCAAGAACAGTATTTCCCCACCCCTAGACAAAAGTTATATAAGGTTGGTGCGGGGAGATAAGAAAGATCACTGCATATGTTCTCCTGTAAGATTGCTGCAGGTGCGCTTCAAGCTTGTAAAAAAGGAAACTTGATTGATATCACTGTTTTGTACTCCTTCCTTGGGTAAGGACTGCAAAGATGCACTGAAAGAGGTATTTTCCCCCCACAATATGCACACACAAACATCTATAAACATATATATTCACACACATTCTAATACAGGAATGGTGAATTATTTTGTACAAAAATCTCCAAGATCCAAAAGTCCTTTTAAAATTGAAGTCAAGTTTAGAAACCACATTTTCTATGCATACACACGTTAATATTTTAATACAATGGCATTCAGAATGGCACAGGAAGGAAGTTTACAAAGTGAAGGGGAAAAAAACAATGTTTAACTGAGATTTAAGCTTTTGGGAAGATTCAATTTAGATATATAATACATTTAAAAAGGCACCGTTGTTCCGAAAAAAATGGGCTGGTGGTCCTGATTCCCAAGTCCGCCTATTGACTACTCCGGTTCTAACACATCAAAACATAGACTCTTATATATGAAGTCCTAACATAGACTCTTATATATGAAGTCCTAACATAGACTCTTATATATGAAGTCCTAACATAGACTCTTATATATGAAGTCCTTTATGCGCACACATAAATGCATTATCAGTCATATAGATTGTACCACTATAATGACGTCATAGGCACTAGTCAGTCATGCTATCTCTACTTACTCTCACAAACCATGAAAATAAATTTCAAGACAAAAAATGCGCACAGGCCATGTTTCAGTAAAGCGGGGTGTTCTTACCAGTATGCTGATCCCCTCCAATTCATGCTCTTGTAGCATCTTGTTTTCATGTTGCAGAGACCATCACACTTTAGTTAAAAGTCCCTATAGAGCAAAACTGCAAATGGAGAAGGCTTGCCTATAATCACTAAAAAAAGGTCTCTCTCTCCATGGAAAGAACGATTTCACATTCACATTTTATTCTATGCAGCCTGCCCACTGTGTTTCTCTTGACTACAACTTTAAATTCTAATCTGTCCCCCTTATTGTTTGTCACTCGCAAATATGGGTTCTCTGCTCCCTTACAAGGCAGCATCTAGATTAGAACTTATTACATGCCAGTAATGAAATATATTAGTATTTAGTAATTATTAATAATATCAAAATATTATCTGGTTTATGAACTTAAACAATGTAATTATTAATTACTAGGAATTCAATTGTAAGCATTCATGGTAAAAGAAAATATGAAGCGAGAGCTTTTTAATGCAATGACCATTTTATGTTCAAGCATTTTCAGAGAATATAGAAATATATACAATTAACTTTATATTTTTCTATCTTCTCTAGAGTATTTTATCTGATTACATTTCCTCCTACCACAGCTGGCTAACGACCTTTCCAGTTTGGAGAGGCACTTTTTCTTCAGTGCCCATCTACTTTCCTTTCCCCGTAGTCTATTTAACTACTATTAACCTAAATTACAGACCATTAACACTATGGCAAATAAATGCAACACTGATCAAGAAAAAAGTACATTTTATATTTTTACTTCCATTATTTTTAATGAGATGCAAATGAACTAATCAGATGTTAAAAAAATTCACTAAACGTCCTAATAGTTAATGCTGGTAAATAAGGGCTTGTTCTTTAAACCATATGCAGATACAGTATGTGATTCGGTCCTGAACACTACAATGTGCAGATTTGTTGTTAATTTTAAGCTTGCTCATGATTTTTATAATTCTTTTAAAGTTTATTATCAGTGGTTGCTACATATTAAAAGGATTATTTACTTAGATGCAGTTGTTACCATCACACTGCTTAGTTCCTTGGTAAATAAAATGATCCCGAAGTGTACAAACGCTTTCACACCATTAAAAATGTAAGTCAAAACAAAACAGCCATTTAAGTACTGCCAAAAAGAAATTAGGGATATCTTTCACAGTTTCAATAATGCTAATTAGTTTCAAACATGATAAATGCCCTAACCTGGGATGCAAATATTAAAATTGCCTAAACTCCAGCATAGAGGAGCCTCAACTAGGCTTGTCTGAGTTTTATAAATTAATTTTTAGACCTTGTGGCCATTTCGTCGCTTTCTAAAACGTCTTTCTCAAAGGTTTGTTTGAAGGACTTTAATTTATTACCATTTATATATAATTATGCTGCAGTGGAATCGAAGATTTTGATTTCTGCTGATCTATTTCCTGAGTTGAGAGAATACTTTGAATGCAGAAGAAGTTTCTATCTCCACAACGGAAACAGGACTACTAAGACTACCAGTGCTTTCAACGGGACAGATCAAAATCTCATATGTTTAGAAGGAAACCTGCTACTGAGAAAATAGCATAAAGAACAGACTGCAGCTTTACCAGACTTTCATTTACAAAACACTAGGGGCCTCATTCAATTGAGAAATCGTAGCTTACGGGAGCCCATTATGTAGCCGTAAACTAATTTGCTATCCAATTGGAGTCTTTTTGCAAGCTGCAAAAGATCCACAGGCTGAAAATCGTGGCGGTTACAACCGTAGCTTACAACCCATCTAAGCATTTGATCTTTCAAGCCCACAAAAGTTACAATCGCAAATCGCTATTCAATTGCTACAATTCCTCAAGCCCGCAAATATTTTCACACCCGTAAATGGCAAATGTAGAAGAAAATCCTACGAGTACCAGATAGGACTCACAAGGGGGTTTAACCCCTGGTCGTAGCACTGTAAATGCAATAAAAAAATCAATACTGCACTGTAAAAGACGCTGAAAGCGATAATAGACATAAGAATTACTTGCACAACAGTCTCAAACCCCAAAAATAATAATAATAATCACACCAGAGAGAACTGCTATTAGTGGTGCTGGAAAGACTTGCAAAATTGTAAAATTTTGTTTTTTTATACTTCAAATCACAATTTAACAAAGAAAGAAAAAATCTCTTCAATCATTAAAAAAGAAAATACACTATGCCAAAACACATAAAAAACTGTGGTCAATACCAGAGGCGGGGTTAGTGAATTGAGGAACCTATTGCATATTAGTTTGGGACCCCATCCAGCAATTCCCCTGTCTGAAGGGTTTAAAAAAAAAGGGAAAAATATATGTAAATATGTGATCATGGACAGATCATCCTTAGAAAAAAATAATTATCTGCCCCTGTGCCATAATAAAATATGATACATCCTTAAAAGGCAATAGCATGTTGACTATTTTCAAATGTAGTTCAAAAGAAGCTGTTTTAAATATGTGATCACAATCCTTAGTTCTGATTGGTTAGAAATTGATCCATGGAAATGTTGAGCAGAGATTGACACATATTTCAGCCAATCAGAACACGCAAAATCTCTATTTAAGGCTGGAATGCGCACCAAAATACATTATTCAATGTGGGAGCTACTCCTGTGAGGATTTCCATTAGAACTAGATTTCTTTTTTTTTTTTTTTACGTGGAGGCTCATTTCAATGGACCAGAAGATGAGTATCATGGGCTTCAAGCAAGACTGAAGAGGACAGGATTCTTCAAGTCAGCCCTGGTTAACACAGAGCCTCAGGGGTTAACATTTACCAACCCAACTACAAATACATTAATAACCTCACTCAACAATAATTCTTTCTCAGCAAAGCACGGTTAACGTTTGAGTGGGAAGCTTATAACTTTATAGACTCCGTGTAGCAATAGTCTGATGCTCTTTAACTTGACTGGGTTTGCTATGGGGACTACTGTCTTTATTGGCTCTAATTTGCTGCTTCTTACTCGTAGAGATGTTTATGTGTACACTTAGGGACTGTTGCAAGTCTCATAAGCTAATGACAAACCCCTGGTTATGAATAGTTAAGTTCCTTCGTGAGTTAGCCTACGGGGACAATGTAATCTCTAAGGAAACTCCTGTGTAAAAACTCCCGTAGAGACGAGTCAGCCTTATGGGAGTTCCTGTGGGAGCCATGTAGTCTGGGCCATAGTCCTGCTATTTCAAATGCAGAAATCTATGCTCAATAAAATAATACTTCAGTGTTAAGCTAGCAAGTACAGTAGACTCTCAGTTATCCGGCACCCACAGGGATTGGTAACCAGATAAATGTAGTTTCTGGTTACTTGAGAGTCACATATAAAATAGGACTAGATTAGCTGCACATAGGATGCTCTGCTAAGTATATTTGTCAGTGAGGGCTGTTCTTGCAGCAGCAGCTTTCATTCCTCACTTACACACAGATACGTTCGGCTGGAGAGAACGGTGCTGAACTCGTGGAATATAACGCCAACACTGCACTGGCTCAGTCACTCATGTCTGTCTGCTCCCAGGTAAAACTAAATTGCAGAGATGTATAGTGGATGCAATTTAGGTGCCTGTAAGCATTTTGTGGCATGACAACCTGGCTCCTGGTATTTGTTGAGCTCTGTAAAATTACATTTTTATTTAAACTACAGTATACCATTTTTTTCTGGTTGCTTGAGAGTTCTGGTTAACTGACAGTCTACTGTAATATTCAGTGTTAAACTAGCAAGTAATATTCCAGTATTCCAGTTAATGGCCCTCACTGCACAGACAATTCTTCCAATATCTGTTTCTATGCTCTTATGTTTCAGAGCAAAGAGAGAGGTTGGATTACAATAAATGGCAGAGTCCAAATGTGAAGGGTTCTTAATTATGGTGAGTCATTTAAACCTGTGAATCACAGACTGTAACTGAGACAATCTGGTCAGCCAGCTTCTGCGTTATTATTACATTTCAGACGACATCCCCAATTCATTTGAGTGATTGTTCTCTTTGTGGGATGTGATTTATGTAGCAGAGACAATAAGGTTGGAAAATGTGTTAAAGCCTTAGAATCGTGTTTTAGTGAGTTCTACAGTAATTCACACACTAAAGTCTCTCAGTCATCGCAATCGTTTTATGACAATGTGTATTATATTCAGTATTTCAACTGTAAAATACATTTGTTCTGATGAATATATTTCAAACAGAATCGTTTATAGATTCATTAGTAAAGTCAAAATATATTCATATACCGTATAAGGTCTCTAATCTGTCATTACATGGATACTGTAGAGATGATTAAACAACAGTGTTTCATTGGAACATTTAAGACATGATTAGCAAAAAAAATTAGTATTTGAATAAAAAATGAAATGTAACTTTTAACACGTACATTTGAACAATACTGTTGCAGACTCTAGCAGAGCTGCTTGGTTTGATCGTGTATCAGGGCAAGTACTGGGAGTGGATCTGCCCAGGAGGTTGTACTAATTTCTAGACATATCCATTTGCTGTTGGTGGCCACAAGAGGGAAGGAGGTAGATAAGGATGCCTATTAGAGGAGAGTCATTGGCACATCCTCTTCCACCTCTGTGAGATTTGGATTTTAATCCTCCAGTCTCTCCTCTCTCACATGCTCATAATTCCATTTATCCTCCTATCCCATATTCTATCTTTCTCTCCTATACATGTTTATGTCCATCTCTTCTAAGCCTTATCATCTTTCCATCCAACCTAGTGGATGACTAATAGCTGGCATAGACCATGCTGGATAACTGGCCTACTTTTCCAAGGAGTGTCTTAGTTTAATACTACCTTCTAGTTAGTTAATTTAGAGGACCCATTCCCTTTGAAAGCAGTATGTAAGAACTGTATATTTGTGATTACTTAAAAGTGATACAGCACTTTTCAAAAATGAAAAATACATATACAAATACATATAATTAAATTGTTATTACATTTTTTAGGTGGAAGTGTTAAATAACTGAGCTTGAAGGTTGGGTATTTTTGAAGCATAAATTACATAAAAGGGTTCCCTGGTAGCCCAGTGGTTATGATGCAGGTGCTTTCACCACAGCATCATGGGTTCAAATCTAGCCAGGGAACCAAGAGGTCACACTGGTTAGTACTTGGATGGGAAATCACCTGGCAATACCAGGAGTTGTATGCTGTGGCCCACTGGAGAAGAACTGGCAACCCACTCCAGTATCTCTGCCATGCAAACCAAGTGGTTCAGCATAGTCCATGAGGTCACAGAGAGGCAGACATGACTGAGCAATGCCATTTACATTTACAATACATAAAAGATCCTCACTCTATGAATCTCAGTCTCACATTAATGATCTCTCCTAGTGGGGAAGATAAGTATAATGAGCACTTTCACACTGCAAAGAGCAGGATGGAGCCAATTGGGAAGTCACATTGGAACAGAACTGCAGCAACTCTATGCAGTTTAAAGTGGGCAAAATTGCATTTTTTGCAGCAGGTCAGCAGAATAAAGTCCCTGCGGCCTAGGACATCGGTTCTCAAACCTCTCCTCAAGACCCACCAGAAAGGTCATGATTTCGGTTTAACACTGCTTGAATACAGTCTGTTGAATGCTAATTGCTCCTCCTGTGCTCACACAGTGTTAAAGCAAAATCATGGTCTGTCTGGTGGGTCTTGAGGGGAGGTTTCAGAGCCACTGGCCTAGGGAAACAGCAGAAACAGGTGTTGCTCACAGTAATTAAAGGACTACTGCAATCATATATTTAAATTAGATCTGAAAAATAATCTTTTCATATGAAAAATAAAAAAACACAGCCTTTAATCTAGATCTCCCAGTTCTTCAATTGTTGCTGAACAGTTTCCTGACATGGGAGGATAATTTGTATAAACAGGAAGTTGTTATCTGAACAATGGGCATCTAGATCTGTCAGTTCATTTATTAGTTCTCATGTAAGTTCATTAGTTTACAAGGACATACCCTCATTTGAAAGTGACAGACAGCAATAAATGGAATAAATTAGGTATAAAAGATAAAAAGCTTTATTTATATTTTCTTTCACGTTTACTTATTCAACAAAACATATAGAAAAAAATGACTACAATTGTATCTTAATAAGAAACATCATAAAGTAAATTTCTCTAATCATAAAGTAAATTTGAAAACAACTGGGCCACAGAACATCACACCTTCATTAATGAGCAATCAAAAGGTTAAATGGCCCTGCTAAAACAATTATTTCTCGGAAAAAGACTTAGCAATTCACAGCAAAATATGTGATTTGCATGACAAATCCAATTCCCAAAAAGCTATTATTGTGGTGCACCTTGGGCATTGAATGAATCACTCTGTACAAACAACAAGACGGTAACATCACTTTGAGATTCAGCTGTTAGTATCACTGCATTCCTGCAATTTTTCAGGACACAGAACAAGGAGAATTTCAATGAGCTCAGAAAATAGAATTGAGAGAAATAATCAGTCCCTTCTCTGCGCCGGCCGCACATCCACAGCATCCCCCTTCCCATGTCTTTGATACCCAATTCCTGTCACCTTACTCTATAACACTTTCTGCTTCAGCGACCACACTTCCAGTCAAATGCCCAATGTAATTCCAAACACAAAGAACAGGTCAGCAATAACATGCAATGTGAGGCAATGCAATCTTTAAATAAAGGGAACTTACTGGAACAAAATATATGTATACAAATCAGATTTGTATTGTTTGTATCCGAAGATGGTACCTTAAAGGACCACTGTGGTACTATTACAACATGCTCTGCTGAATAGCTAAACGTCACAAAGGACTAAATGTTTTTAGAAAGAAAAATAAAAACATAATAATATTACCTAGTAAAATCTGGAAACCTTCCATATCCCTTTAAGAGCAGACACCATGGGGAGAATTTATTAAAAGATCGCGGGTGGTATAATAACCTGCTGTAATCTGCAATCTAGCATCTCAGGTCATCTTGGGATTTACTAAAGGATGTTCCACAATAAAATCCAGCCGTACACAGCTCATTGCACGTTATCATTAGCAGGTTGTTTGATGGGGGCGTTAAGGCATGTTATGGGCATGTTATGTACCATCCTGTGGGAACCTAAGCTCTACAGATTTACGAAACACACATCTTAGCTTTTCAAGCCTGCAACAGCAGTTTATTATATAGTTAAGTTATATTACTAAGATTTAGCCATTAACATAGAACATACTCGGCTAAATATAACTAGAAAACTCTGTCAACACAACCCACAGCATTATTCCCAGTTTATGAAAATATTACATATTACTAAAGATTATGAATTAGAACTATATATATATATATATATATATATATATATATATATATATATATATATATATATATATATTGTGATCCTGGCTGTGTAAATTACATTTTTTATTAATTTTACTTAATAATGTCATGGTATGGTTGACAGGCTGACATTATATACAAGACGTATTAATATGTTGTGCTGATGATGGTGCACCGGCATGTCTTGCTGGGTTTGTTGATATTATATGTCATTGATCAATAATTCCAACCATTATCGCTCCTTTATGGCACGTGTGCAAAGGAAACATTTTGCATTACGTATTTTACATGTAATTCTACCTGCAGTGTAGAAACAGCTGATAGACAGCGCATGCTTGATCCCTAAAACGACTACTGTGTTTGTGATATGTACAGGGTTAGATAGGGGATGGATACATTACTGCACCACATTGCAGACCTAACTATGACACCTGTTCTGAGTCCTGATAATGCTTAATGTCCATGGGTAGATTCCAGATTTTTTTTGCAATAAAGCGCGAATCAAAATGACTGTTGGATTTTCCTCTAGCCGGTCTCATGTACACAGTGACAGTGTTAACAGTGTGTAGGTCACCAGCTTCATTCAGATATGTCCAAATCCTATTATAATGTCAATGTTCTCATTTCTAATGAAAAACTGCCATTATTTAATGTTACTTAAAAAAAGACTAAATGGAAGAACAATTCCAAATAGCATGCCCCTTCGCTCATACACCAGGCCGACCCATGTGACACAAGCATAGTCTGCTAAACGTAAGATTTGCAAAAAAAAGATTTTATGCACACGGCTTGCACGGCTGCTAATCTTCATGTGTTACACCCTGAATTTCCCTTCCAAATTACAGTAGTTGTTTAATTTGCACTTGATTTTTGCACTTTTTTAATTATCATTAGCATACTTTTTAGTAAAACATTAACTTGTATGTCCATTTAATGAGCAGGTATGGCTTTCATGTGGCATTTAATGATGTATGAAGGGCTGTGTTGCCAATATACCCCCATAGCAAATAGTGCATATTGAATACAGGGATGCACATGACAGATAGTGATGCTTAGTAAATGCCTTGCATCATCGCAGCATTGTTCCTTTTTTAGTAAATATCCATATTTATTGGAATATTGATATAGCCATGAATTAAAGTACAACTCCAATCTTTACCATGATGACTATTTTATGCATGGTCTTGGCCCTCTCTCACAGATAACAAAAAATATTCTGCACAAAAACTGCCTCATAAATATGAAATTATTCTGCTGGGTTTATTGACACCTTTCCCTTGATACATATTTACTGCGCCACATTTGCCTTTAGTTTACATGACCACAAATTTACGTATTTTATCTATTTTCTTAAAACTTACTGTTTGATTTAAATAAAATTTGTTTGAAGATCATAAGGTAGAAATTAGTTACACAGTATGCAGAATATGTCAATTTTTACATCTGAGGCTCAATTTTCCAACTTTCACCAATATCCTGAAGGTCTGAAGTGACATAAATTAAACTGGGTTATAGAACAACTTCAAATGCATGAAATGGAACAGATGCAAAAATATGGTTGATGTGCAGGAATTCTCTTAAGTCATGAATTGCTGATCTATTTCAATGCTTCCTCCCTAAAGGCCCATAAGTGATGTCTGTGATTCCTCTATATTCATAATAAATTCTCTATATTCCTGCAATGAAGACGTCTCTACATTTAATCATAACATTTTAACATAAATTTGTAAAATAGTATTATGGATGTTTCAGTGCTACATGAGTTAATGGATTTTCTTTTCTTTTTTTAATTGAACAAAGTTTGTGTGAGGAATATTTCTTTAGTGAGGAATATCTCTTTAATGCAAATGTGGTAAAAGTAAAGTAAAGTTCACATTTAAAGCACTACAGCAGTTGTCGTATGGTTAGTGTGTTCACATGATGAAGTTAACTTGATAATGGGCAAAATGTTTACAGAAGCATAGATTTGACAGTAGATAATAATAAAAAAAAAAAAAAAAAAATCTGATCTGCCCATGGCCGGATTACCCATTAGACCAAGTAGGCAGCCGCCTAAGTGCACTTCCCTGTGAGGGGCTCCAATTTTTTTAAAAAATGGTTCCTGGCTTAAAAATATGAAATGCAGCAGTTCATAGACTGGCTACTAGGGGTAACAACCTAGAACAAGAATGAACTTACAGGGAAATACACTTAAATGCACAAAAAATGCAAAAATGGGTCCGTGCATACCTTTTTTACTCCCTCGCAGGGGCTCCCCACTTCACTGCCTAGGGGCTCCAAAAAAGTGGATAGGGCTCTGGGTCTGCCCATTATATTTACCTAAAAGTTTGGTTTTGTTTGACCCTTCCATTTCCACTGGAAGGATGTTCCACTTATCTACTACCTTTTCTGTAAAGTAGCGCTTTACAGAAAAGAAATATCAACAACCTCAGATACATGGATGATACTACTCTGATGGCTGAAAGTGAGGAGGAACTAAAGGACGCGTTGATGAGGAAAAAAGAAGAGAGTGCAAAACTTGGCCTGCTGCTCAATGCTAAAAAGATCAAGATCATGGCAAACAGCAATCTCAGTTCCTGGCATATAGATGGGGAAGAAGTTGAGGCAGTGACAGATTTTATTTTTCTGGGATCCAGGATCTCAGCAGAGATCATTATTCCACATGACACAATTTACAGCTCTGAACAAGCATAACAGGTGTGTCACTGAAGGGGTAAATTATGGGGGATTTAATGTAAATTATTGTGGCATGTACATGGTTGTGCACAGAGCTATTTCTGAGCTCCCTTTACAGAGCCTGGAGGAACATATGCTCAATTCTTACTCGGGGGAGTAAACCTTTAAACCTTTTAATGAAACTGATAATGCTAGTGCTTGATTTCAGGGGGGATATTTTACAAGAGCTATGTTGCAAGGGAAATTAACCCAATAATTGCTGTTTACACTGAGATGTCATCTATCACACTATTTGATTAATGTATTCAGAGGACAAGGTTTTTTTTAAGTATTCCAAAAAGATGCAATGCCATGGCCTCGTGCAAAGTCTGAGACAGAATATTGTAAATACAGTTTAGTTAATTTTCAATTATGACATTCTGTGGGTTCTGTGCATACATATGTCAATAAATATATTCCATATAAGTTTTAGTTAAATTTCACAGTTTTTCAACTTTCACTGACACATTCAGAACAAATTATACTTATACATGCTAAAAAGGATGAATAACAACTATATCTTCCATGTGGCATTACACTGTTGGCAGAATTTGTTTCATAGAAACTTACACTTTACTAGCGCAATGTAAACTGTTAATTAGCTAAAGATTGTTTACACTGATGTGTATTTACAATGAGTTGCTTCAGTGCAGTAAACAATATGCTCCTTGTCAGAAAAAACATATTGGCAAATAATTTTGTTATTAGAGGAAATTTAAGGGTCCCCCAGAATAGCTTGGAAAAAATGAACGGCAGCCAGTTTATTGACAGCCCACAGCATTAAAACCTACATAATATTTAGCACTACAAAAAAAATTAATTGAGACTTCTCTGTGTCACTTGTAGGCCCAGGAGTGCTTGTTGAAAACCTCTGGTTTTCACATAAAATATTTTTACTGTATTTTAGAAGAATGTGTTATATAACAACTTCCACCCACGTCACGGTTTTGCCACAGCTCAATATGGAAAAATATTACAATGTTAGAATTAGCTTCTATTAGTGCCACCGAACTAAAACCTATGATCAACAGTCAAGCATATTTAACAAGACAACAGGACTTGCAAATTGTAAAAAGACAGACACACTTAAGAGTTAAGAAAAAATATTTTATTATAATTATAACATAACTATATAACTATAGTAACAACTTCCACATTTAAATGAGTTATGCAAACTCTGGTATTTATCTTAATTTATGTTTAACAATAGATCCTTATCAAATCAGACATTTATAAGACAATGTACACATACTGTTATATACTGTAATTGTGAAAACTATCTAAGATAATGTTCTCACCAACAACCATGGCACACTACACAAACACGCTATCTACAGAGATGCTCACGCACTGCAGAACGACTATGGAGGAAATCTCGCACTTCAGCAGACTTTCTCCACTACAAGTTTACCTTGTACTCCTACTTGTCTGCCCTCTATCTTGCCAAACAACACTACTTCTTATCACTAATATCAAACCTGTACTCCAACCCTAAACGTTTATTTGCTACATTCAACACCCTCCTCTGCCCACCCCCACCTCCTGCCCCTTCCTGTCTAACTGCTGATGACTTTGCCAGCCACTTTAAAAATAAAATTGAAACCATCCGAAGTGAGCTTTCCTCCCAGCTTGGCCCTATCCCACCATCCTTTCCACAAGCCGACAACACACAACCCTTACCCTTCCCCAATCCCTCCTCCACTATGGATTCCTTTGACCCTGTAACCGAGGATGAAGTATCCATGTTATTATTAACCTCTCACCTTACAACATGTCCACATGATCAATTCCTTCACAGCTAATCCCTCCCCTATCCACCGCACTTATCCCAGCTCTCACACATCTATTCAACCTCTCCCTAAACACTGGCAGGTTTCCATCCTCCTTAAAACACGCCATAATTACACCCATTCTCAAGAAGCCCTCATCTGACCCAGCTTCTGCCTCCAAATACCGCCCTATGTCACTACTTCCCCTGGCTTCTAAACTGCTTGAGCGGCTTGTGATAATGCACAAATCTCCTACTTGTGCATAATCTATCCTATGCTATGCTTCAATCAAAGCTATGTAATACAGCGATCACATTTCTTAAAGGAGCCATGTATAAAGTGGTATTTGAATTGAGTGAACATTAGGGATTAGGAGTAGGGATTCATGTGCATGTCTCCACCCAGTTTCCCAGAGGGCAGGGCAATAACTGTATGTCTGGTAATTCTGACCAGAATATTTTTTTTTTCTTATTTTCAGACATTCAAATGTACTATTTATTTACTGTACTACTGTACTCTGTACGTTGGAGGGCTTCTATCACTCTTTAGCCCACCATAAATTAAATTATGTTGTGGAAGACAAAGAGAGAGAAAGATTGAGATTGTAGTTGTAGGAGTTAGGGCTAGTGTTTAGTGTGTTCCCATTTTTTTTGTAGCATTGCTATGGACACTACTGTGTTTCATACTGGTAGTCTCTTAAAGGGCCACAAGTCACTGTATGTGCTCTTCACCATTGGTTAGAGGGTGGAAAATCATGTGGAAATTGATTTACAATTTAAATTTTTGATCAAGAATTGACTTTGTACAAACTGTTACACATTGTATTATGGATTTACACTCTATTTAAGCAGAGTTTGGTAATGCAGTGGTAAGCAATCTGTTTTAAAGATGTTTCTTCCTTGGTAAGCCCTAGGCACAGAGATCATTACTCATTCAGGCAGAGGCAAGGCAGTGAAATAACCTGACTTCAACTGATCACAACTCCATGCATTCACCATCAATTTTAAAAATGTAAACTATTTTTCCTGACCTAAGCAAGGCCCATTTGGTAGGTGCATATAAGAATTTATACCCCATCACCCATTGAATACAAAATTAGACACAGATTAGACACAGACCATTTCTTGGGAGATAACTGGCCACAGCGTTTATTGGTAAACACAACATGATGTAATAACCATAACGATAAATACATAAATAAACATAACCCCGAGGGGAGGAGCCTGGACAGAGACAGTACACCCTACGCCCAGAAGCCTCATCCAGGGCCTACCGTGTTGGAACATCCGTACCACCGTAGGGTAGGATCTCCCCCATTTTCCACTGTCCCGGCGACTCCCCTCACCACCCGCCGCTGTGACAAAATAAACAAACGTCTGATATCATATAATATACACTTAAAAGATACATCTACCACAATGAATACATAGACAACAACTTAATACACAGTTGCTTTTTTTTTTTTTTTTACAGTACAATATATACAACACGTTAACAACAATACTCTAGGGATGGGTGGGTGGGCATCTGCTCCCATGGCTAGCTGGGGGCGGACTGGAGAAAATTGGCGGCAAACGCCTACATTGCTCCACCTCCCTCAGCTAGCCTCCACCCCGCCCCTACCCGGGCCTGCCATGTCAGGTGGCCCCTCCCCCCAACCCCAGGCAAGCCTGAGGTGGGCTACGGGCCCTTCATGACCTAAGCAAGGCCCATTTGGTAGGTGCATATAAGAATTTATACCCCATCACCCATTGAATACAAAATTAGACACAGATTAGACACAGACCATTTCTTGGGAGATAACTGGCCACAGCGTTTATTGGTAAACACAACATGATGTAATAACCATAACGATAAATACATAAATAAACATAACCCCGAGGGGAGGAGCCTGGACAGAGACAGTACACCCTACGCCCAGAAGCCTCATCCAGGGCCTACCGTGTTGGAACATCCGTACCACCGTAGGGTAGGATCTCCCCCATTTTCCACTGTCCCGGCGACTCCCCTCACCACCCGCCACAGAGAAGATCGCATAATACCTTTGCGGATTCGACTCCCCCCACCAACAAAAAACATCATGGCCAGCCACATACCCTCCTAAAACCTAACTCCAAGGCCACTCGCCCGCATGGTCTGCTTTACTAATAGCCCATGCTATTTCCGCCCGATACCTTCCAATTCTCAAGACCATCTTCTCCAAAAGCCCATAGGGCTGTTACTGCATCTGCTTCTGCACCAAGCGAGTGGGCAGCAAGTTCCATGCGGAATATGCCCAAATGCTGCTGGCAATCTCCCACGTCGTAGAATCACTCATATAGAACCAGTCCCATTTCATCAAGGGAAGGTGCAAACCAACTTCGTGATTGGCTGAACCAAGAGAGCCGTAATCCAGGAAGGGGGAGCAATCAGCGTGCCCAACACACTATAACTACCTCCTTCCCACCTGCTCAACTGGCTGCCGCTGCCACATGGTCACGTGATCACCCTGGATCGCCAGACCAGTCACCTGAGGTCGACATACCTTGTCTGTTTACCAACCAACCTCCTGCTACCATCCGACCAGCGGAAAGAGATGGCCGCACAGAAACGCAAGGATTTAAACTTGTCACAGACCTCTTTCCATAACCGCAGTAACCAGCCATATGGTCATACCTGAGGTCTCCCCACCTTGCCTGTATATATTAACCAAACTCTCACTACCGGCACACCAGCGGGAAGGAGAGATGGCTGCACAGCCCGCAAGGTTTCGCCCTTATCACAGACCTCCTTCCCGAACAGTGGTATCTCCGGCCCTTGGGAAAAGGCTACCAGTCGCCTGCTGTCCCTTTGCCATACCTCCTGTTCGCCTTTACGATCACCCTTTGGATCCCGGGACTAGGCACCTGAGGTCGCCCTCCCTGCCTGTATACTAACCAAACTCTCACTGCCGGCACACCAGTGGGAAGGAGAGATGGCTGCACAGCCCACAAGGCTTCGCCCTTATCACAGACCTCCTTCACGAACAGTGGTATCTCCGGCCCTTGGGAAAAGGCTACCAGTCGCCTGCTGTCCCTTTGCCATACCTCCTGTTCGCCTTTACGATCACCCTTTGGATCCCAAGACCAGGCATCTGAGGTCGCCCTCCCTGCCTGTCTACTAACCAAACTCTCACTACCGGCACACCAGCGGGAAGGAGAGATGGCTGCACAGCCCGAAGGCTTTGCCCTTATCACAGACCTCCTTCCCGAACAGTGGTATCTCCGGCCCTTGGGAAAAGGCTACCCGTCGCCTGCTGTCCCTTTGCCATACCTCCTGTTCGCCTTTACCCCTTGCTAAGGGGTAAATCAACCCAGCTTGATTTCCGATGGGCCACACTGCTACTTGCCCCCCCCCCCAACCTTTGGGGGACTCCTCCTCTGAGCCTACGGATAGCGTACCCAGTGCCCAAACTGTCCAACCTCCCACCCTGGCCTGCAGTCTGAGGCTCGCACCTGAGAAGGAACCGTCCTCCATCCTGTCTTTTTGACCTTGTATCTTCATAATACTATATGCTCCTCTATCCGTACTGAGCACAGGGTTTTCAACAACATTGTCCTGAACAAGCAACTACATACTGAGAAACAGCCTGCACCACCACTGCAATCACTGCCTACTCTACTTACTGCCCTTCGATCCACTGCCAACCATCCGTGTATAACTCTAGCAAGATCTACGAAGCCAAATACCTTACAGCACATACCTATCACAATAGCTTATGATACCACCTTGAATGATCAAAACAGGGTCCTCCATTTTTGGAATGTTGTTAATGCTGTATTTTCCCTTGTTTTTATCCCCTGTATTGCGCTACGGAATATGTTGGCGTGTTACAAATAAAAGTTAATAAAGTATCAAAGCGTGATACAACCGCCGGGGACGACAGGAGTGACAGCCCTTGTTGCATAGAGACCAAAAAAAAAACCCACCTCTGTAATAACCCAAATATACTCCTCAGTCTGCACGTTGCCAATCCCGGTACAAAGAGTTAATAATATCCTGGAACTCACCTGGAAAAGCATATAATACCCTCTGCTTTATGACTATTACCGGATATCAAGCGTTAGCGCCCCGCCAGCACGACCCCTAAGACTCTTTTTTTTTTTTAATCCGAGACAAAATCTGACAATCCCTTATACATATCTCCATTACCACACAAAATAAAAAAATATATACATGTGATAGACCCACTGAACACGCACACCGCTACCCACCAAATGGCGCAATCATGGCTTACAATCTTTCATCTCGCTGCATAACCTACACTACCTCTAACCAGACAGACCAGGGGCCCGACGCAGGTCCCCAGATGCCGTTACAGCCAGATTTGAAAAGAGCTGGATATGAAAAGAAAAACTGCTACCAGCGGATCTAATCCATCAGCTACCCTGCCAACACTATGGAAAAACGTGCCTGTGCAGAAAACAACTGAGACAAAAATTACATATAAAAAACACTTGTCCACCTTTAACATCGGTAGCCTAGAGCACCTATGTCTATATTATCAGACGCAAACACCTCTACTATAACTAGGAATGTACCAAACACCTACCCTAGACCCACCTTCAGGAGTCAATATAACCACCCAAGACCATAGCGGATAAGGCATAAGAGTAAACCGTGGAGGAGTATACGACATACCCAAAAGGGGATAATTCTGCTGGAATGCCATCCGGCCTCCTTCCAAATCCCACTACAAACCTGAAACTAGTGGTATGAGAACTGTCTACCTGATCAATGGAACCCACGACGATAGACATGATGAACGGGGAATGAGAACCTACGGCACAGAACGGTAATGCGATAAAATGGTAAAGCCTCCCAGCATACCGGGAGGCCTATACCCCTAACGTACCCTAGAACCACAAGGACAACCCTGCCAGGAACATGCAGGAATGACCCCGCAAGACAGCCGAGATGAAAATGATACCAAGGAGAACGAGTACAGGCAAATAGATTTACCCCATATAACTAACCTCCCGGTGGACCGCCTATGAAGGGAACTCAGTGCAGACACCGATCCCAAGCTGCGACCAACAGCACAAAAACCTAACTATATCAAACATACCTGGCAGGAACCTACACAACAAATACTTGCTATGCCCAAGCCATCAGACCCCAAACTCCCCACTATCCCTTGATATGGACCTCTATAAAGTAGACTGTTTATAAACAGCCCCAATACCCCGATGTCAAGGCGGTTAAGTATAATAAGCGCGCAATGTCACTAAACAACCTGGGCACCAACCCGTCTAAGGAGGACACTATGGGAAGGAATTGGCCCTATAACTTTCTAAGGCCTCTCTGCCCTGCTCCCCCCTTAAGACAGCCCCTGGTAACCTGATATATAGGCTTATGGCCCCAATATGCCAAGCAGTTCCATAAGGGTGGTCCACTGACAATCCTTAAGGCACAGCACTAAGCGCTGTACCTAGTGCAGTTGCAGCAAGAACAACCGCAAATCATATGATCATTCCAGACCGCAACTGCTACAGTCCAATCTCACTATAAATCGCCTGGTGTTCAACCCCTTAGACTGCAATTGGAGAAGCCAACTGCCACCGCCAGAATTAAAAGTTCTATCTGTCCCCCGTACTCCAGTTATGAACACACTATTGTACAAATAACGCAAGGGAAAAATTATGTAAGTATTAAATAATCACACAACGTCCTCAGACTCGTAGATAATAATATGAAATCGATTTATAGCGGATGAAAACCGCAGTATACAGAATATGTCAATATATATAACAGCAGTCCCCTAGACTTGACTATCATATTGACAGACAATGCTGCTATTAATGTGACCAAGTGCTGCTTACCCAGGGCCTCATTCTATTATCGGCCGTAAATCGGCCGTAAGGCTGCGATTCCTTGCGAGGGTTCAGTTAACTCGCGATTCTATTATACGGCCCCGCAAGGATCTCCTCTTACGGCCGGCCGCATATCTTGGAACCGGCCGTAAACTGTGAAATATGAAAACTCAAAAATAAATTCAAGCCTGCACTGTACAGCTCTGTAAATGCTAGGGATCATATTGGGGGACATGAGGAATAAAAGGAACCCACTCTCAAGCTTGCACATCTGCCCAAACCTGAGTTCAAATTAACTGTTTATTTTCCGGCTGCGGCGTGGGTGTGTCTGAGGTGCTCCAAGCACTCTGGACTTTTTACATGTATATTTTACGGATATTAAAAATGAAATATTTTACGGATTTGAGTACAGGATAATTATGTGCTATTTTTTCTAACACCTAAAATCCCTTTATAGTCTTCTCAAAGTGCAGGATGGCTTTATTTGAGCTATTTTATGTGCTTAATTGGTGCTAGCGAGACCTTTTTCCTGCAAGTAACTGCGGCTCGCTTTTAGCCTTGCAGAGAGGTTTCCCGGAGCAATTGAATTGCAAATCTCTTGCGGCCGTTTTAGATCAAAGGCTTTCCTCTGGCGCGATCGGCCGCAAGAGATAGCAAGGCACCGGCCGCAAGCCTGCCGGAGTCCCCGGCCGTAAGGGAATAGAATAGCAGAATAGCTTGCGGCCGGTCCTTGCGGCCCCGCAGCGGCTGCGGCCGATAATAGAATGAGGCCCCTACACTGCAGCTCCCAGACAGCATGGCAGCCTGAGAGGGAAGGAAGGCCTGGTGACATCACCAGGAGTCCCAGCACACAGCAAAATGGTACACACAGCCTTCACTAATATGATAATGTGCACTCTGACCACCCCACACAATCTATACACAAACATATATACAATACACAAACATATGTACCCATACAACAAAACACAATACACATATGAAATACACACAACACATATACACAATGCACAAGAACAAAACAAAGCCCATACATAACCAATATACCTACAAAACAAATATACATACATATAAATATGTCCAAATACATACATATATAAATAGATCCACATATAGATACATACATCAACAAGCACATGTATATCCATATACATAAACACAGAACCAAAAGCATACATATATCCAAATACACATATATATATATATATACATATATATATATATATATATATATATATACATAACCACATGCACACATATATATATATATATATATAAACATACACACACATACATACATATACATATCCATACATAAATATAATACTCAACAACAAAAAAAACATACCCAAACACATATAAACATACATATACACCCACACACATGTATACACACCTAAACATATATACATACATATATAAGTGTATAATATATAAGCCTACTACAGAGTTATATAATGCAGTTCATAATACATGCTGCCTTGATAGCAGGGACACAGCTTACCCTCCCCTGCACACCCAGAGACAACACAGCCCTCACAGCTGCAGCAACCAGATCTGTGGCCTGAACCAGCTCAGCAGTGTTCACATCAGTGCCCCCCAGCACTCACATACACTATGACAAGGAGCACTAGCAGCTCCATCCTCTTCCATGGCTAGCTAGGGGCCTAACACTCTGGAGGCCATAAACAGGGGCTGCACTAGCAGCACATCTGCTCCCATGGCTAGCTGGGGGCGGACTGGAGAAAATTGGCGGCAAACGCCTACATTGCTCCACCTCCCTCAGCTAGCCTCCACCCCGCCCCTACCCGGGCCTGCCATGTCAGGTGGCCCCTCCCCCCAACCCCAGGCAAGCCTGAGGTGGGCTACGGGCCCTTCAATATGCTTTTTCACCCTCTATCTAATGATGCAGAGCATATATAGGTGACTTTTGTTGTCCTTTAAGTGTACACATCAGGTGCAGGTGTGCACATTTTTGAGAGGGTAGAGTTATAGCTCTGCAAACTTGAAAGATAAAATAAAATTAGCCTAGTGAACATTTCTGCACGAGTCATGTAATCAAAGGATAGGTTTGGATGCAGTGGTCATTGCACCAAAGGCATATAACTTCTGACAGGGGATGGAGAGAAGCAGATCTGTTAGACTCTGCAACAGTAAAGTTCAAATGTCAATTACTTTGTTCTTTTCTCTTCATTTGCTGATTTTGTTGCTTGTGAAAAGTAACATTGAACTAGATTAAATAATACAATTATCCCTTCATAAGAGGGACATTTCAAGTTGACCAGGAACAGTTGTGAGGTATGGAAGTATCTGTTACTGGAAATCTTTTTTTTTGTAACCACAATGGTGGCAACTAGGAAGGTTTGTAACTTAATAGCCAAATAAAATGGCTGTTTTAATGTGTGGGAGGCAGCACAAACGGGACACATATTAACATCAGGAGTACAGAGATGTAGGAAGAGGGATTGTGGCCAAGCAAAAGTAACAATCCAGGGACTTAAAGAATTGAATCATTGTTTAAACAGGAAAGATATTTTAAAAATAGATCATGAGAAAATTCAGGAAACAATTGCAGGTTATTTGGAACAGATGCATAAAAAGTGGATTTTGGCGTGAATCTGATAAAAACAAATCTTTTATTGAGACGGGCTGTATTAGCTCATTCTTGATTCTTTACTTATAAAGGAAGGAAATTCAAATGCAAAGAGCAGTAAATCTTGTAAAACAATAATCTAAAATTGTGTTTAACAACAGAGAAAAGTTGGCTGCGTAAGCTACATCTACATCCGCACAATAAATGTGAGCAATTGTCAGGTTAAACCTATTTTTGATCTCATCATTAATTAACATTAAAAAACTATGTGCAAACAGCTATAAAATATAGTGTAAAAAACACATCTGTACCCCTCCCCATCTCTCTGATTGCCCTATGCATTTGAAAAATATATATTATATGCATTATTAAACTTAAGAGACTTAACACTAGAGCAACATAGAAATATACCAATAGCAACTTGTTTGATGACCCTCAGGGTGATGTGTGACCCATTCATAGTGAAAGTGGACAATTAAATCTTTACTTACTATGAAAATGGAACATACAACAAGTAAACAGCATGAAATATGAACTTCATGTCAGTAGGTGCCAGTACATAAAAAAAGTATTTGTGTCTATCTCCCTGATTCAAGCTGGCACTTGAGTGGTGAACACCTGTGCCAGGGCTGCCAACATGACTGTCACCCTTTTGAAGACTTCAGGCAAGCTGTCAAAAAGGCAATGCCCACAGCTATCAAGTTTGACACAGAGAGAGTCAATTAGATCTCCCTGACAGTTCCAGGGTGAATATCATCCATGTTATACCTTCTAACATTTCAAATGGCACATACTACTGAATATATAGGACTATACCAATATAGCAATGGCAATAGCTTGACTAACCTATCTGAAATATAAAAGTTTAATATGTGCACACTGCTCATGATACGCAAATATACTACAAGACAGAGACCCTCCTGGAGTATCTCATTCTCCTGAAGTCTTGGAGAAAACAAACAAAGAGGGTCATGACTGGAATTAAACGAGATATTGGTTGTGAAATGGGGATCTCTTCCTTTAAGGGACATTGGTGGATTAAGAGGGACAGATGTATTATCTAATAACAAATGGACTATCCATCAGAAAAAGTGATATATGGGAGGTATTTGGATGCTGGTTTCTGGTACCCTTGGGAGGGTATACAACGGCCTTGCCAATACACGTGTGCACAGTAAAATAAATTTGACTGTACAATTGACCCTGTTGAATACCAGCTCCAGGTGATTACCATGGGAAATGGAATGAATGGGGTGGGGAAAGGAATAGTCCTTACCCTCTGAAGTAGCAGATGAAGGATGTACTGAATTGGGATGGTCTGCTATCGTTAGTCGATAATTTAGATCATAGTGCCCAAGTCCCCAAATAGTCCCAATACGAGAAAGCACTGTAACATTTTAGTTGTGCATTCAAAGGGATGATAATAAATCACAATCTTATAAATGTATAGTGAATTCAATAGCCATCCTACCACTCTATATCATATAGTAAATCAGTACAAAACGAGAAAGAAAAAAATCCTCAGATTTTATTGCAGGTTTTTGACATTTTAACCATTAATTTGCCATACAAAAAAACATGGCCCTATTATATTAGAAGCCCACAAATCCCTCAAACTCTGACCTTATGGCTGAAATACAGTGGATATAAAAAGTCTACACACCCCTGTTAAAATGTCAGGTTTCAGTACTGTAAAAAAATTAGACAAAGATAAATCATTTCAGAACTTTTTTCCACCTTTAATGTGACCTAAAACTGCACAACTCAATTGAAAAACAAACTGAAAACTTTTAGGTGGAGAAAAAAAAAATGGTTGCATAAGTCTGCACACCCTCTTATAACTGGAGATGTAGCTGTGTTCAGAATTAAGCAATCACATTCCAAATCATGTTAAATAGGAGTCAGCATACACCTGCCATCATTTAAAGTGCCTCAGAATAACACTAGATAAAGTTCAGCTGCTCTAGTTGGTCTTTCCTCAAATTTTCTTAGTCGCATCCCACAGCAAATGCCATGGTCCACAGAGGGATCTCATTGTTAAAAGGTATCAGTCAGGAAAAAGGTACAAAAGAATTTCCAAGGCCTTAGATATACCATGGAACACAGTGAAGACAGTCATCATCAAGTGGAGAAAATATGGCACAACAGTGACATTACCAAGAACTGGAGCTCGCTCCAAAATTGATGAAAAGACGAGAAGAAAACTGGTCTGGGAGGCTACCAAGAGGCCTACGGAACCATTAAAGGAGCTGCTGGAATATCTGGCAAGTACTGGCTGTGTGGTACATGTGACAACAATCTCCCGTATTCTTCATATGTCTGGGCTATGGGGTAGAGTGGCAAGACAAAAGCCTTTTCTGACGAAGAAAAACATCCAAGCCAGGCTACATTTTGCAAAAACACATCTGAAGTCTCCCAAAAGCATGTGAGAAAAGGTGTTATGGTCTGATGAAACCAAGGTTAAACTTTTTGGCCATAATTCCAAAAGATATGTTTGGCGCAAAAACAAAACTGCACAACACCAAAAGAACACCATACCCACAGTGAAGCAAGGTGGTGGCAGCATCATGCTTTGGGCTGTTTTTCTTCAGCTGGAACTGGGGCCTTAGTTAAGATAGAGGAAATTATGAACAGTTACAAATACCAGTCAATATTGGCACAAAACCTTCAGGCTTTTGCTAGAAAGCTGAACATGAAGAGGAACTTCAGCATGACAACGACCCAAAGCATACATCCAAATCAACCAAGGAATGGCTTCACCAGAAGAAGATTAAAGTTTTGGAATGGCCCAGCCAGAGCCCAGACCTGAATCCGATTGAAAATCTGTGTGGTGATCTGAAGAGGGATGTGCACAGGAGATGCCATCGCAATCTGACAGATTTTGAGTGTTTTTGCAAAGAAGAGTGGGCAAATCTTGCCAAGTCAAAATGTGCCATGCTGATAGACTCATACCCAAAAAGACTGAGTGCTGTAATAGAATCAAAAGGTGCTTCAACAAAGTATTAGTTTAAGGGTGTGCATACTTATGCAACTATATTATTTTATTTTTATATATTTTCTTCCCTCTACCTAAAAGATTTCAGTTTGTTTTTCAATTGAGTTGTACAGTTTATAGGTCACATTAAAGGTGGAAAAAGTTCAGAAATGATTTATCTTTGTCTCATTTTTTTTACAGCACAGAAACCTGACATTTTAACAGGGGTGTGTAGACTTTTTATATCCACTGTACATAAACCCTGCGTCTTTAAGTCTGATTTCAGGGTTCATGATCATATGATCTGACAATATTTAAGCAAGCCTGTAATTTACTTCTTAGACAAAGCCAATAGTAAATGAGGTCGTCATCATGATAAAACATGGAAGTTACAAGTAATCTGGAATCAGAAGAATGAATTAGTGCCAATAAGTAATATTTGCTGATCGGTCTTGTATTCAAGCACTCTAACACTCTTTAAAATGCATTAGATCATCTGTTTTAGTCCATATGGGTTTTATGATATGTATTAACCCCTTGAGCCACAGGATCAATATTACTCAGAAATAACTTTTTAAAAATAATATTTTTTTAATTGCATATTTGTGGGTTTGAGACTGTTGTGCAATTAATTCTGTCTTTCCATCTCTTCCCATGCTTTTAAAGTACAGTATTGTGTGTTTAATTGCTGCTAATAAGTGTTTGAAAAAGCCCTTGCGAGTATTTAGTACTCATAATATTTTTGACAGATACTTTTTTCAATTGCAAGTGAGACTTTATTTGTGAGCTAGACCTACCGATCTAATAGAATATCAATTTTGTGTAACTTTAGTTATTTAGAGATCGTAATATTCGAGCTGTGCGAAAACCAATGGAGTTCTAAGGCAGAATTTGCGTCTTTGGCTGGCCCATAGTGATTGTGGGCGGTAACTCGTAATCACATTGTGAGTAGCTAATAGAATATGTTCCGACTGTAAGAGCAGTTTTAAGTGTGTATAATTTTAGAAATTGGCCAATATAAAAGGGCCCCATGTAAGTAATGTACAGAAAATGTTCTTTTCATTGTATGGTGGAAGCCATAGGGGGTTACAGTACTTCCCATTAAGCATTCAAAATCAGCCTATCAAACGGTGTTATTATTTTTTAAATCACTTTATTTTTTTTCTAAATAGCATGTGGGAACAGCATCACAACTTAAAGGAGCGAGGAAAAACAAAACAACAGCACCAACAACACAATCAAGGTACATTTTGTCCCCGTCAGACACAGCAGTGGTTCCATATATGATAAAATGTAAAACTATGTAAAAGTATTTTATTAATTTAATGCTATAAAAATTCATTTTCCTACAGTAAACTAGCTGAAGTTTGTAAACTTGAACTGTCAGTCTGCCTTTTTGATCCTCCCACAAAGCAGGATTCTTATGTTTGTTATGGAGAGTTCATTGGCATTAATTACTGGTAAGACCTTCTCTTCATCATTATGAGACATATTGCCTTCTCTGGCAGCTTCTATTCTTTTCTCAGCCCGACCAGCAGCTAAAGCCTTCTCAAAAACTTTTCTTCTTATTTCTGTACCAATCTTGTTGGCTTTTTTCTCTCCCGCTTTGTTTTACAGGCCTTCAAGAGAATAAGTCACTGTCCAAACGCTTTTGCCATTTGTTTATTTGAAGGATGTCTACAAAATTGGGAAAATCCTTGCCAAGCAAGACAGGATAAGGCAGGTTAGTGACCACTGACGCAGTGACTGTCATCTAGTACCTCCAGTATTGCTGTATTTGTAGGGTAGAGATTCACTATTCCATGCACACATTTTATGCCTATTTTATTAGATGTATTTATTTCACTAGGCTTTATGATTTGGTCTGGAAAGACAGTCACTGCACCTGAATTGATGACTGCTGTGGTTTCTATACTATTAAGATTTACAGTTTTGGTAAATTAGTATAACTTTTCTGCCTCTCCAGCCAAGTTGATCTGGTTACTATTGAACTGGTGCTCTCCCATGTTACATTGTATTGGTTCTCCCACTTGACATTGCTTACTGAGTTCTGTCTGAGCTTTGGATTTCAACAAGTCTTTCTGGGGTATTTTCTAGTGGATATATTTCAGCTTCTAGATTCATATTTTCTTATATCAATCCAGGCTTTCTATCCCAATTATTGTTTTGAGCCTTCAGGGTTTTACACCATTTTTGAGTACTGTAGGCTTCCTCCTTTGACAATTTGAGAGTTCATTCATAGCCAGATATCTGTCAGTGTAACACAATCTGGGGTCTCTGGTTCATTTTTTCCCACGCATTCTCGCAAGCCTGAAGAAAGACTCTGTAAATAGCGATCCATCACCAGCAGTTATATCATTCTCTTATGTCCATTATGCTCAGGACACAACCATAGATGCAGTAGATCAAACATTTTTGAGCAAGGGATTTTACTGTACAACAATTTCCCTGAGTGTGCTTTAACACCTTCTGGCAAGAATTTCTGCTTTCAAAACAACATAATTCATTGTAGGTTCTGGATCCATATCAAAGTAGGCTTTCTGACCATCACCACACAAGTAAAGGGCAATGATAGCTTTATTGGCCGTGACCTACTCAAAAGGTCAGGAGGTATGCGTCCACGTAATTTTCACTAGTCATTTTCTATAGGAAGAGATGTGGTTTAATCCTGCCACTGGATTCTGGAGTCACAGTACTTTTTGCATGCGTCAGGTGCTGCAGTTTGACCAACAGTAATTGTTTTGTTTCCCGCTGAAGTCTTCTGTCTTGTTGTTCTGTCAAGGCTTGTGTCATATGGGTTCTGCCCTCTGATGCTTATCTCAACAACTGCTGTGTGGGTTCTTGCTTACACAAGGTGTCTTGTACCAAGGCATTCACAAGTTCCTCCACCTTAAACTCTTGGTTTGTGACCATGTTTCAGGCACTTTGATAGAGGAACACAATACAAGATACTATAATCACTTTATAATATTAAACTGTAACCAGTGATACAAAAAGAACAAAACAACACAAATCAAAGAAAATAACAACAATAAAACAAGCAGTCCTTCTGGGGTAAGAGAACTTTTGCCACAATATATCACAGTTGACATTCAAACTGATGGTTTTATCTCATGTCAGTATTGCTTCAGACTTGATAAAGAGAGGTTAAACCTCTTGAAACCTCATCATTATATATAAAACGTTAAGTTATAACTATATACTGCAATACTCATTATTTGTGTGTGTGTGTGTGTGTCTGTGTATCTGTGTGTATGGTGAATATATATGTGTCTTGGGTTACAATCATTGCTCATGCCGTTTCTCACACCATATCTATAAATGACGCAATATTCTCCTTTTATAGATGTCTTTTGAAAATCACCTATTTTTGTCTCTTTACGTCAACCGATATCTGTCTCTCTCTAGTGAAGCTGAAAAAGCAATCATATGTAGGTGGTATAAAATAGATATATCCCAAGGGACTAAGATATAATGTTATGACAGATTCTAATACTCCCACATTATTTTCTAACGATAATGATGTGTAGATACACCAGTGATGTAATAATGAAATGAGCAAAGCTTGAAGAAATGCCTAATTAAATTAATCAAGTGAAAGTGATATATAATGTTTCAAGGAAAGCCTACACCAGAGTTTAAAGATGATTAATTAACATTTAAGCCATGTTAACTTGTATTGAAAATCAATTCTAAAATAACAATGCCCAGAGAAAGGAAAGGAAATCAGAGATTAGAAGTCCAAAATATCATATTATACGTCAGTGATTCTCGGCTGTTTTCCCCACTGTTACATACAGGCTACAATCATAAAACGGTGCAGACCATTTAAAGAGATGCTATAAGTGATGTTATGATGATGTGCTAATTACACATTTCATTTTGCATTGCAGTCTTACCAACAAATTTGACTTAGAGTCCAGTGCTTTTTAGGACCATGGTAAAGTCCCTGAGGCTTCTACCTGTCCCCGTCCCCTCCCCATGTCTACAAGAGTGAGTAAGTGAATTTGTGTCATGACCTCCCCTTCAAATTAGCAATATCTAGGAAAAATGTGTAATGACAGTTTATGTCTCAATCTTTGATAAGACATAAAACTACTGACTCATATTTTTAAAGTAATAATAAAATATGCAAATGTCACAATCTTTTCTTTTTCAAATTTAAAACATAATCAGTTGATAAAACCTGAGGTAGTACATTGCAAGTAAGTTACATGGCATAAGGAAAATTAGAAAATGTCTATGTGCAACAAGATCCTCCTCTGCCGCTAATGCCTTGCAAAAGTATTCACCCCCCTTGGCATTTTTCGTGTTTGTTGCCTCACAACCTGGAATTAACATGGATTGTTTGAGGATTTGCATTATTTAATTTACAGAACATGCCCACAACTTTGAAGATGTTTTTTTTATTTTTATTATTATTGTGAAGCAAACAACAAATAGGAAAAAATAACAGAAAAAGTCAATGTGCATAACTATTCACCCCCCTAAAGTCAATACTTTGTAGAGCTACTTTTTGCGGCAATCACAGTTCCAAGTCACTTTGGATAAGTCTCTATGAGCTTGCCACATCTTACAACTGGGATTTTTGCCCAATCCTCCTTGCAAAACTGCTCCAGCTCCTTTAAGTTGGATGGTTTGAGCTTGTAAACAGCAATCTTTAAGTCTGACCACAGATTTTCTATTGAAAATAGGTTTATGTATATATTTTTCTCATTTCACTACACCAACTTAGACTATTGTGTTCTGATCCATCACATAAAATTCAGATTAACAAAACATTGAACGTAAGGCTGTAATGTAACAAAATAGGTAACAAATAAAGGGGGTGAATACTTTTACAAGGCACTGTATTTACTTGCTATAGTTTATCTTCTATTTGAAACTTCCTACAAAACCAGTCTCCTCTCTTTCCGGCTACGCTTATAGATGTAAAACTGACAGATATAATTATATTACAGTATACTACTCTGAACTAATGCCTGACAGCGCTGTTGAATTGTGCTGCTGTCAGTGCATGCGATAAAGCTTCATATTCACCCATTAAGTAAGCTAGACAGAGAGAGACAATTACTGTTTTGAAGCCATTAACATAATTTAAAGCTAAAAAAACAACTGCACTTTATGAAACTATCACTTTGCTGCAATATAATTTAATTGGCCAATTTTTTAAAGCCCCACTGCAATGTAATATTTAAGGTTTGCTTGTTTGTAGAACGTGACTTGATAATGGACAAAATTCCATTACATAGTCTAAGTAAAGTATTAAAAGCCTTTATTTTGTTTAAGTTGTATTCAATTTTGCTTTAATGATGATAGATATTTTGTCCTTATTTGTAGAAGGATAAGAAACCTGGGAGGAGTGGGGGAACAATGGAGACAGATACAATCTATATTCACTTATGTTACAAAAGGCCTCTTCTCATTGCCCTTGACCATAATAGTCAATGGCAGGGTATCCCACCCACTCAAGTTACAGATAGACACGTAGTCTAAGATGATGCATCAACCAGATTCATCTAAATATAAACTTTTCTCTAAACTGCTTTTATGTTCCAGTCATGTATACAGACTAATGCTGTTATTTTGTTTTTACCACTACAGTGGTCGTCTAAGGTTTTAAATATGTAAAGCTGGTACTTTATAATAACGTTTCCTTACACAGAAACCAATTTCATCCTTTTGGAAAAAATAGTCTCTAGAACAAGCAGAGTTCCCACACCGAGCTTATGTATTAGTAGCGGCCAAAGACGTGCTACAGTCAGTTCCCTTTTTATTTTTCCCTGTTTTTCCACTTCATGTATAAAATTTAAATGTGGCTTTTACGGCTGTTTTTGTACCTTACATTTGCTGAATCTACTGTCTCATTTCCATTTAGCAAGAACTAAAATAAACCACAGTCTATTATAAAAATGTTCACTTCTTGTCTGCCATTTTTATAACACCATACATGACATAGCTTCCTCTCCATTCCCAAAATAGTGTAAACAGACAGATAAGGCTGGCGAGAATGCTGCCGCCATATTCTTTCTAACATCCACCCACAGGCCACTTTGATGTCTGTGCAGTGTCATGGGACATGTACGGTTCCATTGTGCACATGTATGGACTATGAGAGAAACACTTGGCAGAGTGGTTACATCAACTAATTGAGTTTGAGCTGTATATGTGGGAAGGACTGTTAAACAATAATTTACTATTAAAAAACTATTAAGAGACAAGACATAACTTCATAAGAAACACACACATGCACATTGTATACATTTAAAGGGATATGTAAGTGAGCTGGGTTTCAAATGTTTCCTAATAAATTACTACTGATTAGTAGAAAAATATGTATTATATTGAAAAGTTGAATGTACTTACATATGTATATGCTAGATACTGATACGTGGATGTGCACACCCCTAGGAAGCTTACATAAAGTGTACCCTGCAGGGTACAGTGTGTGACCTCTAAAGGAAATGATGGTTGCTGGGGTCACAGCTGAAATTGCCCATAAGGAGACATGCAGAGAGAGAAAAACAGACAGAAATTGCCAGATTGTGATACAAATGTTTCAGTATTTACTTACTCCTGATTGGCCAAAACAATTTTTCAAATTGTATACCAGTTTAGTTAGCCTGGATTTGGTGGATGTTAGCCCTAAGTTTCAATTGATTCAATTCTCCTCTATCAGATGCACTCATAATCCAGCTCACATACTTATCCCTTTAAGTTATAGTGCCAAACTTTCGAAAACTTGTCACTCTAACTAAAATGATTGACCAGAAAGAACAAGGTAACACTATATACTGCAATAATGTGATTATCCATCTAGATTAATGAACACTCATGGCTACCTCACAAGAGAGAGAGAGAGAGAGAGATCACTAAGAGACCGCATGCAACTGATAGGCTGAGTCTATTGTAAGCTCACTACCCCAATTTAAGCTTTAGCATTTTTTTCACTCATTCAGTCTCTTTTTACACCAATACTGGTGAATTAATCTTTGTGTGCTTGCGCCGCTCTGTAGTATCTGACTCTCGGTGACCTCGTTGACCGCCACACCAAAGCTGATTCTTGGTATTCATGGAGGAGATACTGGAGTGGGTTGCCAGGTCCTTCTCCAGTGGGCCACAGCATACAGCTCCTGGAATTTCTAGGTGGCCTCCAAACCAAGCACTGACCCGGCCCCAGCCAGCTTGGCTTCAGAATGGTGTGACCTCTTGGTTCCCTGACTGGAACTGAACCCAGGTTGCAGCGGTGAAACCACAGAATCCTAATCAATGGACCACCAGGAAACCCGAGTTAATCTTTACACATGGTCTAATTATAAGGTGAGGAACTGCTCCTTTTCAGTCTATGTAACGAGTGTTATTACACTGGTGATACATCAAAACAACATCATAAAATACAGAGGGCCTCATTCAATTGCGATTTGGCCAATTGAATAGGGCTCTAAATAAGCACATAACATATATTTTTTTTAAAGTTTTTAGTTAGTGAAAACCTTGCTTTTGGATAGATGCTTACTAACTAAAAACTTCTTTAAAAAATATATGTTATGTGCTTATTTAGAGCTCTATTCAATTGGCCAAATTGCAATTGAATGAGGGCCAGAGTGTCTATGAGATAAGTGGATCTTTCAAGACCTCGGTTGGGCCAGATGCACTAAACTATTAAATATTGAAGACCTCTTGGGAAACCTCTCTACTCTTATGATATCCTGTGGGGATTATGTATTAAAACTTCAAATCTCCCAGAGATCTCTAACATTTCACCCTTTAGTACATATGCCCCCTACTCTGCCTCTCTTTGCTCTCATCACAACGCCTTTCCATATCACTCACACTATATGTATAGATGGTGAATTTCCGTATTCATTTTTTTACTGTACATATTTAAATATTGGTTATACTGTAACTCCAAATCCTGTACTTATTTATACTATTTTACATAAGGGTCTAATATTGTAACTCATTTCTAAAATGATGGGTATAATGATAAACCCAATAATAAACAGTTTATTAAATTTAACATTATGAGCGGCTTTTGGAATATAATTAAAATCTGTTACAATATTACAGGAACAGTCCCCTCTCTTGGGACAATTTTAATGAAAGGTTTAAAAAGCATTTCCAATGAGATCTGAGGTGAGTTTAGAGAGAGATCATTAAAAATAGGTTAATGGACAACCAAATTACAGATTTGTTATTGTTAATTTAATAGTGCAGTATTTAAATATTACAAGAAAAATTATTATTGCAAAGGTTAAAGCAAAGACACTTATTCTCTGCTTTTGTAATTCTGATAGTACAGTGTCATGAAACACCATAATTAGTTACAGGAACACTGCAGTTCAGGAAAAAACTAACAACATCACTACCTGTGTAAGCCTAAAACAGTTTTACAGAAAATCTGAATTTTTGAAGAATAGAATATTCCATTTTGTTTGGCTTCAACATGTTCTGCTGAATTGGAGGCTGGGTGGTTATGGTTTTCTTATTTATCATTGCAGGGAAAGGTGGGCGATTAAGGAAGAGAGGTAATCCTGACTAGAGCTTGCAAGGATAACTGCAAATCATATTCCTGCAGAAATGTATATGCCCCTCTCATACGCATTACCTTCATTAGTCATCGAGATTTATTTTTGTGAACTTCTATTCAAAAGCAAGCTCTTCACTAACTAAATACTTCTGTAAAAAAAATATGCTCTTTGCTTATATAGAGCCCTATTCAATTGGCAAAATCACAATTTAATAAGGCTGTAGGTTTCTTTGATCACAAGGTAACAGATAATTTATAGATGATCATTTCCTGTGTCTAATGGATGGTTAACCATAGTGTGTGTTTATTGTGCAGATGGTCGGCTCTTCTCTGAACTCTGGATTGTCCCTTGTGTTGCTCATTGTAAAAAGAATCCCTAGTAAATCTGGTATAATTAGTTTCCCAAAAATTGCTTGTAAATCAAAATTGTGTGTGTTTTGAAAGAAATCTTGTGTTTATTCACACATTATAATCTGCCACGTTTTCTCATGAGAACGAACAATATGCTTATATAACAAATTGTTGTCATTTAGTCCTTCAGTCGTGTCAGACACTTGGCACATCTGTCAGGTTCAGCTTATCCATATGGTTTTCTTGGCAAAGATACTGGAGTGGGTTGCCAGTTCCTTCTCCAGTAGACCGCAATTTGTCAAACTTCTCTATTATGACCTACCCATCTTGGGTGACCCTACATGGTGTAGCTCACAGCTTCACTGAGGTACACAAGCCCCTTCACAACAAGGTAGCGATCCAGAAGGGGATTTAACGAATATTATGTGTTAAATATTGTTACATGTAAAAATAAGTACAGTGCCTTGCAAAAGTATTCACCCCCCTTGGCATTTTTCGTGTTTTGTTGCCTCACAACCTGGAATTAACATGGATTGCTTGAGGATTTGCATCATTTAATTTACAGAACATGCCCACAACTTTGAAGTTGTTCTTTTTTATTGTGAAGCAAACAACAAACTGGACAAAATAACAGAAAAATTCATTTTGCATAACTATTCACCCCCCTAAAGTCAATACTTTGTAGAGCCACCTTTTGTGGCCATCACAGCTCCAAGTCGCTTTGGATAAGTCTCTATGAGCTTGCCACATCTTACCACTGGGATTTTTGCCCATTCCTCCTTGCAAAACTGCTCCAGCTCCTTCAAGTTGGATGGTTTGCGCTTGTGAACAGCAATCTTTAAGTCTGACCACAAGTTTTCTATTGGATTAAGGTCTAGGCTTTAACTAGGCCATCCCAACACATTTTCATGTTTCCCCTTAAACCACTTAAGTGTTGCTTTAGCAGTGTGTTTGTGGTCATTGTCCTGCTGGAAGGTGAATCTCCGTCCTAGCCTCAAATCACGCACAGAGTGGTACAGGTTTTGCTCAACAATATCCCTGTATTTAGCACCATCCATCTTTCCTCAACTCTGACCAGTTTCCCAGTCCCAGGGGTGGTGTTCTTTGGGTGATGTGATGTGTTGGGTTTGCGATACACATAGCGTTTTCTTTGATGGCCGAAAAGTTTAATTTTAGTCTCATCAGACCAGAGCACCTTCTTCCATACATTTTGGAAGTCTCCCACATGCCTTTTTGCAAACTCAAAACATAATGGCTTTCTTCTGGCCACTCTGCCATAAAGCCCAACTCTATGGAGCGTACGGCTTATTGTCGTCCTATATACAGATACTCCAGTCTCTGCAGTGGAACTCTGCAGCTCCTCCAGGGTTACCTTAGGTCTCTGAGATCTCTCTCTGATTAATGCCCTCCTCTGCCGGTCCGTGAGTTTTGGTGGGCGGCCGTCTCTTGGCAGGTTTACTGTTGTGCCATGTTCTTTCCATTTGGTTATGATAGATTTGATGGTGCTCCTGTGGATCATCAAAGATTTGGATATTTTTTTATAGCCTAACCCTGACTTGTACTTCTCAACACCATTGTCCCTTACTTGTTTGGAGAGTTCCTTGATCTTCATGGCAGTGTTTGGTTAGTGGTGCCTCTTGCTTAGGTTTTGCAGCCTCTAGGGCCTTTCAAAAAATGGGTGTATATGTAATGACAGATCATGTGACACTTAGATTGCACACAGGTGGACATCATTTCACTAATTATGTGACTTCTGAAGGTAATTGATTGCACCAGGGCTTTTTTATGGGCTTCATAACAAAGGGGGTGAATACATACGCACATGCCAGTTTTCTATTTCTAAAAAAATAGTTTAATGTATATATTTTTCTCATTTCACTTGACCAACTTAGACGATTGTCTGATCCATCACATAAATATATGATTAACAAACCATTGAACATAAGGCTGTAATGTAACAAAATAGGTAAAAAGTCAAGGGGGTGAATACTTTTGCAAGGAACTGTACATCAATTGCCCGTATAACTATCCCTTACAGGTAAAAATATTAATAACTCACAGCTTCTTGTAAAATAAGAGTTATATGCCAAAAGCTTTTCCTAGCAGATAGCTGCTACATTTTCAGTCTCAAGGTTATATCAACCCAATGTTCTCCATTGCCTATGTTATGTTGTTTGTTATGACAGTAGCTTATGAATGATTGTTTGGTCTCTTACTAAATCAGATTCTTCTTAAAACCCTTGAGCTATGCCTCTCACCCGAATCCACCTTTGCCCTTTATGACCTTATCAGGATGGAGACAGTCAACTCCACTGAATGCTGATATGCTAATCTTTGAAAGTGACTTTAAATGTATATAGTAGCTTCATGGATTTTAAATGCATATGATGGATGAGAATCAGTAGTGTATGTATGAAAAAAATCCCAAAATAAACATTTAAAAACTTATCCTGACGTTTGCACATTTCTTCCGTTTTCTGGCAGTTGAATTTGAGAAGGAATGGACTTGAAAATCCAAGCTAAATTGGCATAAAATTTTTAATTTGTTTTGACTAATCACAGGCAGATAAGCTATAACATTGTTGCAATGTCTGGGGTGTCAGTCTCTGCAGTAAAGTATCATGGGATGTGTAGTCTTTTTTTCTCCACCACAAGGAAGCAAGGAGGAACCCAGAAATTGCTGCTATGGATTTCTGTTGGATTTAAGGTTAGTATAGGGTTAAAAAATATAAATGAATGCAGTGTCTTTATTGGTAGGTACCAGGTACCTATGTATGCAGGGGTGTGGAAACCAATTTTCTTTTTAAATAAAATAAATCTGTGAATCTGTGTAGAATGACTCAATGTAATGTGTGTGTATATAAGCAGCAAGTTAGATTAAAAAAAAAGGTAAGAACAGGGAGACTTAGATATACCTTTAATATTGAATATTGCTACTATAAACCATTAAACATGGATGTTATTAATGATCATTGCAGACTTACAACTACCTCATCTTTTCATAGCATTACAGTGGTGCTTTAACACAGTAATAAACCTACGCATAACATTTTAAGCATAACTCACTGAATATACAGTTCTGCTGTATTATTGAAATATAATGGAGTTAAGTCTGTGATACCCAAGATCTGGGAATACCACAAAACTGAATGATTGTATGCTGTGTGTATCTTGTTTGTCAGAGTAAGAGAAGTGTTTGTAACAGTGAATGATCCCACAGAAACACACATTTATAAGGAAGAAACCCAATGGACAGGAATGTAAGTGTGCTTGAGTCCTTTTATGCAAACTGTGTGGCTTTTCCTCCAAAATATCACTGGTTTTATACAAGATTATATCTTTGCGTAAATCAATTTTATCACTGTTTACACTCAGATTTTTATTCCTGATTTTTACTATTATTATTATTCATTTGACTCTTTATTAATACTGACTGAATGCATAGCTATTTTATTTGTTACTGGTTAAAAAGTTTAAAATTAGGAACGTTTATATTATTACTCTTGTAGTCTCAAACTATAAAGTTTCATCATAAATACTTACTCTATTACCTAAAAATAGGCCATAATCAACATAAAAATGGAATTCTGAACTTTAATTACATATTTGTTTAAGAACATGTTTGAGCATTGTTTAGGGTGCAGAAAAGCCAAATTTAGGCTCAGCCAGATTTATATATGAAGTGCCCTTAAACAAAGATTTCTCCCCCAGAGCTGCTTACATAGGCTTCTGGTACCTACCAATAGAAACACTGCAATTTTTTTTAACCCTATACTAACTTTTAAGCCAACAGCAGAACTTTAAAAATACTACTGTGACTTTGATGATGTCATAGTTGACATCACTTCCTTTCAAGGCGCTTACATGCACAGTTTATTTAGTGATGCAGATAAATATGAAATACCATGACAGACCAGATGGACACAGTGCAGAGATCCACAGAGCAATGTCTGAGCTCCTCCTTGCTTTCCATGTTGCTTTGCTGCACATACTGACTTCCCAGGTATTGAAACAATGCCATAGCTGCCTGTGATTGGCCAAAATGAATTATTCATTTTACGCTATTTTAGTAAGTTTTTCAAGGGGCATGACTTTTCAATATCAAGTCCCAGAAAACTTAAGACATATGCAAAGTCAGGGTAAGTTTATTTTGGGAATTTGTCATTTAGAAGTGATTCCCTTCTTATAGATGCATTCATAATCTATGAAAACTTAAATATGCCTTTAGGAATGTTTTAAGTAGAATGAAGACCTTCATCCAGTATGTTCTACTGTTCTACAAAACTGCTCAATTTTCTACATAAAAGCACAAGCCATCCGTTCAGATTACAGAAGGGATGAAATCCAGAAATCACCATGGCAATTATGCACTGTGCTATCATCTAAAAGATGTGCATATGGCTCAGATTAGATTTCGTGTGTTGTGTGTACAGTATCTCTTCATCTGCTGATCTCAGTTTATCGTATACAGACGGTTGCACATGCTACTTTCTATATATAAACATTTTGCAAACTACACCAAATGTCACAAAAATATTATTTTACTTCTGTATAATCATTACCATGACCAGTGAGAGTAGTGGGGTGTCAGGGAAGTGGACAATAACATATTCACTGTTACTGAATTGTACAAAAAATGCTCATTCTCTGTTATATGTGTTTTCCTTTTAAGGCAAAGTCATGATGCAAAAGACCAAACATATTTTAGATGTGCTCTAGGGAAAGCACTGTGTACACTTGATTTTAAGCTCAAAGACAGGGCCCTTCATTCGTTTCTTCTTTTTTTTTGCTTTGTTTTGTTAATATTGTTTTGACCTGAACTGTAAAGAGCTAGGGAATATGTTGGTGTGTTACAAATAAAGGAAATATTAATATTTTCTAATTTGTTATTTTTTTTCTCACACTTTCGGTGGTCTTATACCCAACAAAAAAATAAGAACTAAGGTAATATTTAATCAATGTATGTGGCCTTGATGTCTCTAAGTTTACAGTATATATTTTTTCAAAAAGTAGACTTTAAAATGGGCAAAATGTGTATGATAAACACAAGTTGTTCTTTTATGAAAGAGTTCACGTATATACCGTATTTTTCCGTGTATAAGACACCATTTTTTACCCACATTTTAAAGCTTAAAATAGGGGGTCGTCTTATACACGGAATATGTTGCAAAACTGCAAGTGGCCCCTAGATGGCGCTGTTGCTGTTTTGCAGGTGCTGCCCAGGGAAACATAACCGGATGTCTACCACTTAAGGAGGGTCTCTCCTGGCTCGGGATGGGGGCTGCTGCAGGCACCTGGCTCTGGAAGGGGGGTTACTTGGGGTGAGTGTCTGCTGGGGGCTCCTGGTTCTGGATGGGGGGCTGAACAAGGTGAGGGTCTTCTGGGGGCTCCTGGCTCTGGATGGGGGGTTGCACGGGGTGAGGGTCTGCTGGGGGCTCCTGGCTCTGGATGGGGGCTGCTCAGGGTGAGGGCACAGAGTGGGATCTGGAAGAATACTCAGGGGCTCAAAAAACAGGGGTTGTCTTACACATGGAAAACTACGGTAACTTCTAATATATGTGAATTAGTTTTTGTCCGTACATTTTATCACTGCATGTCCTTTGTATATTATGTGATGTGAGCTGCTGAGGAACACAGAACATGAATGTAACTGTCACAGTTGCAGTCTGATTGGCTCTTGAACTAGTTCTTGAACTTTTAACCCAATTAACTCACATAACTCAGTGTCATTGACAAAAAATATTTTTTTAAATGACAGCCTCCACTCTCCACAAACATGATGGAGTAACTTAATTTTAGATAGAACTTGCCCTTTAACTATGGATAGCATTTTCTGTTTTTTTTCTTTTATATTTCAATTAATATAAGAAATAATTTAATTAAAAAGACTCACTAGCCCGTTACTTATTCTGCTTCCTCCTATTGTATAACTGCTTGGGATTTTACATACAGTATTATTTCCATAACATCATGCTAGAACTGCAAATGACACTGGGGCTCATACCATCCACCTGAAAATAAGTACTCACCAAAATGACATTTTTCCCAGCTCCATTCACCTTGGTTTCTTTGCCTCTAGATCTAGAGCCTCACATGCTGCCACTCTTCTGCATCTGAACTAATCTAACGAACTCCCACCCATGTATGATTTGTGTTAATTTATAATGCATTTTTAACACAATCACCTCTATTTTCACAGCTGAAATACCCACAGATTATTAACCCTCATACTAAGGCAGTCCTAAACAGACCCCTTGGCATCTAATATTAACCCCATACTACAGAAGTCCTTAAATTAGATGCCATATTGAAGACCCACATGTTATTGGGGATTAATATTAGGTACCGTGGGGGTCTACTGAGGACCCCTGTAGTATAGGGGGTTAACATTAGGTTCCATGGGGTCCCCTGGCTCATAGGGGAAAAGGGCTATGAAGGGGAAATCCTGAGGAATCCCCAGGCTCATAGAAGGTAATGGGTAGAAAGGGGATCCCATGTGATCCCCAAGATCATAGTAGATCCCAGGGATCTCCTGGCCTAGAGGTTGCAGTATAAACTCCTTAATAGTGTCGGATTTGAGCAATCAAGACTCAAATCTAACACAATAAAAATGACAGATTTTGAATAGCAAATGATTTGAAGCATATATGCTTCTCAGGGGCATTTTTTTTTGCCTTTCCTGAGCGTTGGAAGTACCTGTAGGATTTGTTATATTTAAGCACTCAAAAAGTCTTGATTAAGTGCTTTGCTTTCCCAGGATGCACCTCTGCCTCTTTGGATGCTCATATGGCACTATGTCATGTGGTCCTCAGAGTAACTCAGTATATCTGCCAAAGCAGCATTCAGAAATGTAATATTTACATTGTCCAAGAGCATATTGCATCTCATACAATTTACATTTATCAGTTTAGATGACAAATGCCGCGAGTACAACTCAGTCACGCCATCTGCCCGAAGACACCTCTGAACGCTGCGCAATTAGACAGCAACCAGCAGTTGTTCTTTACCATCGGGCCCAGTGGGCAGATTCCACCTCACAGTATCAATTAGATGAAGCTTTATTCTTCCATACTAATGAGGCTACAAGGCTTTGCTTACCAATTCCTTTAATAAATCAATGCAGCTAATTTCCTTCAAGCTGTGTTAACACTTTAATGACCAGAGATGATGAGCAATGATGTCATAGTAAAAGGAAAACTGGAATGCCCCTTACAAATGTAGTAAAAGAGATTTATTTTATTATGGATTAATTACATTGCTTTAATATTGTTTCTAATGTGATCTAATAACAGTAATGAGTCAGTACTAATAGATCACATTCACACAGTTAAGTCAAAACCATTTGCTAAAATATTTGGATTCTCATAAAGCATATTTATTGTCTAAAAAATTACCCACAGATGTTCTCTACCTTATCTGTCCTCAGAGAGAAAGAGGGATGGAGACTTGGGGTGAGAAAGAAGACACATCATATTATATGTTAATTTCTAACCTATAACATGGTATTAGGGCCTCATTCAAATGTGATTTGGCCAATTGAATAGGGCTCTATATAAGCACATAGCATATTTTTTTAACAGAAGTTTTTAGTTAGTGAACTTTTATTCAAAAGCAAGGTCTTCACTAACCAAAAAATTCTGTAAAAAATATGCTATGTGATTATATATAGCCCTATTCAATTGCCAAATCTCAATTGAATGAGGCCCCTAGATTGTAGGGGATAAACTGGGTGCGTGGACATTAACCCAACTGCTCTGTATTAATCAGCATCAGCTGGGTGGTGGTGTTTAATTGTGTGAGCATATACTTGTAATTGACATTGTGATTTAGTATTGCTGTATAGGGCTGGATTAACCATAAAGGATTTTTTTTTGCTTCAGGATGTGAATGCTTTATGTTGCTAGTGTTCTTTAAAATACTTCTTTAGACTATTTTCTTTCTCCTACTGGAACATTTGTCGCTTCTTAAATGTTTCGTAAGGGTTTTATCTGTTCTTGAGGGAGGTTGAGTCTCACTGAGAGGAGAAAGAACATGTAGGAAGACCAGTAACTCTTCCGTAAGACCATGTAATAGCACTTTAAGTAAAATATCCCGTAGCAGCAGGGAACATATCATATTTAAATATCCCTCATGAGGGTTTACTTCAGGTGGAATGTAATAGCTACATTAGGGCTTACATTAACTTTTCACTCACAAGTTTTCTTAAGGAAACCATGTAATCAAACCTTTGGTTAAGGGAAAATTGATTTATATTATACTCTCTTTTCTATACAGTCATTACTCTAAGTGACTAAAATGGACACTGTCACCCCAATAGGAAAATGGCTTCATCTTGAAGAGATGAAAAATTCTCTATTGTATTAGTCATTTATCTCTACAGCAATTTATTCCTGAGTTCTTCAGAATTACTTGTGCAGCTCCTGCATGTTTTGTCGACCACAGAGACAGACAAACAAACTGTAAAACAAAAATAATAATATTCACAATCTGCTAATTTGCATATTAATACACCTCTACCAATCCTGAATCATTCAGGAATGTTTCACTTTAGACAAAAATGGCTAACACAACATGCAGTCAATGTTCACGATCGTTAAGAATAACTTTAAAAAAAAAAAAAAAGATTTTTGGGTAACAGAGTGCCTTTAAGAATAGGCAGGTTAAGCCTTAGTAATGGCAATCCCAAAAATAGACTTGGAGCACTTAGAAACTTCCTTTTATTTTTCCCTGGCCCGAACACCATATAAGATATTTAGGGGTACATATTACTCCAAAAATCTCGGATCTTTATAAGGCAAACTACCCCCCCCATTTACAAAAAACTGAATGACGAAATGCAGAAGTGGGCTAGGTATCAAATTTCTTGGTCAGGGTGCATTGTGGCGGCTAGGATGAATATTTTGCCTAAAATCCTTTACCTTGTTAGAACTCTACCCATCCCGATAAAATTAAAAGAACTAGATAATTTTCAAAATAGCAGGTTTAGGTTTGTTTGGAGAAATAAGCGTCCCCGTATATCCAAAATAAGTAATATATAGGCACAAAATAAATGGAGGGCTCTCGTGCCCTAATTTGAAATGTTACCATAAAGCAGCCCAACTGGCTCACCTATCTCAATAACACTCAACTAAGCACCAGCCAGCTTGTGTCTTTATGGAAAATCAACAGATGAGCCTAAATACTTGGGATAAGCTGATCTGGATTCCAAAGGCACTAGCCCCCTTTACAACAACATCAAAATCCAATGATTAATTTAACCATGTTGTCGGTTTTCTCTTTCCCCCACATTATGGCAGATGCTAGTTCAACCTCTAAGCACTGGTGGTCCTCCAGAAAGCTGGATACGATAGGCACTTGGTTTGATAACGACCGGCTTCTGACTTACGAACAACTCACTATGACTCACAATATACCCTACACTGAGCTTTATAACTATTTGAAAATCAGAAATTGGGTTAACAAAACACTTAGAGCACTAGGGCTCCCCAGGGCTTTTTGGATATCTATTATTTGCAAAAACCTTCTACTTACAAAAGTCCTTCTGGAGTCACTATACAATACATTTGTTGGTAGCATATCTGGAGGGAAAACCAAATTTATGTTTAGATGGGAGGAGGATATGGGATTGGAGTGGGATTGGGCTAAATGGACGGAAGCTTGTTAAAATTTAAGTAAAGGATCACTTAAGTCCAGCCTTCTGGAAACATCCATTAAGGTTCTTCATAGAACCTATTGTACCCCAGATAAAATGCAAAAGATTAGCCCCCAGGAGAGTAATAAATGCTTTAGAGGCTGTCAAGTAATAGGAGACCATATCCACACTTGGTAGTTATGCCCAAAGGCCCAAGGTTTATGGGGGAAACTGACACAGCTTGCCGCCAAACTTTTTAAGACAGTTATTCTAACTAAGATAGAGCTTTGCCTATTGGGGATACACATTGATAACTAACTTCTTCTCAAAACAAATTGTTTCACTTTATGGCTATTGCCGTCAAGTCTCACATAGCCAGTAGCTGGAAAACACTGACACTGAGATTTCAGGATGTAATTAAAAAGATAAATGATTTGCTCATATATGAACGACTAACCCATAGCATTTTAGACAGAATCCACCAGTTCCATAAAATCTGGGGCCCTTGGCTGGAATCCCCATTCAGCTCCTCTTTGACTTGACTCTTAATTTACATTGATTTGACAACGAAGGAGGGGCTCGAGGTGGAGGAGACCCGGTTCTGGATCCACTGGGCAGGCCTGGGGACTGGACATAGTGCACTTGTATCCTGAAGCTTTTTCTCTTTCTGTAACTCTCCACATGTTGGTCTTTTTTTTTTTTGCAGTAAGTGGTTAGTTTCTTTCTTAATCTGTTTTATTGATTGTTTTGTTTTTTTATCTTTCTCTTAATATACCATTTCCTACCCTTAACTATTTCTCCTCTACGGTTTTGGATATATTTATAATTAAAACCTTATTACTAATTGAAGAAGACATTGTAAATTACCTGATGTTCTTATTGTACATACAATGTTGTATTGTTCTATGTCTTAAAAATCATGGTTACAAAAAAAAAAAAGAATAGGCAGGCAAACCATCAATAACAGAATAAACCCAGGTAAAATTAATAGTTCAGTTACACATAAGTTTCCATTAAATGTGATATATAGAAAACAATCATTTCTCCTACATAATGGTAAGATATAAAATTAATATTATGTCAGTATACCTTAATATAACCAATCGTTGCAATATTTTATTTTTTTTTGCCTGCAGAACAGATATTGGCATCATGAACATTAACTTATTAACGTTTTAATTAAAGCCATCACTTTTTTTTAACTTATTTTATGTCTGCTATGATTTGGAAATCTTCACTCCATATTGAAAGCTTCCTCCTTTTGACCCTGTCTTACAAAGTACACCATGAGATGCATTGAAGCACACTTTCCTGTGAGGTTCTATACATAACGCAGAAATAAACAGTAGTTTGAAGGCTTTAATGAAGCTAGAAGATGTACCAATCATCTAAGCATCACACACTAACCAAATAGCCCAGCTACATATGGGCCTTGTGTACCTTTATCACTATATGTTTCACAGTAACATTTCATCATATTAAAATGTATATGATGGTCCACCTTATTAATGGAAGTTGGTAGACTGCAAAGACTGTTCAGTCTGAGACCAGTGGTCTAATTGTGCTAACTGACAGCCTTATTAAATTGCGATTTGGCCAATTGAATAGGGCTCTATATAAGCACACAGCAAATTATTTTACAGAAGTTTTTAGTCAGTGAACTTCTATCCAAAAGCAAGGTCTTCACTAACTAAAAACTTCTGTAAAAAATATGCTCCGTGCTTATATAGAGCCCTATTCAAGTGGCCAAATCGCAATTTAATAAGGCTGTGAATCATTATGCCAATACGAACAAATAAGTTGTGAGTTTTATTTTAAGTATAGTAATCAATAAATGTCCCAATTCAACGTCTGGCTGTATCCTTCTTTTACCTAACACTAGACTTTTGAAAGGGCAATTAGACTTATTTCAGATAATTAAAAGATCATATTTTAAATACTACAAAAAGTGCTTTTAGCATGAAAAGGTGCTGTGCATGTGTTGTGTTTTTGAAGCCGGTCAGTCATCTTTATCCCTACTACCTCTTGCATTTTCTTGCTTTTATTCAGGGGTGTTGGAACATTTTTGCACCAAGGTCACTGAATGGCACACAAAATGTAATCAGAGGCCACACATTACATTTTCCTTCTACTATTTATTTTATATGGCTCCTCATTTAGTGATATTAGGCCACTTAGTCTGACGCCGTCCCTTTTTGTCTACGCAGTGTGGTGTAATGTAGTGCTACTTCTTGGAATATAAAGTGGTGAGGTGGTGGTAGAAAGTTTTGCATGTCCTTGCCCACGACATGCTGAGTGGCACACTGAATCAGGTAACATGCCACATCCGCACCCCTGTTTTAGTGCATAATAGTATTTCCTGGATGTACAAGAAGACTTACTGAGGTTTATGTAGTGTGAACTACACTTGTGTATCTTAAGGAATTAGATCTAGAGGTAGGAGGATCTATGAGAAGTGGGTAATGAGAGAGCCTATAGATGGTCTATAGTTCTTGGTAATGTATGAATAGTTGTAGTATTGTCAATTACATTTTGATAATTGGCTGCTTTTTGTGCCAGGTATTTCAGGCAGCCTCCTGGGCACCATACATAAGGAGTAAGAAGTCTGGTCCTTGGCATCAAAATCTTGCTGAGAATAGGGATAAAATGTAGAGTATATGGCTGACAAGTAACAGAAAATGAGGTATTGTTAAACAAGCATTGTCAGGTTGAACAATTTGAACCTATTAAACACATAAAAATATTCATGAACACATGAGATGGGGGCACCCTAGTATTATTTCACCCATGGTGCGGTTTGGACTAGGAGTTGCCCTATCTGATGGTTGTATCTGAATATATATACTCTCTTAATATTGAAACGTTTTGGTAAATTGCAAATTATAGTTTTTACATATCCTTTAGGGAATGGCTAAATTACTATCCATTTTACAATAATTATTTTTAGATTTTTAACTATTATTATCTTTTACATTAGAGATTGCATTGGGTGTCACAGGTGTTTCAAATACATTTTAGATATGTCAAAAAGGAAACTGGCATTCTGTATCATTTAGATCTCATTAAAATATGTGCAAATAGTTTTCGAATTTTAGAACTTGAAGATTTTTCATCCGAGTTATCTTATTTTGATGACATTGCTTGCAGTCCTCAGTCACGCTTCCTTATTGCTGTCTTATGGGGGCGCAGCTCTTTTAGCAAACCAGATGCAGATGTATTTTATGCCTGTCTGCTGTGTTCACTTAAGGTAGATTAGCACAGTTACTGTTCAGATCACAGTAAACCATTGCACTATAGCACAATGCAGGTGTGTCTGTGTATATGCATGCCCTGCTGCGACAAATACTAGATGCAAAATCCACACTGAGCTTTCTAACATAAAACATTGCTCCCCGTCTATAGCTTAGCTTCCCACTGTCCCTTTTTATTCTTCTAGATCTGCCTTTGTCGTTCACAACTCTATCTGAATCTCTGAGTACAATCTCATCAGCCATTACCTGTGAAGGTCCTCAAATGGCTCTAAATACATTTGTTGTTGTTGTTCAGTCCTTCAGTCGTGCCGCACTCTCAGTGGCCATATGGACACATCACTCCAGGCATATCTGTATGTTTTTCTGGTTGTGCCAATTTATATGGTTTTCTTGGCAAAAATACTGGAGTGGGTTGCCAGTTCCTTCTCTTTGTCTGACCTCTCTGCAATGACCTGACCATCTTGGGTGACCCTACATGGTATGGCTCACAGCTTCATTGAAGAACTCAAGCCCCTTCACCACAGCAAGGCAGCGATTCAAAAGGGGTCTAAATACATAGAGATGTGTAAATGCACATACAAACATGTTATCTTATTCAATAGATGTCAGTTGCTTTTTCTTATAACCTGCAAAAAAAGTTGCTGTGTAGGACAAAGGCAGGAAGATATACAGAAAGGTGAGACTGTGAGTCTGTGAGCAAGACATGGCATACTGTAAGACACAAAAGTTGAAGCATTCTGTCTCCTCAAATCAGTCTCCTGGGAATGAGAAGCTATGATAACCTCTAGCATAAAAATACAAAGATATATGGGTGAAAAAGGCATCATTTTAAAAAAAAGGCGCTCCATGCCAGCAACTGAGACCCTTGCCCACAGCCCTCGCTTCGCAAGGGCCGTGGGCTCGCTACGCGAGCTCGCAAGCGTGAGCAACGGCTCGTATGCTCAAAACTATATATGTGATAATTTAAAAAGTAGCTTAATGAGATTTTCCTTACCTCAGTATGCTCTTAGTCAGACTCAACATTCTCAAACATATTTTGTTCAATAACAGTGCTCTTTTAAAGCATATATATAAATATATATTTTTTTCTGCCAGATATTTTTAAATATCACACACAAAATATATTTTTCTGCAGGAACATTCCAGCTATACATCTGACAGCAGCGGGCACACAGCTAAATAGAAGAACTGCATAGTGACGCCAGTGAGAAATGACCAGTGAGGTCTCAAATGCTATTTACTGCATCACAATCATTATGACCTGTACAGCAACTGTTTATCCTATTAGTGAAATGCAATGCACTCACAATATTACAGGCCTGAGCGACTGCAGAAGGAAAATAACCTAAACCCAAGCACCGTCTGTACCTCAGCATGTAATCTATTGAACCAGACTGAGAATACATCACATTGTAACTTAGCCGAGTCATTCAGTCCTGGTTAACAAGGTCATCAGACCATCACTCCCGCTGTGGAATGAGAGTGACTGACAGAACAATCGTGTCATACAGGACACTCTATATCATACAGCCCATGAAATCTTGGTGTCAGTAATGAATTATGATGATGTTGGTCCTTTCTCCCAATCATTAATAAAGAGCTGTGATTCACAATTTTCCAAAGAAAAACGAAAAGTCCAGAATGAAGGTTTATGTTTATAGAACTGGTATTTAAAAACTTAAAAAATAAATAAAGATTTGTTGGTGATAAGTGAACTCATGGATACTGTTCATTGTGTAGAGCAGTCAGAATTTAGTGAATGCTTATTCACTACAAACATTTATTTCCGTGTTTTTTCCATTGGATAAGTATGTCCCTGGCGGTCCAGTGGTTAAGATTCGGTGACCTGGGTTCAATTCCAAGTGAGGGAACTAAGAGGTCACACCACCCTGAAGCTGAGCAGGGTTGGGCCTGGTCAGTACTGGGATAGGAGACCACCTAGGAATACTGGAGAAGGAACTGGCAAACCACTCCAGTACTTCTGCCATGAATACCAAGTGGATCAGCATGACCATGGACATAAAGATGTTACAGTCCATGAGGTCACGGAAAGTGGGAAATGACTGACTGATGCAAAAAAAAGAGCCAAAAAGAAATAGCTGACAAACCGTGCATTGCACAGTGCCTAACATTTTTTTTTGTCTTTTCAGAACCTGTAGTGTCAAGGAAGCGCCAGACAGCAGAAAGGAGGATAGCTGAAGGATTAACCAGGTTATATAAACTCTTAAAAAAAGAAAAAAATATGCTTCAACGTTAAGACCTTTTTTCACTTGGAATCAGGCTCTTTATGACAATATATAACAACATTGATAAATTGTGTGTCCCCTTTAAGTTTCTGAAACTTTTAAGCAACTGTTTCGAGGACGAGTGTTATTACTTTGTACTACTTGCTTAAAATAAAGTTACATTAACTACATTGAATATCAAGAATAAATATATTTAATATGGCAGTTAAAAGGCCAATAACAGATACTTTAGCCTAAAACACACACTAATATATGTTTCTAATATATGTAGCAATGTATCCTAATTTGTAAAAATGATCTTTCTGATGGTATTATGCAAGTTGACATAAACCTTTAACACAGGATCAAGGAGTTCAGCGAAAACAGACACTGTCTGACCAAGTTAAAAGTTGTGCAACAAAGCCAAATATATCTGAAGAATTGCCTTCAGAATCCCTTAAAGGAACATGAAAGGTTTTTGGATTTCACTAGGAATACATATTTAAGTATCCTATCCACTGTTGTGTATTGTATATTATTAATATGTGCTTAAAAGCTCTGTTTTTAATATGTGCTTAAAAGCTCTAAAATTTTACAATTAGTTCCTAACTATTTTGTCCCCTCTGCAGCTCATGAAGACAGTGTATTTCAATGTACAGGGGTTGCACTGTCTCATAGCAACATTCAAGTGGCAATAGTCTGCAACAAACAGCTTGAGAAGGGTCACGGACAGACTGATTTTAAATACTGCACTTCACAGTCTGTGCACTCATGATCTGCAAGAACTATAGAAGGCAGGCCCAAACAAGAAAAAGTGCTGACGTAGCCCATCACATAACACTGCACTCTGTTACTCTCTATGGACTAATGTGATAAGTGGGGTTCCTCAAGGTTCAGTATTAGGTCCTCTCCTTTTTAACATATTTATTAATGACGTAGAAGTAGGACTCGAAAGTAGAGCCTCCATTTTTGCTGATGACACTAAGTTGTGCAAGGTAATAAAATCAGATAATGATGTACTTTCCCTACAAAGGGATTTGCATAAATTAGAGAAATGGGCTGCTAAATGGTAGATGAGATTTAATACGAATAAATGTAAGGTTATGCATATGGGAAGGAAAAATAGCCATGCAATTTATAATCTTAATGGAGCAAATATAGGGGTATCAGCTATTGAAAGGGATTTGGGAGTGCTTGTGGACAACCATCTAGGTAACAGTGTGCAACGCCAAGCATCAGCTGGAAAGGCAAGTAAAATATTAGCATGTATTAAGAAGGGTATAGAAGCAAGGGGAGCAAATATAATTCTACCACTATACAAAGCCCTAGTACGCCTCCATTTGGAATATGGAGTACAATTTTGGGCACCACTTCATAAAAAGGACATTTTAGAGTTGGAAGAAGTACAGAGAATGGCAACAATACTAATAAGGGGAATGGAGGGGCTAAGTTATGAAGAAAGACTAACCAAATTAAACTTATTTTCGCTAGAAAAAAGGCGTCTACGAGGGGATATGATTACCTTATTTAAATACATCCAGGGTCAATATAAGGCTTTGTCAAGTGAACTTTTTGTAGCAAGAGATCTTCAACTGACAAGAGGACACCCTTTGAGGTTAGAGGAAAAAAGATTTCACCTTAAACAAAGAAAAGGGTTCTTCACAGTTAGGGTGGTTAAACTGTGGAATTCTCTACCAAAGGAGGTGGTAACAGCGAATTCGATAGACAATTTCAAAAAGGGGTTAGATATATTTTTGAATAAAGAGGGCTTTCAAGGCTATCCTAGATTTTTTTTTTCTGTTTGCCTTCCTCTGGATCAATTAACAATTAATAATAAATAGTCCACATATTAAAAATATCAATAGAGATCTAAAAAGGTTGAACTTGATGGACTAACTCTTTATTCATCCTCAAATACTATACTATTAATAATTATTTAACAACTAATTAATTAATAACTAATCCGCATATTGCAGATCAGAAGAGATCTTAACAGGTTAAACTTGATGGACTGAAAGTCTTTTTTCAACCTTAATTACTATGTAACTATGTATGATTTTATGCAAAAAAACAGAGGTTATTAAAGTATACAAAAGTAAATAGTTACATTGGTATATTATATTCCTAGTGAAATCCAGAATCCTTCCAAGTCACTTTAACATCTGCATTTCCTTATCCACAGTAAAAGTATTGACATACAAAAGATTAGGAAATACAATGCGTGTGCTAGAAATATTTAATACATGGAAAATGTGTTCCTTAATTTTTTGACAAATCCACAAAATGTAAGTCTCTCTAGATAAGGAATATAGCCAATTGTTACATTAGTTACAAGTTCCAATATTCTGCTTTTAAATCATAGGATCATACTGCAAGTGTAAATTGGTGACTCCATTATAAGGATATGTATATTTTTATGACAGTCATTTCTCAAAAAATGCTCTTATGATCAGGCAAATTACAGGCAACCAAGATGTTCCAAAATGGAAAGGATCCATTGCATTGCATACTTAAAGGTACAGTGCCTTGCAAAATTATTCACCCCCTTTGGCATTTTTTGTGTTTTGTTGCCTCACAACCTGGAATTAACATGGATTGTTTGAGGATTTGCATCATTTAATTTACAGAGCATGCCCACAACGTTGAAGATGTTTTTTTTTTATTGTGAAGCACACAACAAACAGGACAAAATAACAGAAAAAGTCAATGTGCATAACTATTAACCCCCTAAAGTCAATACTTTGTAGATCCACCTTTTGAGGCAATCAGAGCTCCAAGTCGCTTTGGATAAGTCTCTATGAGCTTGCCACATCTTACCACTGGGATTTTTGCCCATTCCTCCTTGCAAAACTGCTCCAGCTCCTTCAAGTTGGATGGTTTGCGCTTGTGAATAACAATCTTTAAGTCTGACCACAGATTTTCTATTGGATTGAGGTCTAGGCTTTGATTAGGCCATTCCAACACATTTACATGTTTCCCCTTAAACCCCTCAAGTGTTGCTTTAGCAGTGTATTTGGGGTCATTGTCCTGCTGGAAGGTGAACCTCCGTCCTAGCTTCAAATCACGCACAGTGTGGTACAGGTTTTGCTCAACAATATCCCTGTATTTAGCACCATCTTTCCCTCAACTCTGACCAGTTTCCCAGTCCCAGCTGCTGAAAAGCTTCCCCACAGCATGATGCTGCCACCACCATGTTACACTGTGGGGATGGTGTTCTTTTGGTGATGCGATATGTTGGGTTTGCGCCAGACATAGCGTTTTCTTTGATGGCCGAAAAGTTTAATTTTAGTCTCATGAGACCAGAGCCTCCCACATGCCTTTTCGCAAACTCAAAACATGTCATTTTGTTTTTTTGCTGAGCCATAAAGTCCAACTCTATGGAGCGTACGGCTTATCATCGTCCTATGTACAGATACTCCAGTCTCTGCTGTGGAACTCTGCAGCTCCTCCCTGGTTACCTTAGGTCTCTGTGCTGCCTATCTGATTAATGCCCTCCTTGACCGGTCCGTGAGTTTTGGTGGGTGGCCGTCTCTTGGCAGGTTTGCTGTTGTGCCATGGTCTTTCCATTTGGTTATGATAGATTTGATGGTGCTCCTGGGGATCATCAAAGATTTGGATATTTTTTTATAACCTAACCCTGACTCGTACTACTCAATAACAGTGTCCCTTACTTGTTTGGAAAGTTCCTTGGTCTTCATGGCAGTGTTTGGTTAGTGGTGCCTCTTGCTTAAGTGTTGCAGCTTCCGGGGCCTTTCAAAAAGGTGTGTATATCTAATGACAGATCATGTGACACTTAGATTGCACACAGGTGGACATCATTTCACTAATTATGTGACTTCTGAAGGTAATTGGTTGCACCAGAGCTTTTTATGGGCTTCATAACAAAGAGGGTGAATACATACGCACATGCCAATTTTCTGTTTTCTATTTCTAAAAAATGGTTTTATGTATATATTTTTCTCATTTCACTTAACCAACTTAGACTATTGTGTTCTGATCCATCACATAAAATTCAGATTAACCAAACATTGAACTTAAGGCTGAAATGTAACAAAATAGGTAAAAAGTCAAGGGGGTGAATACTTTTGCAAGGCACTGTATATGGAAGTTTCCCTGTTTTTACCTTTCTCTAATATAACACAGGCTGCTGTTATCAGAAACACACATTACATTGAGTCATTCTATACACATACAGATTTATTTTATTTTTTAAAAATTGGTTTCCACACCCCCAGATGTGCCTACATAGGCATCTGGTACCTTCCAATAGAAACACTGCATTTGGATACTTTTTTAACCTTTAAGCCAACAGCGACGCAATACAAAAATCCACATAGCAACGTCTGAACTCTACCTTGCTTCCAGGTGGAGGTTAAAAAAAAAGACTACATGTTGCTTTGCTGCACAGACTGACTTCCCAGGCATTGAAACAATAATATAGCTGCCTGTGATTGGCCAAAATTAATTATGAATTTTATGCTTAATTAGCTAATGTTTTCAAAGGGCACTCCTTAAAATCAAGTCCTTCTTCTAAAATCAAGTCCCAGAAAACAGAAGAAATTTGCAGATGTCAGAGTAAGTTTATTCATGTTTTTTTAGGATTTTTTAATGCAAATTTTTATTTTTCATACACTACTGATTCTCTTTTATCAGATGCATTCATAATCCATGGAACTTAATTATGCCTTTAACTACAAAACTATGGTAACAAGTACTTTATCAACTGAATGTTTTTAAAACATTGCTTTTTCTTATATTGAATTTTTATCTGTGTATCATCCTGAACTCCCACCAATTCCTTACTGTTATCTTTGTCTGTTAGAGGCGAATTACTTTCTGGGTTTTGCACATGCTCAATTTCAATTAGTGAAAGTCTAAAAACAACCCACTATAATCAATTTGAACATATGCAAATCTCCAGTGTGTAATTAGCAATGATGACACCAAGGTAAAATGAACAGCAAGTGAATAGTGGGAGAATAAGGAAAGCTGATTGACAGACATAAATGACAAACTTCAATGTTAGTTTACTATAAGGAAATGTAATTTTCGCAGTTCAGTATCAGGAGATGTTGCATATTCAGTGATTTATGTTCAACAAGGCCTTCTAACATATGCGTTTGCTACAGTTTTCGAATTTCACATATTGAATGTGTATTGATATTAAATAACTAGACTGTAGTTTTGAAGCTATGGAGAGGGAGTGTTTCAAACCGTCGTCTCTGGGACAGATTTATCACAGATTTACTTCCCAGTGAAGATAATGTAGACTCTGAGAAAATAAATCTGCTAAACTTTTCACAGATGATAGGTTTAGGTGTGACACTGCATCTTGGAGGTCGGGTTTATTCTCTGTGTAATTTCTTATTGACTTTAGGTAAATACCACAAATTATATTGTGATCTCTGCACAAATTCTATGTACATTACACAGTCAGCTTTATATGAGTCACTATATTATATATGGTCATCCATCCACACAAAATGTAACAAGTCAAACCATGTCCTGGCAGGAAAAAAAACATGAATCATGAGAGATCAGGGCTAGATCTACATTTTTGGAGCCCTTAGGCAGTGAAGTGGAGGAGCCCCTGCAAGGTTTGCACGGACCCATTTTTGCCTTTTCTGTGTGTAAGTTCTTTTTCCTGTTGTGACTCTCTTGTTCTGGGTGGTTATCCCCTAGTAGCCAGTCTAGCAACTGCAGTATTTTGTTTTTTTAAGCCAGGGACTATTCTTTTTTTTAAAAGTGGCGCCCCTCACAGGGAAGAGCCCCTGGGCAGCTGCCTAGTTGTCCTAATGGGTAATCCGGTCATGGCTGTGATATGAAACAGCAAAATGAAACAGTGATAACCCTCAGGGCTTCAGTTCATCAAGTAGTTGTTGTATATGATGGCAATACCTGCAAGGGAAAATAGTTCTTTATTCTCTATCACTTCTTTCATAACATAAAAGGTTGCTAGCTAGAGGTTAGTTTCCCTACATGCAAACAGAATTTCATGAATAGATATGAAAAAATATTCCTCACAGGTAACCCAGATACACCCAATGTATATGACTCATGATACAAGATCGTTTTAGGTAGGTTTATGAGCTACTGATCCTTCCGCCTATATAAATCATGTCTAGATCATTTGTGTCCCTGCAAAGTTGGTGACAGGTTCAGTGTCAATATATTCTTAGCATGATTTTATCAGTAGCCGCAAAACATTTTGGAATTGAAAATATTATTTCAGACTGCTAAAAGAACCACTGTGGTGGTCATAAATGGGGTTGGTTGTGTTTCTGTAGTAAATGATTAATAATAAAATCACAAATAATAGATGTAGCTTTTAAAACTTACAATATAATATATATTACTAATGCTGTCTACAACAGAGCTGCGTCTATATACTCACTGTTAGGGTCCATGGGGTGGGAGCTGATCTGCCAAGGAGATTGTCTGTCTGTCTGGACGCATGGACGCCTAAATGGGTGAGAGTAGCAGCTCTGTTGCGCCTAAATGGGTGAGAGTAGCAGCTCTGTTGCGCCTAAATGGGTGAGAGTAGCAGCTCTGTTGGTGGCTACCACACTAAAGGTCAATTGTGCAGTGTAAAAATTGCATTGATTGTATTCTTCTTCAGATGTTGATTTTATTTCTACTCACTTATTAAATAAACAAATGAAAGTCTATTCTGTGGTCACTGCAAATGTTCTTTAAAGTGTAGTTTTTGTTTCTCATCTCAGATATTACCTTGATGCTTTTTCTACTGTTTCCACATTTCATGTGCTACAATCAAATATTAGATTTCCCCCACACCCATTTTTATCAAACAACAATTTATATATAATGGACCTCTATATTTGTCATTAATCCGTTCCCAAGGGAAGGATGGATACTGAATGAATATAGAATTATTTTTTTCCATAGCAATTAATTAAAATTCAAATAATCCATTCCCAACACCGAATCCGATACATAAATAAATACAAATGTACCAAGAACTTTACCTTTACTGAGGAGCGATGATGGCAGAAGCTGAACAAAGGAATTGTTGTTTAGAGGGAAATCACCTTCCACTAAATATCAGGTAACTCCAATGTCTTTTTGTCACTTTCCCAACGATTCACTAGCACTCGATTTAGGACTTGTCCAATGTTGCCTATTTCTGTCTGTTTTTTTAAAAGTTGTGACTAATAATGGAATTTTGCCCTAAAAATTTGATTAATATTGTATTTGACAGATATAACGGCTGATTAAGTAATATAAATGCAAGTCACAAACAAGTTGTATCGTTTCCTAAGTTATAGTTTACTCTTTCCCCTATACTCTAAAACTGGTCTTGATTCCTGTCACTTAACCTTAATGAAGTATGAATCTACCTAACATATAACCACTCTACAAATAGTTATATATATATTTTTTAATTGCTGATTAAATCTTTCTGTTCCATGTTCAATAAAAATATTTTTTTTCTGTATTTTACAAGACATTTACCGACAGCTTTGACATTCCTGTATATTTCTCAATCTCATCTTTTAATCTATATCTCAGTAACTCTATTTTTGAAATACAATCTACTTTTAATTGTATTATATCAAGACCAGGTAAAACCATTCCAGTAATAAGCTAATAATATTTTTGTATGTATTAATATGAGTCAATTAACTGCTTCTAGAGTTAGACATTGAGTTTTAGCATGATTCCATAAGGATAATGTTGGCTCTAATGTTAGTTTAATGTCTAATACCTTCTCAATCATAATATACTTTTTTTTTTTTTTTTTTTGCAAAAACTCTTATATGCTCCAGTCTAGTATCTTTACGCTTTTCTCTGTTAATTATCACATTTTTTAAACACTGCTAATTGAACATATTCATGCACTGTGTTACAGTATGGATCATTCTTTCACTTGGCAAGAATTTTATTTATTTAATAAAACATAATTTCCTTACGGAAAGGAAGAAATGTGGTAAATTTGTGCATTTAGCCAAAACTACAAAAAAAGGCATGGAAAAATATTAACTGAATACACACAATAAAAAAAATGCAAAAACAAAACAAAAACAAAAGCAGCTCAATTATTAATGTTTTTGGATAAGTTAATAGAACTATATAAAACATTAATTCAATACAATGGTGGTGAAATTTTGTCCAGCGCCAGAACACCATCCAAAACAATAATATCATTCATGAGAATATTTAAGAATATTTTCCCTCACAAAACAGACTTCTTCCATTTACATATCCCAAAGACAGACCTCCTCCAAAAACAGTGATAGATTTCTTCCAAATAGGTTACCTAGAGCAAGACCTACACCGCCTATGAGACTCAGAGACAGATTTCTTCTACCTTGATGTCCCAAATATCTAGGCGCCGCATAGTCAGACAGCAAACCAGCCACAAATCATCATCTGACAGAGGGGACTGCATGAAGTATTCCCTATTCACTGGGCCCCTAGTCTAAGGAATTCCTGTGTACTGGTGGTACCATGTTGAGCTCTTGGTATATTCACTGTACTATGGAATGACTGTTTTATTAAACTTTAATACTTGGTGCATTATACTTTTGGTTAGCAGCTTGCTATATTGATTATATTCACATTAAACATGTCTTTATATATATATATATATATATATATATATATATATATATATATTTTTTGGGCTGCTTGATCTGGTGAAATGCTACCAAAATTCTACTGTCTGCTCCAGCTGGTGAGGTGTAGGAATGAACCCTCTGTGCAATGACAGAGAGTTGACCCTGTTATGGCACAGAAACCTACTCCACCAAGGTGCTCAGAGCCCCTGAGACAGATTTGCAGGCAAATTTGCTATTCAATTGCCGTCTTTTTGCTGGCTCGGGTGGGGTTACAAGTTACGAGCTTGAAAAGATGGCGTCCGTCAAACTCGTAACTTACAGCCTCTAGAAGCCTTTGATGTGTCACTTTCGCAGGGCTAAAATCGCAAAACGCTATTCAATTGCTCCAATTCCCTGAGCTCGCAAATGTATCCACACATGATTGAATGACATGTATCCTCCATGTTTTACTGGTGTAATTATGACAGTCTCATTTTCTATTGGCCGATTTGAAATGGGCGGTTACGGGATTGCCGAAGTGATACGGTTCCCGCCAACAACTGCTCCAAAACAGTGCATGGTTTACGAAGCTGGCTTCAAGATCGCAACTCGCTACCTGGAGCAATTGAATAGCCTTGCAAACGGAGACCAACGGGAGCTCAATCGCAGACAAGCGGCCTTCATGCGAGCGACTTGCGGGTTCAGAATTGAATATGGCCACAAGTTTTTAATTGAATAAATATGAATGCCTCTGCTGATGTCTGGAGACATAATACTTTTTTTTGTGAAGTTGCATATATGAGGGGGAGCATTTACAGTTTTGCAAGAGCAGGGCTTGCAGTTATCCTTGTCTTCTTCTAAGCATGTGCAGGGGAAGAAGGTAGTTGTCAAATACAATAAATCCCCCTCCATTCTTCCCTGCTCCACTGACATAGAAGATAAACACAACAAGTTAGCAGGAACTGCTGAAGCGAGGCAAAATGGAATATTCTATACACAAATTCAGGAATTGGGTTTTCTCTAACAATACTTTTATCCTTATTGCTTACGCAGCTGTTAATGTTGATAGTTTATTACACTATTTGTGAGTTGGTTTCTACAACTGCAGTTGTCCTTTAATTTGCAAAATGTTTAAAAGAGCAATGACAAACATTCAATCTCTAGTTACTTTTCTAATCTCCAGATGTTTCCTTGCAAAATGTAGCATTAAATTGCAAAGATTAACAGAAGTGTGTTTAATACATAAATCCATATTATCCCATCAATGTAAGGAAGCACACTATGGATGCAAATTATACCTGTTTGCCTCCTTTTTTGTTTCTCAGCAATGTTACCCACTCTGTGATTTACTTAGTATTCTTTAAACTGCTCAGCATAGATACATCTCTGCCTGCAAAGTACCATATTGCACAATGTACACAAGCGCCGTCCTGTAGAGATACTGAGTTTCCTGCAGCATTTAACTTCACTTTACAGCAAGGGAAAAAAATACAGACCACTCCAAAGGCTGCATACTGTGTAATTACTGTACATTATTTTCAGTTCTGTAATGGTAAAAAACTGAAGGTGACACTGCCGAATACAGAGTATTACCTCTGAAGGAGGCATGCAGATTTTCTTCAGAACAGAAAATGTCTTACATCTGCGATCTCAGGCTGCTTCATGGCAGAAAATATCAAGTTCAATATAAGTCTTACTCAACTTCGGGAGCATTGACTTGTTGTGGTGAAGTGGCTTGTATACCTCAATTAAGCTGTGAGCTATACCATGCAGGGTCACCCAAGATGGGCAGGTCATAGCAGAGAGGTCAGACAAATTTTGGTCCACTGGAAAAGGAACTGGCAACCCACTCCAGTATCTTTGCCAAGAAAACCTTATGATACGCATAACCAGAGACATAACCACGGATGTGCCTGGTGCGATCCACAGGGTCGCAGAGAGACAGGCAGGACTGAATGTCTAAACAACAAAAACGTGTTACTATATTATATTGAAAAGATATAGAGCCTCATTCAATTGAGGCATCGTAAGTTACGTAATGTAGCACTTACATTTGCGGGCCTGCTGCGGGCCCAAGTTAAGGTGCTATTCAATTGGCCGTGGCAGCAAGTTACGGGCCCATAGCGAAAATCAGAAACCATTGCCATCTGACATAGCATTTGCAGGCTTGAACATGTTACGGGAGCAAGCCCGTAACTCCTGATACAGAAACAGCCAATGGAAACAGAGATCGTCATCATGACCAACCTCCAAGCGCGTAACTCATAAGTGAAGGCCGTAGGACTTTGAAATCCAACCTTCATTTGTCGAAGTCTTACAGGCTTCAACCTCCAAGCCCGTAGGACTTCACATTGATTGCCGTGATCGATATAACATGAAGATTGAACATGAAATAAAGTATTGGAGAATGTTGTGCTATTAATTCTAAGACCTAACATCACTTTCACTCTTCATTAAAGTACAGTATTGCTTTTTTATTTGCTTATAAAGTGCTCCGATTTGTTATTACGCACTTTGCGAGACCTTCTTGGTACCAGTAACTTGTGGTCAGATATTTGCTGTTTGCGGGCTTGATGGAGTCTGGCATTCCTTTTTTCAGTCAAAAGCCATATGACTTTGAAAATAATTAATATTTGCAACTCCAGTGATTACCTAGACTAATTAAGATAATTGCTACGTGGGATATGTACACAACTGTGTTTCTCATCATCATATGGCTTTAGACATTATTTAATACAACCAGTCCCCCAGGGGATAGAAAACAATTATTGAGTTGTGGTGCATCAAAAAAGACTGACTGATGGGAAAAATTAGCGAATTTCAGTGTACGTTTACTGTAAGAATTACATTTTTTTATAAAATCTTACTGATATTAGAACGTAAGTTTGCGAGTTTTCAATCTTGTAAGGTACTTTAAGGAAAGCTATATGTACGTTTGATTTTAAGCTCCAAGACAGGGCCCTCCATTCTTTTGCATTGAGTTAATTTTGTTTATGCCTTGTACTTAACCCCTGTATAGCACTACAGAATATGTTGGCACGTTACAAATAAAGGATAATAATAATAATAATAATAATAATAATAATAATAATAATAATAATAATAATAAACCTCTGCCATGTCCTTTTCAGGGGGATTTATAGATTCTGGCTTAATAAACAAAAATATGATTAATAAAGATAAATATGATCAACGTTTGCCAACAGTAAAGCCAAATGAGATGTAATATGTACTATACGCTCTGACAGGTCATTGTACATATTTTAGCTTTGCAAGCCATGACACATCATTTCTGCTTTGGAAATTGACCATTTTTATATTTACTGTACGATACACTACATATGGTTCTCTGGTGTAACTAACGTTAAACAAAAAGGAAGTTAAGTGCTCATTGGGCATCCTGTAGTAAAAGTAGCCGAAGTTGCGCTCACGCTTATTTATCCTGCACTGTGTAAACTTGGCAATGTGTATTTCCTGATGTCAGAAAATATTTAGATTTCACTTTCTTTCATCTTTTCAATAAAAAATGGTGTTCCTTTATACAGTTCTATTCGATGCCAAAAGCTTTAAACCATGGATAACACCTTTTTGGAATATTGTACTTTCAATGTAAAAAGGGAGCCTAAACAAATGAAGTAAAGCTATATACATCTATATATATATATATATATATATATATATATATATATATATATATATATATATATATATATATATGTGTATGTATTTAAAAGAGTATGCTTTAAACATTACCAAAGTTGTGTTTTGCAGATAAAAATATTACGTAAAAAGTACTCAAACTTCATGGAAACTAACAGGAAGCGCAGTGAGCACAGGTATGACTCATACATCTATATTACTGCAATCCGCAGTTCAGTTAAACATTTGAACTAAAATGTTATGCTTTGAGAACATCATTTGAAAAAAAAAAATGAAAAAAAAACACACAGTGGTACAATATGAAATATCAGATGCAACAAAGAAAAAAATGCTTTCAATGTCCCTTTAAGTCTAGCACTACATGAAGCAAAATGCTGCATATATACCACACTCCTTCATACACAGCGAATTATATCAGAATAACGTATTGCACAAGTCATCGAGAGCATCCATGTAACAAGACAGTAATTCAAACACACTTGACAGATAGTGTACCATGAAAAATACTTATATTGTTACTTTATAAAGTTCTCACTTTACACTTCTGAGCTTCAGTTCTTTTGTTCTGATAAATAATACAGAAACAATACTGATTCACACTGCTTACTATAACCAATTAAAGCATTAATAGAATCCAAAATAAGCCTTATAATTTGCATGTTGGTACCACATTTGCATACTAATCTTATTTCAATATATAAACCAATAATATGAATACCAATTTTAAAGAAACTAACAAAATGTATTTGCAATTAAAGTGAGACATTGGACACCAATCTTTTCTTCTATCCAGCATTAGGGCATTTAGCCAGATTGGAGTATGAACATGGGTTTAGCCTTCCAGGTAGGAGGTATCCTTTGTGATCACAGTGTTCTGTCTTATCTGCATATATGCTAATAAAGTTTTTCATTTTTTTCAAATATATCCAAATATAGTATAATTTCAAACTATGGATAATGAGAACTGTGTTGCACTACAGTAAACTAACATTAAAGTTTGACACTTGGAAATGTTAGCCAGCCTTTGGAGCCACCCACAAACTAAGAGTTGCATCTTTTGAAAATGAGAGATTAATACCATTAATTACTGATAAGCCCCTGAGGTGTGTGGCCCACTATCCTCAAAGCAGTTGCCTGCACAAAAAGTGACTAGGCATGCTCAGTATGCAGGTGATTGCACTGAAGACAATATATACAATGCCTCTAGGAAATTATCAATGTCACATTATTAAGAATAATCAATAGGAAATCATATTGAAAGACAAGTGCAATTAGCAAAGTAAAACATTAAAACAATTATTATAATATAACAAATGAGAAATATTGAATACCTAAGTTGAAGGACCACAAAAGTCATCATATGTGCTCTGCACCATCAGTTAGAGGGTAGGAAATCGGGAAGAAAGTTTGTTTATATTTTTAAAACTTATCAAGAATTGTCTTTTTTTAGTCCTTGAAGTCCTCCCACAAAAATCTGCATAAATAATAATGTTAGAGTCTTTAACTGTTACATACTGTATTATAGAGTTACACCCACTTTAAAAATACAGTGTGGTGGTGCAGTTTGATTCATCTGCCTTCCATTTGTTTTTTGTTTAATATATTTAAACAAATATATTTTTTATCTATATATATCAATCATATGTGTGTTAATAAATACTTTAGTTAATTAAAAAAATATAAGTTAAGTTCACCTAATTACCTATTATTATATTTATTATTAATTTGCTTCTCTCACTTTCATAGTGAATACAAACAAACAGTTCGATTCATAGTGCAATACAAAGTAATGCAAGTGAATCAGCGTGCATTACTGCAGCTGACAGATGAATGACTTACCAATGAAAATATCTTATGATAAACACTTTCCACTAGACTAACAGTAAAGAAAAAGTTTTGTTTCTGTGGGGAATTGAAACTATGACCTTCAGCAACTGCTCTGCTGCTATTCAACCTGGAAGAGTAGTTACAAGTAGTTACAAATCAGGTAGTTACTGCTTCATTCAAAGCTTCAACACCTAATTCAAATTAATATTCATTATGCTCTGCGTGGTACAGAGCTCATTACTCATTCAGGCAGAGGCAACACAGTGAAAAAGCCTTACGTCTGTTGATCATAACTTCATGAATTTAGAACTAATTTTAAAAATGAAAACACTTCTGCCACATGTTTTTTTACCCTCTATCTAATGGTGCAGAGCACAGATGGGATCTTTTGTAGTCCGTTAAGGTATCATATAATACATAGATAACATCAATCACAGTGTAAAGCCTACTGTGATGGAACTATCTTCTATATAATTAACTGCAGTATAGATAAGAAATGAATGGCTTTAAAATGACCTTCCATTAATTCTTCTAGATGACTAAAAAGTCTTCACTATACTGAGAACTACTGTTGTATCAAACCATTTAAGCATGACATGTTGAGAATGCACAGTATACACAAGGTAATGCAGCAAAAATATAGAAGATTTATCACATGTCCCAGTGCATTACACTATTCAAATGAATTGTCAAAAAATAAAAAGTTTGGGGACGTTAATATAATTGTTAAAATGAAAAAACGCTGCACTAAATTGCCGTCACTATGGATTAGATGTGGGCTGTGGCAAAAAATGGTTACGACTGCGGTCTTGCGTCTTAATTTATTGGGGGCTTGTATACACTTCTCCCAAGGACAGATGGACTTTAGCTTATCATAATGCAATTCATAACAGAACATTTGCATTGCACTGCTAAATAGCTAATGACAATGTACCATCCTATGTCCCATTTCAGAGACCTATCTCCAGGGCTATGGTGTGCCACACAAGCTGGCTAAAGACCCCGCAGTAATGCACACATTGTGCCAGAAAAAAACAACCATAACAAGTTCAATCAATCCAAAGGTAGGAAATTAAAACTTAAAATTGCAAAACACATTCACACAGCTAAAAATAAAACTTTTTTAGCTTGATAATCATCTATTTGGAAAAACATGAACTACCACTGTATTTTAAGGGATAAACACTTTGCCCTTAAAAATCAAACCACATTGGGCTTAAATCTGATGCTTAGTCAAAGGTTCTGTTACATGGTAGTCATTTGTGAGCAACCTGACGGGTATAAATCCCCTCTTTAGCCTTTGACAAAGCCCATAGGGCGAAATGCCTGTTTGTGGGACACACCATAGCCCTGGATATAGGATCTCTCTGAAATGGTACATTGTCATTAGCTATTTAGCAGTCAAATGCAAATTTTCTGTTATGAATTGCATTATGAGAAGCTAAAGTCCATCTGTCCTTGGGAGGAGTGTATACAAGCCCCCCAAAAATTAAGAGGCAAGACCGCAGAAGTAAATATTTTTTTGCCATAGCCCACATCTAATCCATAGTGATGGCAATGTAATGCAGTGTTTTTTCACTGTAAAGATTGTATTAAAGTTCCCTAACTTTTTATTTTTTGACAATGCAGCAACCAATAAAAAAGTTATTCATCACATTCAGCGACCAATAAGTAGAGTATATTGTCCACAGAGTAAAGCCAATAAAAGGAACTATTCATCCAATGATAAATTAATTAAGTTGTCAGTCAATGGTTCATAACCCACACCGAAAACTCCAATAAACTTTTAGTTTTACATCTCATTCTCCTTTTCAATGCATTGCTGTTAGCTCAAATTGGAGATGATCATCTGGCATGTGGCTAACCATATACAGTGGATATAAAAAGTCTACACACCCCTGTCAGGTTTCTGTGCTGTAAAAAAATGAGACAAAGATAAATAATTTCAGAACTTTTTCCACCTTTAATGTGACCTATAAACTGTACAACTCAATTGAAAAACAAACTGAAATCTTTTATGTTGAGGGAAGAAAAAAAAAGAAAAATAATATGGTTGCATAAGTCTGTACACCCTCTTATAACTGGGGATGTAGCTGTGTTCAGAATTAAGCAATCACATTCTAAATCGTGTTAAATAGGAGTCAGCATACACCTGCCATCATTTAAAGTGCCTCTGATTAACCCCAAATAAAGTTCAGCTGCTCTAGTTGGTATTTCCGGAAATTTTCTTAGTCGCATCCCACAGCAAAAGCCATGGACCACAGAGAGCTTCCAAAGCATCAGAGGGATCTCATTGTTATAGGTATCAGTCAGGAGAAGGGTACAAAAGAATTTTCAAGGCATTAGATATACCATGGAACACAGTGAAGACAGTCCTCATCAAGTGGAGAAAATATGGCACAACAGTGACATTAAAAAGAACTGGAGCTCCCTCCAAAATTGATGAAAAGATGAGAAGAAAACTGGTCTGGGAGGCTACCAAGAGACCTACAGCAACATTAAAGGAGCTGCAGGAATATCTGGCAAGTACTGGCTGTGTGGTACATGTGACAACAATCTCCCGTATTCTTCATATGTCTGGGCTATGGGGTAGAGTGGCAAGACGAAAGCCTTTTCTTGCGAAGAAAAACATCCAAGCCAGGCTACATTTTGCAAAAACACATCTGAAGTCTCCCAAAAGCATGTGAGAAAAGGTGTTATGGTCTGATGAAACCAAGGTTGAACCTTTTTGGCCATAATTTCAAAAGATATGTTTGGCGCAAAAACAACACTGCATATCACCAAACGAACACCATTCCCACAGTGAAGCATGGTGGTGGAAGCATCATGCTTTGGGGCTGTTTTTCTTCAGCTGGAACTGGGGCCTTAGTTAAGATAGAGGGAATTATGAACAATTCCAAATACCAGTCAATATTGGCACAAAACCTTCAGGCTTCTGCTAGAAAGCTGAACATGAAGAGGAACTTCATCTTTCAACATGGCAATGACCCAAAGCATACATCCAAATCAACAAAAGAATGGCTTCACCAGAAGAAGATTCAAGTTTTGGAATGGCCCAGCCAGAGCCCAGACCTAAATCCGATCGAAAATCTGTGGGGTGATCTGAAGAGGGCTGTGCACAGGAGATGCCCTCGCAATCTGACAGATTTGGAGTGTTTTTGCAAAAAAGAGTGGGCAAATCTTGCCAAGTCAAAATGTGCCATGCTGATAGACTCAGATATACCCAAAAAGACTGAGTGCTGTAATAAAATCAAAAGATGCTTCAACAAAGTATTAGTTTAAGGGTGTGCATACTTATGCAAACATATTATTTTATTTTTATATTTTTTCTTCCCTCTACCTAAAAGATTTCAGTTTGTTTTTCAATTGAGTTGTACAGTTTATAGGTCACATTAAAGGTGGAAAAAGTTCTGAAATGATTTATTTTTGTCTCATTTTTTTACAGCACAGAAACCTGACATTTTAACAGGGGTATGTAGACTTTTTATATACACTGTATAAGTGTTAGTTGCTTCCTGATTGAGAGCTAAATTCCATGGCTCCTGCAAGTACTCCCATAAGGTTGACTCGTAGCAACAGGCGTTCTTAGAAGAAAATCTCAAGAGCTATTTTAATACCGTAAGACTTACTGACTTGTACCCAGTTTTGCTCATAGATTATAATATGTGTGCTCACAACCTGTCTAACATATACCAGTTGGAGACTCTGGACCGCAGGGTCCCCACATAAACTTCTTGCTGTAGGGGAACCTCTGCAGCATTTAAACATTTCAAATTCCCCGCCGTGGGTCCTTAAAGGGCCTGTGGCACACATATGGTTAACCCCATGCCGCGGGGGTACAGTAAGTACCGCCGTGGCAACTAACATTGACTCCCCATGCTGTGGGGTCCCCATCGGAACCCTCGCAGTGACCCTACATTAACCCTATTGGGACCCCTGCTGCATTTATATTTGCCGCTGCAAGTCCTGAAAGGACCTTAAAGGTCCTTAAAGGACCGCGCTGATTAATAAAATAACCCCCCATACAGCACCTAATATTAACCCCATCACTCGTGGGGGTCAATGAGACTATAATTAACCCCCTCAGTACAATAGGGGTCTATATAGACCCCTATAGGAAACTATTAACCCCTATCTGAACACTATAAGTGCCACGAGGGTCCTCCAGATCAGATTGCAACCAATTGAAAGGCGTAGATGCTTGGAGCCAATCAGAATGGGATACGCCCCTGGGGTTCTATTTAAGCCAATCAGAAGGCGACATTTCTATTTTGCAACCGGAGCATGCGCGTGAACCATCATTTGCAGTGGGGAGCTTCTCAAGGGAGGAGCTCCGTTAAGATTTTTTATTTTTTTTAGACTGTCAAGTTTTTGTTGGAGGGGCCCTGCTTGCGAAGACTACGAGGGGGACCGGGGCATCGCTGGATGGGCAGTTTGGACAGGTAAGTGTACTATTTGGAATTTATTGTATTACATGTTGTATTTATTTATGTATTAATTGTATTTCTTGGTGTACCTGGGGACATTTATGGAGGGCCCTTGTCTGGGACGAAGCACAGAAGACCATCATCGCTGGAGGGGCATTGGGTTTTATTGATGGGTGTGGGTTTTGTTTTTATTTTAATAGTGATATGTTTATTGTATGTTTTAGTATTTATTGTGAGTAGTATTTTATTATTTTCATATAAGTAGTGTTTGTTTTTTCTCTCCCCCCTCCCTTATCACCCTCCTCAACCCCCCTCCTCATCCTCCCTCCTCATTCTCAACCCCCCTCCTCATCCTCAACCCCCTCCTCAATCTCCCTCCTCAACCCCCTCCTCATCCTCAACCCCCCATCCTCAACCCCCATCCTCAACCCCCATCCTCATCCTAAACCACCCTCCTCATCCTAAACCACCCTCCTCATCTTAAACCACCCTCCTCAGCCCCCAACCTCAACCCCCTCCTCATCCTCCCTCCTCATCCTCCCTCCTCATCCTCAAACTCCCTCCTCATCCTCAACCTCCCTCCTCAACCCCCCTCCTCATCCTCAACCCCCCTCCTCAACCTCCCTCCTTAACCCCCCTCCTCAACATCAACCCCACCCCCCTCCTCAACCTCAACTCCCCATCCCCATCCTCAACCCCCCTCTTCATTCTAAACCCCCTCCTCAACCTCCCCCCTCAACCCCCTTCCTCAACCTCAACCCCCCTCCTCAACCTCAACCCCTCATCCTCAAGCCCCCATCCTCAATCCCCCCTCCTCAACCCCCCCATCCTCAACACCCCCCCCTCAATTTTAATTGCAACTTTGGCCTTCAGTTGAGAACTGGTTTACTTCATATGTACTCTACCTGGTTCTTAAAGGATCATTGTACAATAAAAAATATATGTTGAAAAATTCTACATCTTGGTAAATATATAGGGCCTCATTCTATTATCGGCCGTAAATCGGCCGTAAGGCTGCGATTCCTTGCGGGGGTTCAGTTAACTCGCGATTCTATTATACGGCCCCGCAAGGATCTCCTTTTACGGCCGGCCGCATATCTTGGAACCGGCCGTAATCTGTGAAATATAAAAACTCAAATATAAATTCCAGCCTGCACTGTACAGCTCTGTAAATGCTAGGGATCATATTGGGGGACATGAGGATTAAAAGGAACCCACTCTCAAGCTTGCACATCTGCCCAAACCCGAGTTCAAATTAACTGTTTATTTTCCGGCTGCGGCGTGGGCGTGTCTGAGGTGCTCCAAGCACTCTGTACTTTTCACATGGATATTTTACGGATATTAAAAATAAAATATTTTACGGATTTGAGTACAGGATAATTATGTGCTATTTTTTCTAACACCTAAAATCCCTTTATAGTCTTCTCAAAGTGCAGGATGGCTTTATTTAAGCTATTTTATGTGCTTAATTGGTGCTAGCGGGACCTCTTTCCTGCAAGTAAGCTGCGGCTCGTTTTTAGCCTTGCAGAGAGGTTTCCCGGAGCAATTGAATTGCAAATCTCTTGCGGCCGTTTTAGATCAAAGGCTTTCCTCCGGCGCGAGCGGCCGCAAGAGATAGCAAGGCACCGGCCGCAAGCCTGCCGGAATCCCCGGCCGTAAGGGAATAGAATAGCAGAATAGCTTGCGGCCGGTCCTTGCGGCCCCGCAACGGCTGCGGCCGATAATAGAATGAGGCCCATAATTAGGCATGGAAAAAAATACATATTTTAGTTTAAGTTGACGGTTGTGTTAGAGGGGTTTTTACATTTCCAGAAATACAAAGACTGTAACTGTAAACGAGGTAGCAGTTGTGAGATTCTAAAAAAGTCGAATTATTTAAAAGTCCACCCCCAACACATACACGCACCCTGCTAAATATAAACACACCTCTCAAGCTTCAAGTTCTTCAGGAAGAGATGAAGTCAGACAAGATAGATAGTTCTTCATATAATCTACAAACTATATGATTTTCTATAAAAAAAAGTATGCTTCCAGCTTACACATCTATTAATGTTGTTACTTTATTAGATACTTCACAAACATGGGGTTTTTCTTGATTTACAGCGGGCTTTTCATTTAATTTCCCTCCTCATAGTGAGTCACACATACATAAAGACATTTTGAGGCTTTTGCTCTTCTTCCTGCAGTTTACAAAACTGTGCCGACCAACAGGAAGCCAGGTGTGCAACCACCATGCATGCAAGGCATACTAAACCGTGTGTAGGAAGTACAGCTGTAGGTGTAGGTACCCAGATCTTGCAAATACAAGACTAAACCTCAAGAGACAACAGAGATTTCTCTCTATTAAAAGAACATAGTAAAAGTCCCAACAGTTCACTTATAAATAAGGACATTTTGTAGCTGGTTGTTATAAAAAAGAATCTAAATTACATATATATGTATAATTGGTCTTGAACGTTGCTATTTAGGCAGAAATTACTTTTCAAGATCCTCATACTAAATATTTTAGATTAGGTCATTAATTAACACTAATAGTGGAGTAATTAACAGGAAGACCATGTCCAGTTGGTAAACCAGGGTAATTACAAAGGCTTATATTTGTTAAAGCCCCTGTCCCATATAATTATTTTAATAGTTTACGAAACAAAATTAATGATTGTACATAATTTAGAAGCCAGAAAATTGCACTGTTATTCTTTATATACTCATGTAGGACAACAATTGCTATATTTTTTTTTTATTTGAATATACAGAATCTCTAACACTAAATATCGCATAATTATTACTTTTCAATGTCCTTATCTTTTAATAACTTAAGCACCAATATTATTATATTGTATTTTTTTTCGGGCACCAGGATACAATAAACAATCACTAGAAATGATTTACATCTGAAGGCAGATAAGACAAGCCAGCATATTGTACATACACATTGGCACATGAGGAGATGAAGCTTAAATATAATTTGGGCCCTATTATTTCTGCTGTAGTAATGGCATAGATGAGGACCACAATGGAAGTTCCAGATATGGTAACATGAAATCTATAGGTATTATCAAGTAATGACATAAATAATGCATTTTTAAAGTAAGCTGACATTGGAGTTTGCATATTTTACTTGTCAATCAGCCTTCTGACCCACCCACCAAACCCATGCTGATATCTGTGTAATGTTCGTGTACACTTGCTATATATTCCCTGGTGTCTATCTGCATTGTTTTCAGTCTTCAGCTATATAACATTAAGCAGAACAAGCATTATATTTGGTGTATTTAGCCTAAATAGCATAATTATTCCATGGCGTCTGCACTAAACTGGTTTGCTGGGTAATTCAGAAATATTAGCAGGCAAAAATAAAAACAAACTGATGCAAACCAGTTTATGCGTTATTACATATAGTTTTAAATTATACTATATTTTGAATGTCAGCTGTGTCCCTTTAATAGGCTCACTATATAAAGGCTAGAAACATGTTTTTAAACATTATGGAATTAGGAAACATAAAGTAATAAAATCAATTGAATTCTGCTTATTTTGTTTACCTGGAACACATATCTAAGTATTTATCCATGGGGGAAAGCTCCTGTACAGTTTTTATTTGATTAGTCCACAGAAAGTCCAAACCACACCAGAGTCTGAAAGCCATCTAATACAAATAATATACACAAGAGAAAGTATCACACACCATTATCTCCTCGCTCTCGAGGTGTCAGATAGTTTCATTTCTCTTTATAGTTTTGTTGTCTATATAATATTCTTTATATGACTGGATGTGGTTGGGGTGCATTATAATAGCACATGTGAATGCTGTTCAAATAAAAGAAGTGGTGGACAAGACGCATACATACATATTATAAGTTGAATTGTATGTTGTGTTCAACAATTGTTTGCATGTATTTTGTTTCCATACAGAGACAAATTAAGGAAGAAAGAAAGAAACAAGACCAAAATAAGACATACAGTAAGAGAGAAAAAGACAAGGAGTAAGTGTGGGTTTGCCATGTACAATATTTAAATAGATATGCTATATATATATATATATATATATATATATATATATATGCAACAAATTAACATTAGTAGCTGTGAACACCTCCGCTAGTGCAAGAAGGCTGCCATGACATTAATATTTTCTTTTTAGAGCATGAGGGGGTATGAATATAGCAGGGTTTAAATGTGCCTGTCTTCAACTCAGTATGTGCTGGGGAGGGGGTAAAATGTCACATACTAAAAGTTTATGTGAATCAACTATGCCCCCCAAAATTTCCTTCCATACTCCACATTCTTGAATAAATAATAAACAAATAGCAGAACACACCCCCTCCGAATAAAAGGCTAGCAGGAAGTGTGGAAGACATAAGCACAAGCAGAGAATGCTAAAATAAATATTTTCTCTAAAAATGCTTTTATTCTCATGATTACATCATGGTCACTGTGGTTAGTTTTTTTATATACTTCAAAAGTATATTGTTTTACAAGCTATTGTGGTCCTTTAAAGTTTCAACTTAAAAAGAAAACAATATCCACTAGAAACTGAATGTTCTCTACAACCATAACACAAAGCTGTACTTTTTCACAATCCTGAAATACTATTTTAAACCATATAACAACTTAGAAATTATTTTCTGGAAATGTTGGTTTATATACAATGATATATATTATTAGATGAACAAAAATTGTAGCGAATTACATTGTAGTGAATTAACTAGATTTGTGAAAAATTTTTGGTTTGCGTAAACAAAAAAACTCATGAAATTCAATAGAAAAGTTAAGGTATCAACAAAGAAAAAGCTACAACGTGCACAGGTATATCTGTATTGTTTAAATGCTTTTAAGTTATAAACTATTTGTACTTACTCTTACAAAGTTGTCAGGGAACAGACCTCTCCTGCCCTTCAGTTCCCCTTCCCACCAGCCTCCATCTTCCTTCTTGATTTTGGTGATAATATCACCAGCTGATATGGTCAGCTCGTCATCATGTTGAGCCTTGTAGTCAAATTCCACTATCGCATCCACTGGAAACCAAAGCAAAAAAGAAATGTACAAATTAGTATGAATCAGAAATTTCACAACTGTACGACATGTGAAAATATCTAAATATTATTATTTTTATTAAATCAGACGCTTGATTATTATTCTTATTATCTTTATCTGTAATGTGCCAACATATTCCGTAGCGCTATACAGAGTCCGTTGAGTACATGCTGAAAACAAAACTAACACCTTATAAAGAATGGAGGGCCCAGTTTTTGAGCTTAAAATCAAATGTACATAGTGCTGGTTTCCAATGCACTGACACAATATCGAAAACTCGCAAACTTACAATCTAAAGGGATGGTACAGTGGTTTATAGAGATGATCTTTAGTTACAAAATTGGGCTATTTCATGAAAAAACTATCGTAAAGAAAACACTAAATTAAATTTAGTCACATTGATAATCTGTCAATGGCTGATTCTGCTTTTCCATAATGTGAAAAAGAGTGTAAAATGGTTCGAAAAGCATTCGCTAGTAACCAGTTCAAACATCTATAAATCACTACATTAAAACCATTAATGACACCATACGACATACTATCAGCCTTATTCAATTGCGATTTTGCCAATTGAATAGGGCTCTATATAAGCACAGAGCATATTTTTTACATAAGTTTTTAGCTAGTGCAGACCTTGCTTTTGGACAGAAGTTCACTAACTAAAAACTTAAAAAATATGCTCTCTGCTTATATAGAGCCCTATTCAATTGGTCGAATCGCAATTTATAAGGCTGTATATAACCATATCCAATGTTTTGTATTTTATCCTCTGACACAAACATGTTAGGAGGGTATGTTTTATGTATTCTTTTTAAGGCCCACCTTAGTTCAAGAAAAAAAAAGACACCTGCTTGTCAAGTAGGTACTAAACTAACAATATTAGCAACTGTGTAAGTCATCAATATTATACATTTTGGGGGGAAATCTGAATTATTGAAAACTCGGTTTATAAGTACAGGAATTCATTTTGTGTTTGTTACATCAGTAGAGAGAGGGGTAAGAAAGGAGGGAACAGATAGAAGTACAGCCTTTGTTTGATAAATGTATAAGATATAAATGAACATTATACCCATCCACCTCACTGGTCTAGAGACATAAACCTTGCATCATTTAATGCAACTACAGCACTCCTGAGATATACACGATATCGACCAATGTGTCATGGATCCCTCCATGGTCCAGCAGAGACATCACAATGTATTTTTTTCTAATTAAAATCTAACTGTATGACTTTTTTGCAACTTAATTATGCTCTTAGACTTTTAAACATGTTATTTTTCATTGTGCAGTGGTCCTTTCAAATAAAGTTGTCATGTTGGATTCCAATCTCTCAAAAGAACACTGGTGGAAATCAAGTCATGGTTCTTTGAAAGTATATATATATATATATATTTATTTGTAACACGCCAACATATTCCTTAGCGTTAGATAAAAATCTATATCTTAAATTACTACAGTCCATTGTTTTGCTTGTATATTTTATGTGCTTCTTTAATTCGATAGGGTAAATACAACAGCTAGTTATTTATAATATATATATATATATATATATATATATATATATATATATAACTTTTCTTATCTATAAATTATTTATGGAAAAAGACAGTTATAAAAAGTTAAATTTACGCAGAGCTCGGAATGCATAAAGTAAAAAAAACTGATAATAAAAGCATAGAACAGGGTTCATACCCACATAGCAAACACAGCTTTAATAATATTATATTGATATATTATAATATTATATTATATTTATTTAAATTTAAACTGAATGAAAATGAGTAGGCTGTCTTAGTAAGGCTTAAATAATGTTATCGAAATATTTGTTAGTGCTCAGGACAATAAGAGAGGTGGGGAGGGATACAGCAATGGCCATTAATGAGGAGAAATATGTTTTTAAATTATATTTTCTGGCTAAACCTTTGTTTTGCAGCTGTTAGTGTTAATTAATAATGAACTAAAATAGCTTTAACATTACAATCTCTTACACTAACCCTTTACTAATTAGCAAGGCTTTGTACTCTCAAAGAGTCATGGAGATTCACCAAAGTATCACAGATGCCTCCAGGATCCAACAGAGGCATTATCATTGTTTTCTAATTGTTATTGTTATATTTTATATGTAGACAGCTCACAGATTCCATAGTGCTAGGGGTACAAAAAACATATGTACTGTAATTGTATGTATCCCCTTCTGGATTGCTACCCTGTTGTGGTGAAGCGGCTTGTGTACTTCAGTGAAGATGTGAGCTATACCATATAGGGTCACCCAAGATGGGCAGGTTATAGCAGGGAGGTACAAGAAACACAGACAGATGTGCCTGGCTTGCGTCCATATTGTCACCGAGAGTCAGACACGACTGAAGGACTGAGTCACAACAACAATTAGTATGTTTATTTGTAGACAGTTTACATGAGACAAGACATTTGTGCATGAGGGGATAAGGATGTTGTGATGAAGGGCCCGTAGGCCACCTCAGGCTTGCCTGGGGTTGGAAGGAGGGGCCACCTGACCTGGCAGGACCTGGGAGGGGCAGGAGTTGCCTAGCTGGGGGAGGTGGAGCCATTATAGGCTTTTGCCGCCAATTTCCACCAGTTTGCCCCCAGCTAGCCATGGGAGCAGATGCCCACCCACCCATCCCTAAAGTATTGTTGTTAAACTGATGTATATGTTGTTCTGTTAATAAAAAAAATAAAAAAAAGATGAATAGTAAGTTGTGGATTATGTTGTTTATTGTCTGAAGTACTCATTGTTGTGGATGTATCATTAAGTATTTATTATATGGTATCAAATGTTTGTTTATTTTGTCACAGCGGCGGGTGGTGAGGGGAGTTGCCTAGACAGTGAAAAATGGGGGAGATCCTACCCTACGGTGGTACGGATGTTCCAACACGGTAGGCCCTGGATGAGGCTTCAGGGCGTAGGGTGTACTGTCTCTGTCCAGGCTCCTCCCCTCGGGGTTATGTTTATTTATTTATCGTTATGGTTATTACATCATGTTGTGTTTACCAATAAACGCTGTGGCCAGTTATCTCCCAAGAAGTGGTCTGTGTCTAATTTTATATTCAATGGGTGATGGGGTATAAATTCTTATATGCACATACCAACTGGGCCTTGCTTAGGTCATGTTGTGACAGCTTAAAATCTAAGAGATAATAGGGATGGTATATACATGAGCTGAAGGAACTGCTTGATGGACGGATTTTATATGGACAGAAGCAATAAAAGCTAGCTTCATGACTTTCTCCCTTTTTAAATAACCATTTTTATACGGAACATGTTGGCGCCACAGAATATGTTGTTGCGTTATAAATAAAGATAATAGTAAAGATAATTTATATATATATATATATATATATATATATATATATATATATATAGAGAGAGAGAGAGAGAGAGAGAGTAAATAAAAAGTATATCTGTGTTCACATTTGAATGTCTAAAGCAAGTTAAAACACCTGCTTCCAGCTCAGAGTTCTGAGAAAAACAGTTATTACACTGCATTCTGGGAAGTTGAGCTGGGACACACAAATATGCCCACAAATGCCTCGCTCTTCATTCCGCAGCCATCATCAAACATGGCTTCCTTTAAGCTTAATGCATGCTGTATTACACAGCTTTAATGCAAAGCCAAGGTTGGAATAAACACAGGCTGAGTATCCAATCCATGTACAGCTGTTTCAAGCTTACTGGCTTTCATCAGCATGGAGCGGGATCTCAGACTGTGTTGTGGAAATTATGAGTAGGTAGTTCACCACAACAATAATATATAACATGGTGGGCAAAAGAGCCATAGAAGCGTCCACCGTACAGTAGTATAGTAAATAAAAAGTACATCTGTGCTCACATCTGAATGTCTAAAGCAAGTTAAAAAACCTGCTTCCAGCTCAGAGTTCTGAGAAAAACAGTTATTACACTGCATTCTGGGAAGTTGAGCTGGGACAGTATATATATATATATATATATATATATATATATATATATATATACTGTATACACACATTGTACTGTGATCCTTGCTTTAATTTGCACATTTATTTTCTGCCAGTTAAACTCCAAACATGTTTTGCAGTAAAGCAGTATATATGCTTGGCTACTATTACTGTAATGTTAGTTTGACTATAAAAAAAATCTCCATTAAATTAAAAGCAACATTTTAATGAAAACAATTAAAGAAAAAAAAAACATTCAATTTCTGTTCTCATCTCGTGAAGGACATTCATCAACACCATTTTCCTTTTAAGTCTTCCCCAATGACAAATCTATCACAAAAGGAAGTATTTTTTTAACATCATTACAATCCATTAGCTTGATCCAGCTTATAAATATATGAAAAGATAATTGCAAATCTCTGTTAGTGGACAGATTGCTTTTTCATTAACAACTCTCTACATATTCCTTATAAAAAATTACCGATAATATTTCCTAAAATTGCGCAGGTTTCTCCAAGCACTCCTTAAGTTGACTTTTACGAGGACATATTAGCCAGGTCCTACACATTTCTATTATAATGACTAAAAGTAATGTCAGGAATACAGTATAAGAGCTTGATTACATGGCATCCTTCAGTAAATATTGCTGCAATGTGTCTATATAGCTACACGTTTCTCTCTAAGACACTGACAAATGTTGATATGTTTTATTATTCTTGCACATGAACATTGCAGTCAGACACATCACATTATATGTTAATTCCAAACTATTACATGATATTAAATGGCAGTGGATAGACAGGTGGGTGAGTGGTAGGTAGGTAGACATTTACCCCTGTGGCTCTATGTTAACCAGGTGTGATTTCACATTAGTTGGGTGCCAGCGTTTAATTGTGGGAGCAGGTATTTGTAATTGGCATTGTGATTTAATTGATTGCTCTGTAGTATTGTTGTGTAGGGCATCATTTGTGCTTTTGGATGTGAAGGCATTTATGATGTTAAATGCTAATTACTACTGGTTGGTGTTACACATGCTCAGTTAAAGCATAGCAGGTGGCTGAAGGTTTAGAACAATGTCCAATATTCCATTTACCATTATAATTCAGTCAATGTGCACACCTCAGGGAATAATTTAAATGATTACACTCTGATACATACATAAGGAACAGAACTTGGTGGAAGATCATAAATACTGATTGAAAAACACAAAATGTATTCTAAGTATTCTTTAATATAAAACTATTGATAAAGAACTTGTCACAAACAATAGTTTAAATTATACCATTTCTGGAAATTGTTCTGGGTTCCTCTGATAAATAATCGATCACATGGCTCCCATAAGAACTCTAGTAAGGCTTACTTGTAGCTAAAGAAGCTTTAACTAGATCAATCACATTGCACCCACAAAAAAAATAATCATGTAAGACTTACTGATTCATCTACAATAGGTTTTCCCATAGCTTTATAGCTCTAATGTGTGCTCTCAATCTGCCTAAAGTACAGATATGCCCTGCTAACAGCTACCCCTTTTAGCACTGAGTCTCTATAGGGCTCTTTTTGCTGTAATTCCCCACTTTGCTTTAAACTAGCTGTTTTTTGGCCGCCAATCCCTGCTGAACGCTCTGAATTGCTATAGCGGTGTTTTCCCCTGTGGGACCGTAGAAGATTACCCAATCCAGATGCTACTCCCTGGAGGAGAAGGAGAAGGGGCTGTTGATCAACATTGATGGCGTGAAAGAGCACAACATAATTATCAGCCAGGCCATCATCATGGAAAAAGCCAGAAGCAGCTATGACCACATCAAAAGCCAAACTCTCAATATGACAGAAAGTTGGTTCAACCGATTCAAGAAGAGGAACAACCTCTACAACATCAATATCATGGGAAAACCACCAAGTGCTGACACCAAAGCTGCTGTAGCCTTTCCAGACACTTTGAAGGACATTGCGGAAAGAGACAATTATCCACCAGAACTCGTCTTCAATGTCAATAAGACAGGACTGTTCTGGAAGAAAATGCCAAGCCGCACCGTCATATGTCGTAAATAGAAGCGAGCACTGGGGTTCAAAGAAGTTAAAGCTAGGCTAACCCTTCTTCTGCGTTGTGACTTCAAGATCAAGCCACTGCTGATGTACCACTCAAAAACACCTAGAGCCATGAAGGGCATCCCTAAATCCACTTTGCTAGACATTTGATATTTCGACTGTGAAGCTTGCATCACAATGGTCATCTTCAAGAACTGGTTCAGCAAGTATTTTTGCCCAATGCTACTGCAGGCAGCTGTTTATAGACAATGCTCCAAGCCACCCTACCAACTTGGCGGCGCTCCATGGCTGCATTCCACTGGAAGTAATTTTCCTGCCACCCAACAATACTACACTCATCCAGTCAATGGATCAAGGGGTCATTGCGACCCTCAAGGCTATTATCTTTTAAAGCACATTCCGCCAGCTCACTGACCAAACAGACAGCAAAGACAAACAATCCATGATGGATTTCTGGAAAAAGTATACCATCATGCAGGCCATAGCTGACATAGATATGTCTTGGAAGGAGGTAACATAACAATGTCTCAAAACCATGTAGAGGAAGATATGACCAGAGCTGTGTTTGGATGTGCAACCAGAACAGCCCATCATAGCTGAGATCATATACAGTGGCTATAAAAAAGTCTACACACCCCTGTTAAAATGTCAGGTTTCTGTACTGTAAAAAAATTAGACAAAAATAAAGCATTTCAGAACTTTTTCCACCTTTAATGTGACCTATAAACTGTACAACTCAATTGAAAAACAAACTGAAATCTTTTAGGTGGAGGGAAGAAAAAAGAAAAATAATGTGGTTGCATAAGTCTTCACACCCTCTTATGTTCAGAATTAAGCAATCACATTCCAAATCGTATTAAATAGGAGTCAGCATACATCTGCCATCATTTAAAGTGCCTCTGATTAATCCCAAATAAAGTTCAGCTGCTCTAGATGGTCTTTCCTGAAATGGTCTTAGTCACATCCCACAGCAAAAGCCATGGTCCACAGAGAGCTTCCAAAGCATCAGAGAGATCTCATTGCTAAAAGGTATCAGTCAGGAGAAGGGTACAAAAGAATTTCCAAGGCATTAAATATACCATGGAACACAGTGAATACAGTCATCATCAAGTGGAGAAAATATGGCACAACAGTGACATTACCAAGAACTGGAGCTCCCTGGCAAGTACTGGCTGTGTGGTACATGTGACAACAATCTCCCGTATTCTTCATATGTCTGGGCTATGGGGTAGAGTGGCAAGACAAAAGCCTTTTCTTACGAAGAAAAACATCCAAGCCAGGCTACATTTTGCAAAAACACATCTGAAGTCTCCCAAAAACTTGTGGGAAAAGGTGTTATGGTCTGATAAAACCAAGGTTGAACTTTTTGGCCATAATTCCAAAAGATATGTTTGGTGAAAAACAACACTGCACATCACCAAAAGAACACCATACCCACAGTGATGCATGGTGGTTGGGGCTGTTTTTCTTCAGCTGGAACTGGGGCCTTAGTTAAGATAGAGGGAATTATGAACAGTTCCAAATACCAGTCACTATTGGCACAAAACCTTCAGGCTTCTGCTAGAAAGCTGAACATGAAGAGGAACTTCATCTTTCAGCATGACAACGACCCAAAGCAAACATCCAAATCAACAAAGGAATTGCTTCACCAGAAGAAGATTAAAGTTTTGGAATGGCCCAGCCAGAGTCCAGACCTGAATCCAATTGAAAATCTGTGGGGTGATCTGAAGAGGGCTGTGCACAGTAGATGCCCTCGCAATCTGACAGATTTGGAGTGTTTTTGCAAAGAAGAGTGGGCAAATCTTGCCAAGTCAAAATGTGCCATGCTGATAGACTCATACCCAAAAAGACTGAGTGCTGTAATAAAATCAAAAGGTGCTTCAACAAAGTATTAATTTCAGGGTGTGCATACTTATGCAACCATATTATTTTATTTTTATATTTTTTCTTCCCTTTACCTAAAAGATTTCAGTTTGTTTTTCAATTGAGTTGTACAGTTTATAGGTCACATTAAAGGTGGAAAACGTTCTGAAATGATTTATCTTTGTCTCATTTTTTTACAGCACAGAAACCTGACATTTTAACAGGGGTGTGTAGACTTTTTATATCCACTGTACCTGGTGAATATGGCTGGAAAGGGAGATGCAGACGTCCAGGACATTAAAGACTTGGTACAAGATTCAGGAAAGAGCCTAACCAACAAGGACTTTCAACAACTGCCAATACAGGGCATTGAGGAAGCCCTGGAAAGCAGTGAATTTGACACAGAGGAACAAACAGAACTTTCCACTGAGTTCTTCGGCAACAGTTTGAACTCCATCCATGACCTTATGGATAATTTTGTGGCCAATTATTCAGATGCTGGGAGGAGCAGAATTGTGAGACTCTACATTCTTGGGTTAGTGTCTTGCTACCAGTTTCTGCTTGATGGCCGTAGAAAAAAAGACAGATGTCTTTGGATGAATTTGTCTCAAAAAGCCAGGTTGGGGGAAAAGCCTGAAGCTCCCACATCTGCTACTTAAAGTTAACTATTTAGTTTTTGTGTGCTGTTTCTTTAAATGTTATCTTAAAAAAATATATATTTTTGTTTTGGTTGTTTTTCTATTTGTTGTGTGTCTTTTTTTTCTTTCATGAGTTCTCTCATACCTATCTACCCTTTGTTAGAATGGCCCTGTACTCCTATTGCTCGGAACCTATCTACTGTCTACTTAGGAGACTTAGGGCCCTATTCTATTGGCCAATCCATACATTTATACACACTTAAAATCACTCTTAATATCGCAGCATATTCTATTAGCTATATATCAATATCACAACGGGCCCGCCGAAAACGCAAAACCGGCCTTATAACTCCATTGGTTTTAGCACAGCTTAAATATTATGACCTCTACATAATTAAAGTTACACAAAATGTAACTTCTATTAGACCTGGAGCTCTAGATTGCAAAATAAAGTCTAAACCGCGACTGAAAAAAGTATTACGTTTCTGTCAAAAATATTATGAATACTAAATAGAACTTGCATGGGCTTTTTCAAACACTTATTAGATCTGTAGCAGCAATTAAACACAAAATACTGTACTTTAAAAGCGTAGGAAGGCATGGAAAGACATTAAAATTAATTGCAGAATAGACTTAAACCTAAAAAATATTATTTTTAAATATTATTTCTGAGAAATATCGATCCCGGACTCAAGGGGTTAAAACATATCATGAAACCCACATGGACTAAAACAGATGCTCCAATGTATTTTATAGAGTGCTACATAGCTTTATTGCGAGCCCGATCGGCAAATATTACTTTTTGGCACTAATTAATTTGACGCCTCCGATTGTAGATTACGTGTAACTTCCATGTTTTATTGTATATTATATATCATGGCAATGAAGAGGTAAATAAAAAATAAATATGTTTTTTATCTTAACCCCTCTGCCTTTCACCACCTACCTCTAATTTTCACCTATATTTCTAAAATGCATCACTATCTTACACAAGACACAACTAAAATTCTAATCCATTTGCTTTTTATATCTCACAGGATCCCCCTCAACACCTTGGAGCAATTGGCTTCCTCCATTCTTGTATTTTGGGTTGGAGGAGCTCTTAACCCTATGCTAGTCCCTATGGACCCCCATAGTATAATATCTTATAGTCAATTGAGTCCTTATAGATCCCCATGGCACCTAACCTTAACCCCCTCCTTTATGTATGGTTTAGACTCTGTAGGATTAGAGTAGATCTCTTATGGTGGAAATATAATAGCACTTTAAGTTAAATCTCCCATAGAGGCAGGGTCCTTCTCATATGTAATAATCGCTCATAAGGGTTTAATTTTAAGGGTTAGCTGCAGGTAGAATTTAATAGCCTAGTAGCTCCCTTCTCTTACAGGAGCCATGTAATCAAGCCCCTATTTAATAGAAAGCGTGGTTGCTGCCATTTTTCACAAGGCTCTATTTATAGTTGCTTCTCGGCATCCTAATATAATTTCAGAGTGAAAATTACCTCTCTTATACAGTGAGATTGGACATTGCTGCACCCTACTGAGAGAAGCCATTTTTTTTTTAAATAATAGATGCAGTATAGAGCTTTATTAAGATGGAAACATCAACAAGCGTGGGTCTCCAAGCTATTAACACAAGCGGCCTGTCAAAATACCACACTAGCAGACTTCCAGCCTCCGCAATATTATTATTAGTGTGAAAAACAGATATTTAGTAATTATTCTGTTTTTACCTCCAGTGACAGCTTTTCTACTGACATTTTTTCTGCATTTTTCATCCAGTAGATAACGTTAACCAAATAAAATGCATCTAGGAAACAAGGAGGTTTACATTGTGGTAATTAATTTAAGACAGAAGTCTATAATGTATGGCTCTAGAGTGGAATGTTGCTCAGTACAAATTAGTATATGTTTTATTTTTAAACCTAGAGGCCTGTTGTGCAATGGGACAACCACAACCACCTATTGGACTTTTGATGTGAATTGAGCTGTGAATTCAAATCAGTGCCAGTTTGCTTAACATCACCTACATCACTCTACCTATTCTAAAATACAGTAGACATAAAAAAAAGACAAAATAGTTAAACATATTTTTTAAAAACTGTTAATATTGATCTATACTACTTAAAAATCATAATACCTTAAACTGTCAATTTAAAAGTATTGCTCATGAACATACCTATGGTGTAGTAAAAGCCAAACTGAGCAAAAGGAGATTTTGGCAAAATTTTCATCAAATTCAGTTAGAACGTGCAGTCCCATGAGGTCTCCTATTGTGGTACTGACCAGACCCGGGTTTACTTAGCTTCCAAGATAAGACAAGATTAGGCGCATTCAAGCCAATATTCATGTTCCTTAAAAAAAATTCAAATTTTTGGACACAATTGAGAGCATGGGGACTTATATATACATTTTTCGTAAATCATTAGAAACGTGCAGTGAAGAATTTGTGAAAAATAAATAATTTTGGTAAGTAAAAATCTACAGCTGCCAGTAATTGTTTTCGACTCAATCTAATTTTCAAACCCAGCACAAATTGTGGTAACGGTTCCCTATAATAGACAATACAATGTCATAAGATACGATCTCAGGAAACCAAACCCATTTATTATACACTTCATACGTAAGAAATCCTGGCAGTAACAGCAGTGAGGTTGGAATGAGCAGGTGTTGAAGGCACCAGCTGGTGCAGCATGAACACACAGCAGGATTAAAAGGATCTGTAGCAGATAATATCTTTAACAGCTACACTAAGAAAGAAAGAAGAAACTACTATTTCTTTCTAACTTGCCCAAAAAAAGACAAATGAACACATTTTGTGTGAAAAATGCTAAATTAATTTCCTTATGCAAAGTAAAAATGCTTATAAAAGTTTTTGGCCAAATAAATAGATTTATGTAAGAGTTTTGATCTGTTCTATTACTACGGTCTGTTCAAGTTCAAATGACTATTTATTGAAAATGTGATATCAAATGGTGGATATTAGTTTTTAGGAATTATCAGACATTTACAGCCCAAACACTAAGGTATAGTTGAGTCCAGGCCCCAGATACATGGAAGGATCCCTTACAGACAGCCATAATTGGTTTATAGCACCAGGCAGCCAGTCTGCTGTATTGAGTATGAGTGAATCACTCAATTTGCCTGATAGCACCAGCGAGGCAGGCACCCATTGACTGAAGCACCCCAAACCGGCAGTTTCATTTGCTTAATTAGAAATCCGCCATGACCAGTTGTCAGGCCAGCATAGTGTGAAATACACCAGAACTGGTATGAAACTTTATTTAAAACTCTGAACAGTAAAACCATAATCCCTAAAACTGTGCATTTTCTGATACTATAAATGTGGCTATATACTTCTTCATTGTGGCTAATATTTCCTTTTTGGGGGAGTCACTTCTTCCATTAATTTGGACTAGAATGACCACCATCCCATTCGTCCATATACAATGATTAAAATTAGGTTGTGTCAGCCAAAATGTGCTAATAACGGAGTACTACTTTATGATACTCTATGTTTGAGAAACTTGCGTTTTTAATGTTGCCGTTTTTACTTTATGCACTAGGGGCCTCATTCTATTAGCGGCCATAAATCGGCCGTAAGGCTGCGATTCCTTGCGGGGGTTCTGTTAACTCGCGATTCTATTATACGGCCCCGCAAGGATCTCCTCTTACGGCCGGCCGCATATCTTGGAACCGGCCGTAAGTGCAGAAATCTAAAATCGCAAAAATAAATTCAAGCCTGCACTGTACAGCTCTGTAAATGCTAGGGATCATATTGGGGGACATGAGGATTAAAAGTAACCCCCTCTCAAGCTTGCACATCAGCCCAAACCCGAGTTCAAATTAACTGTTTATTTTCCGGCTGCGGCGTGGGCGGGTCTGAGGTGCTCCAAGCACTCTGGACTTTTTACATGGATATTTTACGGATATTAAAAATAAAATATTTTACGGATGAGTATAGGATAATGATGTGCTATTTTTTCTAACACCTAAAATCCCTTTATAGTCTTCTCAAAGTGCAGGATGGCTTTATTTGAGCTATTTTATGTGCTTAATTGGTGCTAGCGGGACCTCTTTCCTGCAAGTAAGCTGCGGCTCGCTTTTAGCCTTGCAGAGAGGGTTCCCGGAGCAATTGAATTGCAAATAGGAATTTCTTACGGCCGAAACTCTTGCGGTCGTTTTAGATCAAAGGCTTTCCTCTGGCGCGAGCGGCCGCAAGAGATAGCAAGGCACCAGCCGCAAGCCTGCCGGAGCCTCCGGCCGTAAGGGAATAGAATAGCCGAATAGCTTGCGGCCGGTCCTTGCGGCCCCGCAACGGAGGCCCTAAGTGACTATAACAAGTTTTAATTACATTAGCATAATTCTACATCTCTTTTTTCAAAACAACTAGAAAAAATACTGCTTTGACAGGTTTGGAAAAAAAATGCTAATTTTAACGCATATTTTTTAACATGCAATCAAGACAAAAATGTAGTTTTATTATAATATCTCTTTTTTGTAAGATAGGTGAGTGTGTATTACATTATTGCTTTTCACATAAAATTTATTTTTAATAACATTCAATTGATAAAACACTTGCTATTACCTATAGGTTTTAAATTACACCAAATATGGAACCTACACTTTACAAGGTCAGTCCTTGAGTTTACAAGAATAAAAAACTACACCTTGAAAGGCAGAAAAAAGGTTCTTTATAGTAAACATAGTCAGATACTAGATCTCATTACCAAAGCAGATTGTGACAGTAGATTTAAAAGACATCCTCTGAGTATCTGCAGCAGAAGGAGCAGCTAGCAAAATATGAAAGCTGAACTCACTCTGCAATGAGGCCATAAATCCCCTCTCACTTTTATACTGAATATAAACATAGCTGAGTTTACCCTATCTGGTTCCTGGTCAACAAACAGTGCTCTAGAGGTCCAATACTGAGAATCTAGACAAAATAGAACCTGCTAAAATTAATATTTGTAACAAACGAGAAGATTTTCAAAACTACAGATGTGCTAAGACCAAACAAAAATAATTTTAGTTAACAATTTGTATATATTCCCTTTTATTGCTTTCTTACTACTAGTCGAGGAAAGCCTCAGACAAACACCAAAAAAACACCACATAATACACATTAAAGGTTACGTGAACCGCATATATTGTATCAATGGAACCTACTTGTAGCTGCTCTGTTGTATCCATCAGATTGAAAACAAAGAGAGTAAGTAGATTTTGGATTACTTAAAAACATGGTACTGGGAACTGGGGAGGGGGGACCAATTTTTCCTGCCAAATTATATGATTAGAAGTGTGTGTAAATAAAATAATATATATATATATATATATATATATATATATATATATATACTAATCAGAGTATTGCAGTATATAGTGATACCTTTTTTATTGAAAAAACATATTCATAATTTTTATAACTAGCTTTTGAAAGTGCACCTCTCTTTTTCAAGTCCGAAGCATCTCTGATATATTCCCATTGAACACACAAGTTACAGTTTAAAAATAAAATAAAAAAATTAAAAAAGTGTTCTGTTCAGTGGGCTGTGCACAGGTCTGTATTAGGGTAAATCAAAGTAAATAAACAGGGTCGTAAATATTTGTACATCTTGAGAGTTTGAGGTTCCATAGACTGATACATATATATATATATATATATATATATATATATATATATATATATATATATATATATATATATATAGACTGATAGACATATTCACAGCTATCTATCTATCTATTTATTTATACATATATATATATATATATATATATATATATATATATATATATATATATATATATATAAATAAGCTCATTTAGCCACTTTTGGATGTATCCCCCCAGATTTCTTTCGGTTCATACACCCTTGGGTTATGGTCAGCCTTAGCAGTATTGTGATTTACCATAATGTCAAATTACACATAAGCAGAGGTTAGTCTTTTTGCACAGTTTCATGGTGTATTTTATGACAATATATTATCTGGCATCAGAGGAAGGAAGCCATTACTGATGAAACCACAAGAGTTTTTTTTGTTAACTTCCCTTTGCTTTTTCAACACATTTACAGTATATTCTATTTAGGTCATGTCTGCAAAATTTACATAACACATTCTACCCAACCTTCTAAAGGTAAAAAAAACCCTGATCTTTTCTAAATTCCAAATTACTAACAGCCTTATTAAATTGTGAATTGGCCAATTGAATAGGGCTGTATATAAGCACACAGCATATTTTTTTACAGAAGTTTTTACTTAGTGAAGACCTTGCTTTTTGATAGAAGCTTACTAACTAAAAACTTCGGTAAAAAATATGTTCGGTGCTTATATAGAGCGCTATTCAATTGGCCAAATTGCAATTTAATAAGGCTGTAAATCAGTAAATTCCAGCATTAACATGTCAGTATGACAGCTGAGAAAGCAGTGCACATAATCACCACAATTAATATTTAGTCATGGTGTGAGAGTTGATCAGTTATTACATTATTAATATTATTATTATTATTATTATTATAAACTAGCGAATTGCCCGTCAAAAAATGACGGCAATGAAATTGTAAGTGAGCTAATGCTATTTGGTGTATAATAATAAAATAACTAATAGATTAATAAATGAATAAATACTTTACCTATTTTGAAGCATTGTGTTGAAGAGCTGCAATCTGTGTTGATGTTGCTGCAGCATTAGTGGTGTGGAGCTGCTGTGTAAGCATGCTGAATGTGTGCAGTGTAACACTGTGCGTGCGCGAGACCAAACCGTTAGCGTAGTTGTGTAGTTCTGCATTGTTCTAAAATGGCGGCTAATGTGTGGTATGCGTCTGTAGCGGAATATCTGTAGGTGTTTTGTGGTGTTTTGCGTGTTTCTTGTGGTGTTTTGCGTGTTTAGAGTGCTGTAGCCTCGTTTTCGTTTTGTTCGGCGGCCATTTTTCTCTCGCTTAGAGAATTTTTTAGTGTCTAAACTCTTTTATTTTGAGTTAAATGAAGGTGTAACTCCATTTTTTGAGGTCCTGGATGCTCCCTCTTGCTGTAGGTAAGCTTTTTATGTATGTGTTGTGTGTATTTATTGTGTTTTTCATTTTTTCATGTCCGCAGGTTGCGGACGATTTTTGCGAGTCCGTAATGTGTGTTAACGTGTCTCGTATGTTGTTTGCGTTGCAACGTAAATTTTGCGAGGGTTGCAGTTGCTTCGCAAGGGCCGCAGTTGATACACACACAATATACACATTATATATACACACACACACACAATATACACACACATTATATATACACACACACAATATACACACACATTATATATACACACACACAATATACACATTATATATACACACACACACACAATATACACACACACAATATACACACACTTTATATATATATATATATACACACACACACACACATTATACATACACACACAATATACACACACACAATACACACACAATATATATATACACACACACACAATACAATACACACACAATATACACACACATTATATACATACACATGGTGTTAATGATCAGTGTATAAGTAAGACAATTAGTTTATATGGCAGCTGTCAGTGATTGCACATCTTCCTCAGACCACATTATCTCCCTGTCACTCACAGTCAGCTACCCAGGCCCGGCTCCTCCAGCTCTGAGGCCTGCTCCAGTCCGCAGATCCCCAGTGTTTCCTGTTGCCCAGGCCGGCCTAGCCCCGCCTCCCCAAGGTAGCCGCACCGATCACAGCTTGGAGCTCCGTGCGCGGCCTGAACCTCCGCCACTACCCGCGCTCTCACCACATTCCCGCGGGATTGCCGGGCTCCGGGATGGTTCGGCTAGTGGCAGTGGCGGCGTCTGGCTCCCCCTCCGGAACCCGAACCGGGGACTGGGCGGCCCTGCGCGGGGCATTGTGGGGAGGAGGTGGCTGCTCCATCCCAACAACTGAGGCCCTTGCACACAGCCCTCGCTACGCGAGGGCTGCGGGCAAGGGCAGCGAGGGCTGCGGGCCTCAGTTGCTGGGATGGAGCACCTTCGGCGCTCCATCCCAGCAACTGAGGCCCTTGCCCGCAGCCCTCGCTACGCGAGGGCCGCGGCTCGCTGCGCGTATCGCGGCCCTCGCTATGCGAGCCCGCAAGCGTGAGCAACTGTTCCGGAAACTGAGGCCCTTGCCGGCGGCACTCGCTTTGCGAGGGCCGCGGGCTCGCTATGCGAGCCCACAAGCGTGAGCAACGGCCCGTACGCTCACAACTATATATGTGATAGCTCACCCATGATTTAATACATTTACTATTTGTAAAGAAACGACGAACACATGTTTTAAATGGCAGCAGCATGTTGGGAAACAATCTAAAAACAGTAGCAGTTATCTAAGTTATGAGCATAAAAACATTTTTAGATAAGATCATAATTTTTGAAAACAATGTTTATTTATTGAATATTCCAACTTGTCAGGTTTCATCTCTTCCTTAGAGGTAAGTTATCTAATCTATCTGTGGATGAAGGGATCGAGGATGAGCAACGAGGGAGCTGTAGGGAATTTGCTATATCATTTTATCTTTTTTAAATTTAATGTTCAGAAGCAGGCAGCTTAAAACAATAACTGAAAGTTATAACCTTCACCAAAATAATATGGATAACTGCAGGCATCAACATTTATATTTTTTAAATGAACAACCATGACTCTTTACCTGCTTAATTATGCTTGAACATATATTTTTTTCATTGATATATAATATATATATATATATTTACATTGAATTGAATTTTTAGATAATCCTCACAAGCAGGCTTCTAGGTTGCTGTATGGTATGCTGTTATCTATTTTAGTGTAAAAAATGTTAATTAAAGCTAATTACATCATGGGGTCTGCATGCATCGTTGTCAGTCTAAAATCTCCATGGTAAGAAAAATACTGTTAGCAGATACTTTTGACTCAACACGTTACCGTACTACTATGCTTGCTTTTGACAGACTGCAAAGAAAAAACAATACACTAATGAAATACATATGTAAAACATGGGCCTAAGAGAATGACAAGGAGTAAATGTATGGCTGATTAAAAATGCTTTGAAATCACTCAGGAAGTTACACCTACTGTGGTATCACAGACGTTTGATACAGTGTAAACACAATTATTTTTAGCTTTTTTTGCAAGCTGTAAAGGTCATGCAAAGAATTTCACACATTATCATGAAGTACTGACAAGTGTCAATACAGTAGTATATTAAAATCTGGGAAATGAAAGACAGCAAAACGGTGTACATGACTACAAAAATGTAGTCAATCAAACATTTCCATGATGTATAACTGATGCTAGACTGATAGAAAACTGCTGCTCTATCTGCCACTGGAGGCACCCATAGTATTTTGGTGATGGTTCCAATGTGAGAGGTGTTTACATGTATGTTGAGGCAGGAATTACACTTTTGAGACAGTCTGCTTCTGAGTATGTGCAGGAGAAGAAAGTAGGCGTCAAGCACCAAAAGCACTTCTTACTCTTCAATGATTATACAAATCCCTCTCCCTCTTCAATTCTCTTCTCCTCCATCCTCCACTTTTCAGCAGAACCTAAAGCAACCTTAGGCTTTGAGCTTTCAGGGCGAAATGTAACTTTCAACATAGAGAGTCTACAATTAAATGGACACTAAAGTAACCATATGTGTTCTGGACCATTACATTTTGGGTGGAAAATCATAAGCGGGTATCCAACTGACCTACCTTAGGTTGGTAGGTCAGGTGAATACCCCCTTATGGAAAAGGGGGCTAATGAGAGGAGGCTAAAAGGTTGAGGTACAATATGGAGTCTTAACCCTAATTGGTGAACCAGCTGCACAGTATGCCCCTTGAGGATGTCCTTCTGTATATAAGGATAAGTATGATACCGTATTGGTAAGTTCAAGGGGAAAAAATAGAAAAAATATAGTACTCAAATAAAAGCCGCACCCGTAAAATTGGAGCGAAAAAGACTCTCAAAGTGATCAGCCATTGCAAGAAACAGGCTTTCTAATTAGCACTGTAGCTTTTTTTGCAGGTTACAGGCTTTACAGGATGTTAGAATCACTAAAACCGTAAATCGCTATTCAATACCGCAGTCTAAAGCACGAAAATCGGCACCCTTAACTCGCAATCGCGCAAATTGGTAGTAATTTTGCGTTTGCGAATAGAAGCCGCACACGTAACAAGCAAAGTTCGCAAATCGGCAATGATTTTTTTACAGTCGCGAATATAAGCTGCACCCGTAAAAAATCGGAAAAAAGGTGCGGCTTATATTCGGACCAATACGGTAATAAAGTTTGCCCCTGGAGACAGAATGGGGGATGGGGCATTTGACCAGGCTATGTGCTGGGGAAGTGTCTATAGGTGGTGTTAGGGTTGAGTAAGGGAGTTATAATAAGGGAAGGTTTCCCGCCCTTTTTTCAGTGCAGTTGAAGTAACCAGCTTCCCGCCCTCCCTCCCTAAATTTGATGAGGATGTCACAGCGATTTTGTTGAAGCTCATTGGTTGCTAAGGTACATGGTCCTGGTTGTGACCCGTGAAAGGCCCAGTGGGTATGTACGTATGACCCTTTGGGATAACTTCTCCTAGAAATAATTTGTTAGGCACAAACACTTCCTAAACCCTCTAATTAAATAATTAGACACAACCACTTTTTTGGGGAGATACTGGCCACAGCGTTTATTGGTAAACCCAAATTCACATAATAACAATACCATTTGTTTAAATATACATAAAGAGAGGGGAGGAGCCTGACGACCGAGACAGTACACTCTGTGCCCTGACCCTCGTCCAGGGCCTACCTTGATGGAGCATCCGTACCCCCGTAGGGTAGGATCACCCCCACTTTACCGCTGTCCCGGCGACTCCCCTCACCACCGCCACGCTGTGACAACAACAAATACAAACACATCATAAATCAAACTGAAAATGAAAGCATATACAACTGTTAATGACGTAGACAGATCAAACTAAAATACTTGACCGCTTACTTTATTTTTCCTTTTTTTTTTTTTTTTTTTTTTTACACATACTTTCCAATCCCTTTTTTTTATTTTTTTACTTACTTTCCAATCCTTTTTTTTTTTTTTTTTTTTTTACATAATTTCCAATCCTTTATTTTTTCACATACTTTCTTTTTTTTTTTTTTTAACACATAATTTTCCATTTACAATAGATTAACACCTATGCTCCCAATGTTAGCGATGGGTGGGTGGGATCTAACTTCTTGGCTAGCTGGGGGCATAATGGACAAATTGGCGCCAATCCCCTAGGTGGCTCTGCCCCCAGCTAGCCCCTCCTACTCTCCCATACTCCCAGGCCTGCACAGGTCACGTGGCCCTCCGACCGAACCCAGTGCCTGGGTAGGTCTCCAGCCCGTCAGTCCTGGAGGTCTAGTGGACACTGGGTTCCATTGGGCCTCTGGGGAGGATGAGCAGCTTCCACTTGTTATTCTGTTAATGGTTATCATGTGTTTATAATAATAAATCTGTGGCCTGGTAATACCCAATAAGTACTCTGTGTATTTTATTGGGGTTTGGCTGTAAGTTGTGTGTACCTAGTCACGTATGCTTAGGACAAGGTTGCGGTTAGCAGAAATACAAGTCTGTGAGTTATTTATTGACATCTCTCGAGTTTGCTTTATGAAGAGTAAATACTTTTTCCTGTGTTCATGATTAGGCCAATGTAATTTTGTAATGATTCCCATTGATGACATCATAGTTGAACTGGTGACATCACCAGTTAGTGGCGGCAGCCGGACACGTGTTTACTTCAGGAACAGGAATCTCTATCTGTTTTCTATACTCTTCTTTTTTTATTCACTAAACAGGTATTGCTATAAATGACTGCTAACAAGGGCTAGTGCCTAGGGTCATTAAAGGTATATGTAAATGAGCTGGATTATTAATGCATCTGATAGAAGAGAATTTATACTGTCCGGAAAAAAAAATGTGCATGAAAAGTAAACAGTTAAACCCTTAGCCTGAAGTTTGCTGAATTTCTTGCTTTTGCAAAGAGTTTTTTCTCAATGTTGACACCCCCTGAAATTCCCAGGGATAATTAGCATAACTTATACAATGTTTCTTTTTGGCCTAAGGGTTGTGCAGGCATGCTGAGTTAGCACCTGTACTCTGCCCTACTGTTGCAAGTCACATGATTTCAGACACTTTCCTTTCCTTTAGCCAATCAGCATGCGCATGTGCTGCATATTTGATATCTCATTAAAAATTAGATATCCATTATCCATTTTTTTATATATTGCAAGAATAGTTTGCATGTTTTCATGCAAATGTTTTTGCTAGGTGGGTTATGATGCATTCTACAGGATGCATTCATAACCCACCTCACTTACATATACAGTGCCTTGCAAAAGTATTCACCCCCCTTGGCATTTTTTGTGTTTTATTGACTCACAACCTGGAATTAACATTGATTCTTTGAGGATTTGCATTACTTATTTTACAGAACATGCCCACAACTTTCAAGATGTTTTTTTTTAATTGTGAAACAAACAACAAATAGGACAAAATAACAGAAAAAGCCAATGTGCATAAGTATTCACCCCCCTAAAGTCAATACTTTCTAGAGCCACCTTTTGCGGCAATCACAGCTCCAAGTCGCTTTGGATAAGTCTCTATGAGCTTGCCACATCTTACCACTGGGATTTGTGCCCACTACTCCTTGCAAAACTGCTCCAGCTCCTTCAAGTTGGATGGTTTGCACTTGTGAACAGCAATCTTTAAGTCTGACCACAGATTTTCTATTGGATTGAGGTCTGGGCTTTGACTAGGCCATTCCAACAAATTTACATGTTTTCCCTTAAACCACTCAAGTGTTGCTTTAGCAGTGTGTTTGGGGTCATTGTCCTGCGGGAAGGTGAACCTCCATCCTAGCCTCAAATCACGCACAGAGTGGTACAGGTTTGGCTCAAGAATATCCCTGAATTAAGCACCATCCATCTTTCCCTAAACTCTGACCAGTTTCCCAGTCCCAGTCTGCTGAAAAACATCCCCACAGCATGATGCTGCCACCACCATGTTTCACTGTGGGGATGGTGTTCTTTGGGTGATGTGATGTGTTGGGTTTGCGCCAGACATAGCATTTTCTTTGATGGCCGAAAAGTTAAATTTTAGTCTCATCAGACAAGAGCACCTTTCTCCATACATTTTGGGAGTCTCCCAAATGCCTTTTCACAAACTCAAAACGTGCCATTTTGTTTTTTTTTGCTGAAAGTGGCTTTCTTCTAGCCACTCTGCCATAAAGCCCAACTCTATGGAGCGTACGGCTTATTGTCGTCCTATGTACAGATAAGCCAGTCTCTGCTGTGGAACTCTGCAGCTCCTCCAGGGTTACCTTAGGTCTCTGTGCTGCCTCTCTGATTAATACCCTCCTTGCCCGGTCTGTGAGTTTTGGTGGACGACTATCTCTTGGCAGGTTAGCTGTTGTGCCATGTTCTTTCCATTTGGTTATGATAGATTTGATGGTGCTCCTGGGGATCATCAAAGATTTAGATATTTTTTTTATAACCTAACCCTGACTTGTACTTCTCAACAACATTGTCCCTTACTTGTTTGGATAATTCATTGGTCTTCATGGCAGTGTTTGGTTAGTGGTGCCTCTTGCTTAGGTGTTGCAGCCTCTGGGGCTTTTCAAAAAAGGTGTGTATATGTAACAGTTGACAGATCATGTGACACTTAGATTGCACACAGGTGGACATAATTTCACTTATTATGTGACTCCTGATTGGTTGTCCCAGAGCTTTTTATGGGCTTCATAACAAAGGGGGAGAATATATACGCACATGCCAATTTTCTATTTTCTATTTCTAAAAAATTGTTTTATGTATATATTTTTCCCATTTCACTTCACTAACTTAGACTATTGTGTTCTGATCCATCACATAAAATTCAGATTAACAAAACATTGAACTTAAGGCTGTAATGTAACAAATTAGGTAAAAAGTCAAGGGGGTGAATACTTTTGCAAGACACTGTACCTTTAATACTAGGTATTCAACTAGAATTGATATTACAGAAGTTACTATATAATAAAAAATAGATTTTCTCCTCCTTTTCCCTTTACTAAGCAGACAAGTGACAAACATAAATTATACTTGTACTGACAAGTAAACTTTCATGTAAGTCCTGAAATTCTTTTAAAAACTATTTTCCTGAACTGCAATTTATTTGTGAGGTCTCTGGTTGCAGATGTGACTGTATTGAAAAAGAGATTACCAGTCATTTTTAAATCTTGCAGAAATCATAATGACAGTTCTCTAGATCAATGGTTCTCATCAGATGGTCCCAGGGCTGGCACCATAGCTCGGGGGCACAAAGCAATGAGGGAGGCCTAACACTTTATGTATCCGTCTAGTTATAGACAGGTTATTGAGAAACCTTTCTGCAGTTAAAATGGAATATATTAAAATCAGTGCAAAACTAAATGAAAATTGAGTGTGCCTTGTGTAATATCACACTGATCAAAATGTTCTTTTAAATGTTTTAAAAGTGGTCCAGATGAGCATTGAAAAGTAAACAGCCATTTCTGGATAACGGTTGGTAACTATTGCTTTGGATTCACTGTGCAGTGCTCCAATGTCATATTTCTGTGTGGAAAATTGCCATTACTGCCTCTTTCCCAATACTAATTTACATTGTCTTGTTAAATAATATAGAAATGGTATAAAACATATAATATTTCATTTAAACCACTCTGAGATTGTGGTGATGATATTACTTTAAGACAAAATCATTTTGTAAAGTCGACATTTTCTTGTTCCAGTATTTTAACACAAAACAGATGAATGTTATTTGCAACATGCTGACAATGTTACTTTTGGGATGTTTATATGAAGTAGGAAAATTTCTACGTCATTAGGGGTACTGGCTTATTGTCAGCTTTTAACAATACTTTTAGTAACCATTTCATGAACATAGCCATCCTGGGATAAACAAAACATTAAATTGTTTCTAAACTACAGTGGCCCTTTAAAGGATCGCAGTATTACAAGAAAAACTACACTTGTCTGTAAAGTTCAAGCTAACAAACTATTAACATTAGCTGCTGGGAAATACGTTCATAAACTTTTTTTTAGAGAAACTCAGAAATGTTGAAGACTTCGCCTACGGATAAAAGATGGCAACTTGTCTGATGTCCTCATAGTTGGAACTTGAGCAGTATAAATTGTGTGTATATATATATATATATATATATATATATATATATATATATATATATGATATGTTTTGGAAGAGAACAAAAAATAAGCTGCATGATCTTTTACAGCCCCTCTGATCCATTATCTACATAGCAGCTCAGCAGCTGCCGTCCGGCTGTATCTGTCTATCTGGCAGAGCACCCAGATTCAATAACTAACTCCAGACAGTAAGCTCAATGCCTTCCAGGGCTGCCAATTCCACAGCACGTCTGAGAGACTACTGAAAATGTAGCTTTTAGTAGCTAAAGAAGAAACTGCCTTGGTGTGACTTGCAAAATATTATAGGACAACTGTACCTAAATACTACTGTACATGCACTGCAGCCATTGTAAGGTTAGTTTCATGAGCTTATAACTGATAAGCAATAAAATCAGTATCTGAACAAAAAAAATGAATCTTAGTTTTTGGACTTCAATGCTTCTTTACTATACTATTACTACTACTACTACTACTACTATTAGGAAGATGCTGAATATTTCAAGTAGGGGCAGCAGGTGATGGAGAACCCATTTTCCAGATAAATGTCAACAAAGTATTGACTTTAGAAATAGTTGTATTTTGAAATCTAATGAAAATTAACCTTTCCCAACAAATATATGAGGCATCAACACCATACGAGCTACCCACCTCTCCAGATTGGGCTTAGACTGCACACATCCCTTCAAATTGAATTAATTTATATATGACTATATTTACTAAGGGCCTCATTCTATTAGCGGCCGCAGCCGTTGCGGGGCCGCAAGGACCGGCCGCAAGCTATCCGGCTATTCTATTCCCTTACGGCCGGAGGCTCCGGCAGGCTTGCGGCCGGTGCCTTGCTATCTCTTGCGGCCGCTCGCGCCAGAGGAAAGCCTTTGATCTAAAACGGCCGCAAGAGTTTTGCAATTCAATTGCTCCGGGAAACCTCTCTGCAAGGCTAAAAACGAGCCGCAGCTTACTTGCAGGAAAGAGGTCTCGCTAGCACCAATTAAGCACATAAAATAGCTCAAATAAAGCCATCCTGCACTTTGAGAAGACTATAAAGGGATTTTAGGTGTTAGAATAAATAGCACATAATTATCCTGTACTAAAATCCGTAAAATATTTAATTTTTAATATCCGTAAAATATCCATGTAAAAAGTCCAGAGTGCTTGGAGCACCTCAGACACACCCACGCCGCAGCCGGAAAATAAACAGTTAATTTGAACTCGGGTTTGGGCTGATGTGCAAGCTTGAGAGTGGGTTCCTTTTAATCCTCATGTCCCCCAATATGATCCCTAGCATTTACAGAGCTGTACAGTGCAGGCTTGAATTTATTTTTCAGTTTTTATATTTCACAGATTACGGCCGGTTCCAAGATATGCGGCCGGCCGTAAAAGGAGATCCTTGCGGGGCCGTATAATAGAATCGCGAGTTAACTGAACCCCCGCAAGGAATCGCAGCCTTACGGCCGATTTACGGCCGCTAATAGAATGAGGCCCTAAGTTATGACCTCTCCAATTCCTATGTTATTATAGTTATTCCATCAATAATATAGTTTTTGTAGTGTGTAACGCTGGCTAGCGCATGCAAACTATTGAAAGTATATTTAGCAATGCACAACGCTAGCATTGTGTGCTGTGGGGGTGGGGGGAGGAGGAGAAAGGGACACAGGGGAGGGAGTAGGTGGGAAGAGACACAAGGGAGGGAGGAGGGGGAAAGAGACACAGGTGAGGGAGGAAGGAGAAAAGATACATGGGGAGGGAGGGAGGGGGGAAACAAACAGGGGAGGGAGGGAAGAGGAGAGTGAGACACAGGGGTGGGAGGAAGGAAAAGAGACAAAGAGAGGGAGGAGGGGAAAGAAACACAGGGGAGGGAGGAGGAGAAAGAGACACAGGGGAGGGAGGGAGGAGGGGGAAGAGACACAGGGGAGGGAGGAGGGGAGAACGAGACACAGGGGTGGGAGGAAGGAAAAGAGGCACAGGGAGGGTGGAAGGGAAAGAGACACAGGAGAGGGAAGGAGGAGGAGAAAGAGACATAGGGGAGAAAGGGAAGAGGGGGAAAGAGACACAGGGGAGAGAGGGAGGAGGGGGAAAGGGTGGGGGTTGAGAGACACATGGGAGGGAGTCGGAAAGAGACACGGGAAGGGGGGAAAGACACAGGGGAAAGAGACACAGGGGAGGGAGAGTGGGGAAGAGACATAGGGGAGGGGGAACACAGGGGATGGAGGAGGGGGAAGAGACACAGGGGAGGGAGAGGGGGGGAAGAGACATGAAATATTATACTGTCATTTATAGCGGGCAAATGACTAGTACTGTTATAAAAAATCTCTTTACACATTAGTAAAGAACTCACTTTGAAGAGCAGGAGCATCATAAACTATAAATGAACTTTTCTGCCAAAAAAAAAGATTTTTAAGGTTTGTAAACTTGCCCTTTTTTATTACAAGCATTGGCTGTGAAACCACAGAGAATTACAAAGTCACTTAAATAAATATATCACATATCATTTATAACACTTCAATCCTTGACAGTATGACTAGTTTAAGTCTGTGAAAAGTAACTTTTGTTCAAACATACATATCAGCTGCATAATTCATAATGTCCAGAAAAATTTGCAACAGCCATATTTAAACTTATTTTACAGTTTTACAGACCAATAAAATGTAACTACCATCCTTGGTGACATTTCCACTAGATGTAATAAAAAGGTTGCAGAGAGAACATTTTACTTCTAAAGTGATTTCACCAAGGAATATATAAGCTGAATTTGAAGTATTAAACTGATTGTCACGTCCAGCTAAAAAGCAGCTTGGATGCGAAAATGACAGAAAACACAACATCAAATAATTGGGTATCCTGGTTTATTTCAGCTCCCTGCGAAAGCTGTTCCAAATATTGGCAAAAGATCAGTCAATGAAATCCAGACTAGTATTAATGTGCACTACTTACAGCAAAAGGAATTTAGAAAAGAACTAACAGCTATGAAAGAAGCTTTCATCTTATATTTTACAATATTGAAACATAAACGAGCATGGATTTGCATTATTAATGATAGCAAAATTCATCATTAGTCAACTTTAAAAGGCAAGACAAAAATGTACAACAAATGTTTATTAGGCTAATATAGCTCATTTCCGTACCAAGTGGTGAGAACACTCTTGACCCCAGCAGGATCCATTCTGCGCATACATACATACAATAACTGACACTGAGAAAGAACAGTATGGGTAAACCAACGGGCCACAGCCAATTTATTAAACCAACATAAATATGTACCAACATGGTATAACAAGTGGGAGGAGCCCTGACCAGGGGCAGCAACCTCTTGACCCTGGGCGCGCGCCCAAGGGTCCACCTACTTCTCACGCTGCACCCGCCCAAGAGGTGGGGGCAAGCCCCTTTTTAATTATACCCCTGGCCCGGGCAACTCCCCATCCCGCCACTGCGGCCATTACTTTACATACATAATACTTGAAGGTATAACATATACCCCATGACCAGCATTACATAAATTCACACAATACTTTATATATGGACATACACACCCACCCACAAGTATAAACATACTTTACATACAGAATACTTGAAGGTATAGCATATACCCAATGACCTGCAATAAACCTTTTTTTTTTTTTTTTTTTTTTTTTAATACCAATAAACTTCTATACTCACATGACCTAACCCCCCTAATGCCTCAATCCTGGGAGGGTGGGAGGGAATCCGCACGCTGGCCGGCCGCAGAGTGAGCCAAAATGGCGCCGGCCTCGCGCCAACACTACTCGGCCCCTCCCCGCGGCTGTCCAGCCCGCCCACCAACCAATAGGCGTGCGCAGGGCTCCGCCGGGTCACGCGACCCTTCATGCGACGGGGAGCCCTGCGCACTACGGGCCTCCATTCTCTTCAGTGGTGCCATTTATGGCCAGGAAGTCCCCATTACAGCAAAACATTAAAGGAGTACTGTGATCAGATTTTTATTATATGGTATATTTAATAACTAAATGTAGTAAGAAAATTATTTTACAATATTCAGTTATAATGCAAATACATTTATAATTTTTTTAGGCATTTATAAAATCTTTTGAGTGCTGGTGTATTTTTTTTTTTCTGAAATCATCATCATTTTATTGAGCTCTGTGTAAAATTTCAAAGAGATCTCATCATTGGTTTTCCAGAAAGAAAATAAAATGGACGCAAGGGCATCTTGTGCTGAGGATCTCAAGAGGAACAGACAACGCAGATTTAATGAAACTTTGAAGTGCTATCCAATTAAAACCATTTGAGATAGAGGGGATAAAAAGGGGGGTTTCTTTCAACCATAAGGGAAGGGTGTACACCAAGTTTCATCAAAATCCGAGACGGAGGGTGAAATGACCTTGAATTAATGTAGAATGGCCCTTATGACCTGCTCATCGCTAAGATAAAGGTTAACTTCTCTATACTAATTCTCCTGGATCTCTATGTTGCCTTTGATACAGTTGACCATCTTCTTCTTATCCAAATTCTCCACTCCTTGACATCCATGATACAGTTTTCTTATGCTTCAGATCATATCTAGAAAATGTAACATTTAGTGTCTCCTTCTCTGGTACATCTTCTTCCCCACTCTGTCTGACTGTTGCTGGCCACCAAAAATCATGTTAGGACTCCTCCTCTTCTCCATCTATACATCCTCTCTTGGCAATCTAATAAAATATTTTGTATTTCAGTATCATCTCTATGCAGATGACACTCAAATCTACATCTCAGCACCAGATCTCTCCACTCTATTCTAGCTCAAGTTGCCAACTGCCTCTCAAGCATGTCCTCCTGGATGTCTGCCCATCAACTCAAACTCAACATGTCAAAGAATAAGCTCATAATCATCCCACAGTCTACTACAGCTCCCACTCCTCAAATATCTCTTACTGATGACAATGCATTGCTCCTACATGCCAGGCCCATTGTGTTGAGGTTTTATTGAATCCTGCTCTCTCTTTCATTCCTCAGATATAATCAATATCCAAAACAATGCTTTGTACACATAAAAAACATTTCCAAAATACATTATCTTACAAAAGACACAACCAAAAATATTATCCATTCCCTCATGAAATCTAGACTCAACTACTGCATCTTGCTCTCTGATAGCTTCCCCATCACCCTTCACTTTTCTTGAGCTACATCTTCCCTGTGGAACTTCTGGTTTCGCCCTGTCAAGACTATCTGAGTATTCAGAATACTGTTAACATTATCCACAAGTGTATCCTTGGTAATGTCAACAGTGTGTACATCTTATATATGATTTTCCAATCTTTAATCATATGCCACTTCATATATTTGTAACATATGCCTGCCGTTTTAATACAGCTCTCACGCAAAGCATAGAATGTATTTGCACGAATTACGACATTGGATTAAAGAGTGAAAATGCATTGGGAATAACCTGGGACACTCAGAGATGGGGAAAAATACACAGGGAACTGACTAAGGGCCCCCTCTTCTTTAGCTATCTAGAGACGGCAACTAAAGTACTACACAGGGTATACATGACTCCCGACAGGCTAAATAAGATAAATCCGCTTCCCCCCGTGAGTGCTTTAGGAACTGCTCAGATAGAGGAACCTTTGGCCACATATGGTGGGATTGCCCAAGAGTACAAGCCTTGTGGCGGAAGGTAACTGTAATAATCTCTGAGGTATTAGACAATGAAATACACCCTTCTAGGGAAACATGCTTACTGGGAATGCCGGTACTGAGCCTTAGCAAGAATTCCAACAAATCGATACAAATGGTCATGCTGGCAACTAAAAGCCACATTGCAAAGAATTGGAAATCACCCCACCTAGACGCCCAAGAGGTTATAAAGAAATTAAACCACATCATGATATATGAAAAAATGACGCACTCAATAAACAACTCCCTCTCCACTTTTATTCAGATTTGGGACATATGGATGGAATCGGACAAAGCTATTTCAATTTAACAAAAACTTGAATAGGAACAGAGATTAGTACACTCAAAAGGGAAGGCATAACCGAGTTGGGGAGGAAGCCCCTGGCCAAGAGGAAGGGTGCCTCGGGCGTTGACAACTGCTGGCGAATTGCGTAAACTGAAGAAGATAGACAGGAAGAAGGAAGGGAAAAAGAGGAGAGCAGGGGAGATACAGGTAATAATATCATTGTTTTGTTTAGTTATTGTTTGTTTGATGTGATACTCCCCACATATCAGATACATAAGGTAAATCTCGAGATGGGCAATAATGAAACACCCATATATATATGTATATGTGTATATATATGTATATGTATATATGTTTACGGAAAAGCAACAAGTTAGCTCACATATAAGACTTTAACAAGTTTAATCTCGAGAAGACAACTGCTAGGGAAGGAGTAGCTAGCAGGCGTTTCCTGCAAAGTTGAGAAAATGGAAAAAGGAAATGGTGGACAAATAAAGCAGTTAACCAAAACAGTCAGGCCAGGACAACCAATATAGACAACAAAGGTGTAATAGTTTTAAAAACTGTTGTTACAAAAACTTTTTTATGCAAAACTGTCATGGACCTGTGAGTCAAATAACATTGCGTTAATGAATACTGTGTATGTGTCAATAAAAAGATAAAAAAAAAAAAAAAAAGAGTGAAAATGCATTGTGAACTCATTTGCATATCCCCACCGGGTTTCCCAAAGTGCAGTGCAAAAAAATATATTTCTTGAGATTTTAAACAGGGATTTTTTAACATGTTGGTGAAGGGTATCTATCACTTTTTACCACACTAAGTTAAATGTAGTTGTGGTATATATAGCCACACATAATTGTAATTATTTGTGCGCAGGTGTGTACAAACATATAACATTTGTAAGAGATGATCAGTTCTACCCACACAGCTTCTATATTAACAACCCCCTCTAGGTCCTGTGACATTTTAGTGAAGCTCTTTAAGTGTAGTTCCACTGTTTCCTGGTCAGTAATAGCCCTATATGTTTTATCAATAATGTAGACTTGAAAAACCACAGCTATTAGCCTCAGGGTGACATGGAGCATCCAGTCAATACCGCAATATTTCCCACATTAGTAACCACTCATCATACCATATAGAAGAACTGTGGGAAATTACACACCAAGGAATTCCAATAACCTAATAAAGGAAGCAAGAGTGAGGCTGGTATCATCCATCTAGGTTGTCACCGGAATCTCAGGGTTGATATATTTTCCCGTTTCTCCCCAGAGTTTTATATCCTGTTAGGAGAGTAAATTCCATCTTCTAGTGTTAAAGGGACTCTCCAGCACCAATTCTAATTTGCTGGGTTATTTAGTAGGTCCCTGAGTAGTTTTTTTTTTTTTGCCTCTGCTGGACTATAGAGGCCTCCACTATTCATTTCAGCAGGGCTTGCAGTTATTGTTGTGAGCTATCAGATTCCAAAAGACCAATTATATCAAATCCCTCTGCTCCACCCTTAAATTAATTTTTATATACATGCCTTCTGGCTACAAACAATCCTCATACATTCAGACTCTATATCTGTTAAAAGGTAAAATACTTAATTTAGATTGTGTTTGCGAGTTTTCAACCTTGCATGGAGCTTTGGGGAAAGCACTATGGACACTGAATTCTAAGCTCAAAGACAGGGCCCTCCATCCTTTGCAATGTGTTGATATTGCTATTGTTTTTGCCTTGATCTTACCCATGTATAGTGCTACGGAATATGTTGGTGCGTTACAAATAAACAATAATGATAAAATGATAATAGAAAGTTGGAGACATATAACATAGTAATAAAAGCACTTGTCTTTAAATACACACACGATTTATAGAAATGTAAACACCAATTTTCTAAGTACAGTATGTAAAAAGCAGTGGTAATCCTTAGCTATCACCATCCATCGTCAACTTCTCTAGAGGGAAAAGATGAGCAGTCTGAAAGATATTTTCTTTGTGCTCTGGGTGTTTGTTTCAGAGAAGAAGATAGGCTATAGCGGCTATAAACTGCCTGCCAAAATCGTTGAGAGAGGAAGCAATGAAGCTGTCTGCACAAAAAGACAATCCAGGGGATAATTTATCTTTCTTGACTAGCCAATTAATCTGATCCCTGCTGCATCAGCACGTCACCCTGCCATTGCAATGATCATAGAATAATATTTTTAGATTTTCTTCCCTTGCTGCAAAAACCCAACTTCTAGTTATACCAACTAACCTATGTCACCATAAAACTGTAGACCTGCCCAGCAATACTTTAAAATGGCAGAAATATTATATGCAATTGTTCTATTTTTGCAATTTATACAAAGACAACTACTGTATGTAGTGATGACCATTGTACATTAACAGGCACTAGTTTTTTTTTCTTTATGCAAGCTAAGGAAAAAAAACAGCAATGTACAACATATTACAACATCATATACAATTTCAAGAATGGTCCACATTGTGTGAAAATAAATACATAAATACAAATATATATATATATATATATATATATATATATATATATATATATGAATAATCAGAGTATTGCAGTATATAGTGATACCTTTTTTATTGGACAAACATATTCATACATATATAACAAGCTTCCGAGAGCGAATCACTATCTCAAGTCTTGGCTATACTGATATTAGATTCCATTTGAAACCTAGAAATTACAGGCTATTTAAAAAAATAATAATGTTCTGTTCGGTCAGCTGTAAAGAAGACTCCATGAATGTAGATTAGAGAAAATAAACAGCGTTGTAAATATTTTTAGGTCATAGGGAGTAAGGCACCATAAAGCTAAGGAGACAGAGACAGGCTAGAAGGAAACCAGAGAGAAACAAAATCATATCAGGAATATAGAAGGATATAAGAAGTTAAGATAATGCGACAGAAATTCCATATTTACATTCAGTCTCGTATTTTTCATATTAAAGTGTTTTATCATTTTCATTTCAAACTTCTTTCTATTTTGGGTGTTTTTAAAATTACTTTTGAAAATTTTAATTTTCAAGTTCTGGATTGAGTGGTTATTTTGTGAAAAGTGGTGTCCCACTGGGGTACAGAGCCCGTTTCACAAACAGTTCAGTTGTGCTCAAAAGTTTGCATACCCTAGGCGAATTGGTAATATATGTACCATTTTTTAAGAAAACATGAGTGAGCAGGTAAAACACATTCCTTGTATTTCTTATTGGATTCATATTCATCTGTAGGTTAAAACAGAATGGCACAATCCTAAAATAAAACATGCCACAAAGAAAAAAATGAAAACCCTGTTCAAAAGTTTGTATACCCTTAGTTCTTAATACTGTGTATTGCCCCCTTTAGCATCAATGTCAGCGTGTAGTCTTTTGTAATAGTTGTCTATGAAGTCCCTTATTCTTGCAGGTGGAATAGCTGCACATTTGTCTTGGCAAAATGCCTCCAGGTCATGCAAAGTCTTTGGTCGTCTTGCATGAACCGCATGTCTGAGATCTCCCCAGAGTGGCTCGATGATATTAAGGTCAGGAGACTGTGATGGCCACTCCACAACCTTCACCTTTTCTGCTGTAACTGTAGGGTCAACTTGGCCTTGTGCTTAGAGTCATTGTCATGCTGGAAAGTCCAAGAGCGTCCCATGCGCAGCCTCCGTGCAGAAGAATGCAAACTGTCTGCCAGTATTTTCTGATAACATGCTGCATTCATCTTGCCATCAATTTGCACAAGATTCCCCATGTCTTTAGAGCTCACACCCCCCCAAAACATCAGTGAGCCACCACCATGGTTCACAGTGGGGATGGTATTCTTTTCACTATATGCCTTGTTGACCCCTCTCCAAACATAGCGCTTATGAGCATAAAGCTCTATTTTTACAATGTGACAGAAGCTGTGAGGTGTGCCAACGTGTTGTCAGGCATATTGTAACTGGGCATTTTTGTGGCATTGGCGCAGTAAAGGCTTCTTTCTGGCAACTCGGCCATGCAGCTCATTATTGTTCAAGTATCATCGTATTGTGCTCCGTGAAACAACCACACCGTCTTTTTCCAGAGCAGCCTGTATTTCTCCTGAGGTTACCTGTGGGTTTTTATTTGTATTACGAACAATTCTTCTGGCACTTGTGGCTGAAATCTTTCTTGGTCTACCTGCGCTTGGATTGGTATCAAGAGATCCCCAAGTTGTCTACTTCTTAATAATGATTGAACAGTACTGACTGGCATTTTCAAGGCTTTGGGTATCTTTGAATTCCTTCTAGAGCCGGATGGTATGTGGTTACCAGTGGTGTACGTGAAGTTGTTTCTTTAGTTTTGTATTGCAACAGGTGTTCCTGGGGTGTTCTGATGGCAGAGGTTACTTTCTGTGTGATGACACAGGGTTTGTAACCCTTCTGCCTGAAGAGTCAGACAGTGTTTTTAAGTGTTTTTTGCAGTCCCCAGTGTTTGAGCATAAGCAGTGGTATCTGATGGCTTGACTATAAATGATTGCTTGTTTGGTATATATATGTACATATACACACACATATAATACATTTTTACATCATACTTCTGGTACTTTAGATATATATTTAGAAATATATTTTTGCACTTAACACATTTCAACACTACAAAGAATCATTGTAAACACACACAGACATATATATATATATATATAGTCACATATATATATATAGTCATTCAAGCTTTTGAAAGCTCTTCCTTGATACAAAGGGAACCACTAGACCCCTGGATTATGAATGCATCTGATAGAGGAGAATTAGTAGTGTATGCAAACTTTTTTTGCATGAAAAATTACCAAAATAACCATTAACAAACTAACCCTGATGGTTGCAAATGTCTTCAGGTTTCTGCCACTTGATTTTGAGAAGGCATGCCACTTGAAAACCTTAGCAAAATTGGTATACATGTCATTATTTGCTTTAGACAATCACAGGCAGCTATAACATTGTTTTAATTACTGGGGAGCCAGTATGTGCTGCAAAGCATCCTGGGATGCATAGTCGTGTTTTCCCCTGCACAAGGACGCAAGGAGGAGCTCAGACATTGCTATGGGATCTCTGCATTGTGCTGCTGTTGGCTTGAATGTTAGTATATGGTTAAAAAAACGTACCCACTTATGCAGTGTTTCTGTTGGTAAAAGCTCTGAGGGTAAAGGTAAAAACAGGGAAACTTCCATATACCTTTAATGTTTAGTTTATATATGTCACAACTTCTACAAAATAAGAAAATCCATGTTTTCTAAAGAGGGGCATTGATTCATTTTTTTAATGGTGTAATTTTTTTATATTTTAATTCATTTTAACGATTTACCTAGTGTTCCTTTTTGCTGTCTATTTCCTGCACAGTTTTAATGGCAAAGCCTGATCACTTCCTGCAACTAGATAGAAAGAGCTCCAGCAACACTTCTAGTGCTATTTAGTGTGGCTGTACCCTATTAGTACACTAATAGTGTTCACAGGTAGCTATAAGTGTTAGATAGCCCTGAATTCAAGAAATAGTTTTCGTCACTTGTCTGATTATTCTCTTATGCTTTACTGCTACTTGAAGGTTTACAGGAGCATCAGGAACATGCAAAACCATACCCCTGGCTGTTAAAAATGTGATTGTAATTAAAAATGTTAATCTTATTAATCGCATTACATTCATTTCTGCCAGCCCTAATGTTTACTGGGGCACCCCTTCACTGGCTGCATATGGCTCGAATCAATGCACGTTTGCTGCTTAAACAAGCTTCGTCACCCAAGCTTTTTTTTATTTATTTTTTACAAGTGGGACATGTCCTTGAATCCAGGGAAGCGTCCAGCAGTCCTAAGTGCCAGCGCTTTTAATGCTTCTAATAGAAATCACATCCATTTATTAGACTTCTCCCGGGTGTGAAAGCACCTTAATCAATTTTTTATTGTTATCTTTTAGTTACAATGCCCTAACATCTTCTGTAATGCTATACAGGGGTCAAAAACAATATTAGCACATTGAAAAAGAATGTAGGACCCTCTCTTTGATCTTAAAATCTAATGTACAAAGTGTTTTTCACAAAGCATTGCATAAAAAAATCTCAAACGTGCAGACTAAAGGGTTTGGGTGTGATACAGGAGGGTGATAGATGCAAGACATAGCAGTGTAAAGAAAATAGGCTCAAGCAAGGGAGGTGGCTGTGTGTTGTACTGTAGCTTGTGTGTGTGATATTATGCTATAGAGAATACAGTTGTGCATATTAAGAATCAAGGTGAAAAGTGTCTTTAAACAGATGTGTTTTAGTGAGTTTTTGAAAGTTTTGTGGCAGCAAGATAGTCCAGTGGAGTTAAGCAAGGAGTTCTATAGAGTAGGGGCAACACGAGAAAAGTCCTGAAGGCAAGTGTGAGAGGAGGAAAGAAGACGGTCATTAGCAGAGCGAAGAGGGTGGTTGGGATGAGGGCCAATATATAAAGGGGTGCACTGCTGTTGAGAACGTTATATTGTTAGGTACATGATTTTAAATGTTATTCTCAAGGATATAGGAAACCAGTGGTGTGACAGAGAGATGCTGCAGACACTGATTGTTGAGTACAGTAGATGAGTCTAGCAGAGGGGTTCATTGTGGATTGGAGTGGAGACAGAAGGTAATGGGAAGGCCAGCAAGGAGTTAGTTGCAGTAGTCGAGGTGAGTTATAATTAGAGAATGGATTCAAATTATAGTTGCCTATTGTGTAAAATAGTGACGTATATTGGAGATGTTTTTTATGTGAAAATGACAAGATTTTGTTATTAATTGTATGTGAGGAATGAAGAGAGTGCAGGGTCCAAAAGGATCCTAAGACAACAGACCTGGGAGGTGGGTGTGATTATACCATTGTCAACACTAAGAGATATTTGAGGAGTAGAATCTGTAATACAGGGCTGTAATAAATATTAGTTCAGTCTTTGAAATGTTGAGTTTGAGTTGAAGGTTGGACATCCAGGAGGACATGCTTGAGAGGCAGTTGGCAACCTGTTCTAGAAGAGAGGGAGGGTAAATCTGAGTGTCATCTGCATATAGAGGATACTTAAATCCAAAAATGTTTATCTGGGTTCCAAGGGAAGATGAATAGATGGAGAAGAAGAGGGGGACTAGGACTGAACTTTGGGTTAGCCAACAGTCAGAGGGTGAGGCAAAGAAGAGTTGCAAGAGGAGAAGACGCTAAATGTTTAATTTTATTGATAAGATGTGAACCCTGAGAGAGCCGTGTCACGGATACCAAGAGAGCAGAGAATTTGGAAGGTAACCAACTGTGTCAAAGGCAGCAGAGAGATCCATGAGAATTAGAATAGAGACGTGACCCTTTTACTTGGCGGTGAGCAAGTCATTAGTGACTTTTGTAAGAACTGTCTCTGTGGAGTGTTAGGGCCAGAAGCCAGGTTGGAGGGGATCAAAAAGGAAGGTGGAAGAAATAATTTGGGTAAGGCGGTTGTGGACGAGTCCCCCAAGCAGTTTTGAAACCAGGGGAAGTAGAGAGATAGGGCGATAGTTAGATGCAGAAGATGAGTCAGATGAGGGTTTATTAAGAATGGATAATTACGGCATATTTTAAAGACAATAGAAACTTGCCAGTGTTTAAGGAGAGGTTGAATAGATTTAGCTAAAGGAAAGCACGGCTTACCCACAGTAAAGAATAATTGTATATATTAGTTTCTAATTTAAAGATTTATTTGCTTTCCAAAAACATTTTACACATTTATCAAGTTTACTTCCTCACAATAGTATACAACAATTTTGAGATTTCAGTGGTCCTTTAAAATTTAAAATTGGTACAATAGTTAAAAATGTGATAATCTTTTCTATAAAAAAAAATCTGAAAGGAAAAATTAACTAACCGAGGTGGAAAGGTTGAAAATGCCACATTAATCCTTATATGGCATCCCAAGAGAATATTTCCAAGAGGCAAAGGGTATCTATGCCATAACACACTTTTTAGTGTGAATGTGGGTGGAGTAGGTGAGGGAAGGTGTGCAATTTCTAATTTGCTGTGGTTTGTAAAGATGGCAAAACAATGTCTCCTTCATATTATCATACATCACAAATAGTTAAACCATAAAATGTTTCCGCATTCATCATAATCATACATTTGTATCAGAAATTGAGGGGGGGGGGGGGGGTAGATGAGAGATCCTTCAATGCTATAGGACACTTGTATCACATATAACATATTCTTGGGTAAGATGTATAAGGATGGATGTATAGGGGCTTGCTTCATGATCAGGATGCTAGTTTTTTAGTGTGTATAATGGGACTATTTTCAGTCTTAGATACCTACACATGTGCCCTGACACTTAAGGGGACAGTGTTAAAAAATGTGGTGTGAAATTAACACCTTACTGATATTTTTAATATTTGTCATCAAAATTAACAAAAACATAAATGTAATTTTGTTTTATATCTACAGTTGCATTATGTGACGTTTTAATATTTCACATGCTTTATTTTCTTGAAATGGCATGTCTGAGCTTTTGGCATAAATAAATGCTGACATTCTAGTTAGAAATATTCAGACTGAATTAACTGTGAAAAGTTATTCAATTCTTCATGACAGTATAAGAATGTAGTTCATTTTCTTTTTTTTTAACTGTACTGTCAATTAAAATGATACAACCACCATGATTTCTGCAGAACATTAATACAATATTGTTTACTTGCACAGTGGCATTTTCTATACATATCTGCTCTAATAAATGACACTTTACTGATAAAAAACACTTTGTTTCACTGTAGGAAAGTGAAGAGTCGCTTTAATATTGCACCTCTCTTGGGCAGATCCAGTCAGGAATTCTAAAGAAACTAGCGACTTGCCCGTCAAAAATGACGGCAATAAAATTTGAAGTATGGCAATGCTGTTTGCCACACAATGCAAGGCTCTCCCCCTCTAACTTGCGGGTCTTGCGATGAGTGCCTTCGGGGCTCATAGCAAGCCTCTCCCACCGTCTACTTTACAGGCTTTGCAACGAGCGCCTTCGGTTCTCATTGCAAGCCCTGCAATGAGCGGCTTTGCCGCTCACTTCAGGCCTCGGCCAACCCGCCACTTTCATGCCTCACAATGAGCCCGTAACTTTTAACATGGCGTGACCGACAATTCATAATTACCACAACTATATATGTGATATGGATTTCTGCTACAAGCTTAGTATTAAATACTGCTTTAGCTATGGTTTCAAATGACCTTGGTTGTATTGAAGAAGTTCCCAAACTGTGGTAGATTAGTCACAGGTAGTCTGTGAGCTATATTCAGGTTGTTTACAAAAGTTTTTAAGGAAACGTAGAAACATGAATACAAATGCCTAAATAAGTACTACACAAGTGTCTAAATAAATATTTGGTACTTTCCTGTTATGGTTATGGCACCAGTACACCGTTGCAGTGCGGTAACCAAATGCTAGATGGTGCTATCGATATTCCAGTGCCATATCAGAGTCAAGGCTTAGATAAACTGTGAGGGTTAGCATTAGTTAAAGCGTTAGAGAAGTTCTAAGCTTAGAATGGTAGTCTAACATATCGGCAGTGCTGCAAAATATCATCTAGCGGTTGGTCGCCGCACCGCAGCGGAGGACCTGTGCCCTAACTATAACGGAATAGATCCAAATATTTTAATATTTTAACTCAATATATTACAGAGCATTATAACTATTAAACAGGAGGAAGAAATCATTAGGTTGTCTGGCATTTTGATCTTTTAAGAGGTCCACGCAGTACCTTCAGTAGTTTGGAAGTGGTCATGAGAATAAGACAACTGTTTCAGAACCGAACGGAATCTTTGTATATATTTTTTTACTTAATTAGTTAATTTATTAATTACCTCAAAACACCTGCACACCTGATGCAGGGCTATGCTAGGTAGTATTTGCAAGCATTAAGCATAGCACGGGTGCACCGTCGCAGGATGTGCTAGAGGAATAGAGCAGAGAGTCAGACTGGACAAGCACAGAAATGATGGCACAGAGTGCAGATTATGACATGTCTACTTTATATAAATTTGAGAGCTTATTCCATTTTAAACATGAGATATGGCCTCCCTAGATTAGGAGTGATATGAAGGTGTTATCTACATACACTGAATTCCTCTATTCATCACAAACAGTTTTTTTTTCTTTTACTATGATGCAGTGTTGACAACCAATGCCTGACATAAACATAATGCTCTTTGTCAATAGTGTATCCTTGCTAATCTGTGTGTAGGTATTGAGATAAACTGCTCTGGGACCTATCCGCCTCTGTGTATGGGACATACCTTTGAGGCCTATCCAGTGCTCACCTGTAATAATGAATAAAACTTGGTTTTCGGTGTACTATCTGACCCTCTTCTTCCTGTATGCTTCATACAGTTACCAGAGTATGATCAGGAGCATAAATAGAAATCTATGTATAAGGCCAGGTTACCACAGACGTTTATAAATTAGGGTCAGATACGGTGAAGGAATTCTTTAGCATATTCATCACATGAGGTTCTCAGTATTATGGTTAAAAGGAAAAAATACTACCAGTTACAAAGAGAGTTCAGCCATTAGGTAAAATCACTAAGCTATAACACAAGTTGTGAAGGGCTATTATTTATTTACATTTTATATTGGTCTTTTATCTTTTATTTCAGTTATGAAATGGTACATCACTTTTGAGAAAGAGAATTGCAATGTGTTGAGAAAACATGGTGAGATTTGAGTTTCTTGCTGAGGCAAGATTAGATACAACATGTCAATCAGAGAGATCAGGAGTGGTATGGCTGGATCATTTGTATAAGGGTTGGAAAAACACAGGAAGTTAGTCTTCAAAGATTTGTAAAATGTTTGTAGGTTGTAGAGCTGTCTTAATTGGAGTGATAGTTTATGCCAGTGAAGTGCAAGGAGGGAGAAAGACCAGAAGTGGGCTTGTGCGGAAGCTGGGAATGGGACTGTGAGTGTTACATAGCTACATAGTAATTGAGGTTGAAAAAGTAATTTTAGTCAAGTTCAGCCATTTTAGATCTCCTCTGATCTTTGTAATATGCACATTAATTGATAATTAATTGTTCATTGATCCAGAGGAATGCAAACAGAAATAAAAACACAATTGAAACATTGCCAATTGTCTCAAAAGAAGAACAATAATATATACAATCCCTTTTTTAAATTAATGATTAAATCCGCTATCACCACCTCGTTTAGTAGACAATTCAGTTTAAATACCCTTACTGTGAGGAACTCTTTTCTTTCTTTGGGGTGGAATCTTTTTACTACCTCTGTTAAGAGGCGTTTTATGAAGAACCCCATAAGGAATAGACATGGCAGCCACCAATGATCTGCCTTTGCCTATATAAATGTAAGGTTTTGAAGCCCACTGTTTAACCACATATATAAATTGCACACACAAAAAAAAGTAGTTCCCTTTACCATTTCTTTGATAACTGAGGAGTTGCTGAGTAACAGTTTTAAGCTAAACCACCAAGTTTTTAACGGTTTTGATGACTACTGTTTTGTCAGCTTTTGCTTTGACTTCAGAATTTACTACAAGTGTTTCACCCTTTTCTTTACTTTTATAGCACAAATATTGCACATCTTATCCTTATCACAAAGCTAAACCTCTTTCCTTAGTGCCCTTAATTTTTTATTTGACAAATACCAAAAAATTGTGTTTCAGATCCAATTGTGTGTCTACAGTAGACCCAAATTAAGACCTGACCACACAGGCTGAAGGTCCATGGATTAATGGCGTGGGATACAGCTGTGACCCTTGAACTGAATGGTTAACTCTTAAAGTGCCACAGTAGTCCAAAACTTTCTATGGCACATTTAGACATTATGTGTTATACATTACCAAAATTTGTTTTGCATGCAAAATCTCTTATATTAATTTAAGAATGATGTCACTTTTCCTTGCATTGTAGATGAAAGTTTATGCCTTATAAAATGTAATTAGTGATATATGTCTGAGTGTATATATTTGTTCATGTGCTACATTATACCTGTAAGTCATATATGTCTATATAACGGAAAATGAGAAAATTTCACCAAACCATAATTTCAGTGTATGCAATGTTGCAATTCTTCCTTTAGACTCCACCTCAAAGATCAATGTGGAGTAAGGGGACAGCCATATATAAACAGTTGAGAAAAGAAAGCACACTCTTGTTCAATACAAATTATACACAAGCTATTAATAAGTTGTCATATTACTTTGAAGCTGATTATATATACAGGTGTTACTACCTGATAACACTATATATCATATATCAATTATTACTGTACTATGTAGATCCTATTGAGTACTGTTAGTATTGTATGTTTGTAACAAGGTTTGTAACAAGGTCTCGGAAGAAGCCAGGACGCGAAACGAGCGCATCAGACCTAATCTACAGTTTCAGAGTGTTGACGTCAGAGGTCCCACATGGGAGATAGGTTGAGACGCAACTATGTCTCTATGCATATACCTGACATTACACAAATGAATAGACTTGATATGATGGTGCAACATATGATAAATAATCGAGAAAGGACATAAATACAGTGGTATTTGGGGAATTAGTGCTAAAAATAGAGAGGCTACATTTTTTTCTATGTTTATTTTTCAGAGATAGGAGAAGATTATCTCCATATTGTAGAGGATAAATGGTGGGTCCTAGTGCTACCACCAACAAATAGTTAAACAGGGCCACAGAGCTAATATAAAAATATTCCTGCTACCTAGGCTATTACTGTATATATTTGTCTATCTAATAACTATCTGATAAGTACTAAGAACATTTTTTGTGTGACCAAGAACAGGCCAATATTACTACTTTACTTTGTACTTGTGGAGTATTATAAACTGTGATAGCTGTATTATTATATATGTTTACACCTTTTTTCTTTGACTTATTTCCTTACTCCAATACCAGATTAATATATTATTGGCCATTAAAACCAGCAGGACACTGACCAGCTTCAGAAGTGTGTTTCATTTCTCTCCCTTTTTCTATGTTTATGTTTATGTTTACACACCTTCGCAAAATTCCTTCACTTGCACAAGTGTTATGTCTATATAGTTCAGGAAATCTATCTAGTAGCCACCCATAGATTATTCTTATGATTGGCACCACTACATTTTTCCCATGTGCATTTTTTGTTTTTAGATTTATTGACATTGATGTGAAGATCAAAATATGTAGAAAACGTTCCAAATATGTGGGCCCTCTTACATCATTTTGGAGTTTAGATAAGCTCTTCATATAAAGAGTATCATTGAATATCTCTACAATGGTACTACGATCCAGAAAGCCCTCCAGTAACATGGATATGCAACAAAAGCAGCAAATATAACAATATAGTGTTGTAAATGTAATTTGCAATAACAGTAACATACATAAAAAGGTTTAAAGTATAATCTTAGTGTGCTCAGAAAATGCCCCGCACACATAATATTAATAAAAGTATTCAACAGTCCATTTGCAGTAGGATTCTCCATTGGTGTCGCGCTGGAATAACTTCTCTGTGAGTTCGTCTTGTGGAACTCTTCCTCTGCTTTAGTTCCCGGCTGTACTAGCAGGCCATGCCTTTGCAAAGCATTGCACTTAAAGGTTAGTAAGTCCATTCATATCCCTTACATTCTTGCACCTTTATTAACTTGAGTAGACTTAATCAAAATCTTATATCCACTCTAAATAAATGTAATTCATTAAAAACATTCCATATTATAACTACAAAAGGTAGGAAATATACTTCATAGACAATAACATTAATATATTTAATGCAATAATAACAATTATTTAATATAATATAAAAAGTCCTAATTAATACAAAAGACCTCTGTTATTTATCTAAATATATTCCCACAAAAACTTTATATAAAAATAAAAATAAATGTTTTTCTTATTTCCAGACCCCTTTATTATTTGATAGATATTTGTTAGATGATTCAAGTTTTTTTGTATTTGACACCTACACCCTTTTCCTGCATAGGAGCACGCAGTTGCAAGGTAAGCTGCTAGCCCTGCTTCTAAAGAGATTCTCACACACCTAAACATATTCCCCAAATAATCATGGAGGCTTCACATTTTTTGTATTAAAGGGACATAGATGGTTTCTGGATTTCCCTAGGAATGTAATCAACATTTTTATCTATTTTCCTTTGTATACTTTATTTTCTTCCGAAATGCTTAAAACTGTGTTTTTTTTTTTGTTTAAAAACATACAAATAGTACCTCATTGGGTCTGCCCTCTGTAGCTCATGAAGACACAGTGCAATCGCACTGGTTGTGTAGTGTCTCATAATAGCCAATCATTGACCATCATTCTGCAACATGCTGCTGAGAGATGGTCACTGAATGTCTAATTTGAAGTACTGCACTTCAGAGTCTGTGTCTTTATGAGCTGGAGGAGATGTAGAGGGTAGACCCAAGGAGGCACTATTTGTATGTTTAGGCAGAGAACAACTGAGCTTTTAAGCACTTCTTAATAAATGTAATTTGACGCACAGGTATATTATAATCCTAGTGAAATCCAGAAACCATCCACATCCCTTAAACATTATGAGCTTTTCCTGATTAACTGCACTCTGCCAGATTATATATTTTTTTCATATATGTCTCATTATACAGTGGTCCTTTAATACAGCATTTTGCTTTTATGAACCCATTTTATTTGGCCACATTGTTATTACAGCAATCCATCCATGATTAGGGAACAACAGTATGGGACTCTCAGCAATGCAAGTGCCTGGCTTCATTTTCATGTCATTTATATGCTAATTGAATTCTTATTTGACTAATCTGCATATTTCTGTCCAAACAAAAGTATTTATTTGAGATGCAAGGTGTCTGATACTGATCACTGGCTCTGTGGTTCGGCTTTTATTTCTACCTATGAATTCCAGCAACAGCCAAGAATATAATCATTGTACAGCATCACTCTTCACAGGATATTGATAAAACTCCATTGGGGGGGGGGGGGGGGGGGGGCTAACACACCGCAACCCACACTGCTTGATGAATCAGTATTATTGAATATTAATGCCCAAACTCCTTATACATTATAAATATGTTATGTGAGTGAGAGTGGGATGTATATTTCAAAGCAAAAAATCATAGAACAAAATGTCATGAACAGAAATCTAATTAATTATGCATGTCAAATTACATACAGCATGCTCATAACACCGCCTTCTCGTTCAGAGCATGCATCCGCTTTTCTCCTCCTCTTGGCCTGTCAAAAAATACAAAATTAGGGTGGTGGGAGTTTTGGCAATATATTGTACATCTACAAGTTTGTATTTTATTATCAACCTTTTAAATGTAAATTGGATAAGCAAGCACAGATACTGCTTTAGGGTTATTTCTTTAACTTAATATAATTTATTTTTCAACTTTTGTAATTGATAAATCATGCTCTTTTCAAATACTGTATATTTAAAAATCTATAGTTAGTAACAAGCAGTTTATCAACGGAATGTAATTAAAAAGGTTTAGTTTCTTATTTTTACCTGTCAATAAACCTTTTTGTTTCACCCACCAAGTAGAGAATGATACGCCTGGCTAATGCAATATTGTTGCAAACAATTGGCAATTATACCATGCAACTCTGAATCTACTGTTTTCCTGTGTAAAACAACAAGTTAATAAAAAGTATAACAATGCTCAGACCCCAAGGAGTAACTAGGCTGATTTACACCTTAGTTTTTAAAAACTATTAAGGATTTTGAGCCAGTACAGCATACAAATAATTTACTATTGCAGGGTAAAGAGAAACATGGTCGGACACATGAAATAAATGGGGTAGTGTTGGAGAACTCTTGGAGATGTCGACTCTTAGCACATATGTCCAACCATATAAAAACAGGAATGGATCTATCTTACTTGATCATTATGTTTATCTAGCCACTAAGGTCTACCATATATTCTAAGATTACATAATTAGAGTTAGGCTGTCTCCTCCTTGTTTTTATGTGATGTCCGCCTCCTCCTCACCACACTATGGATGGACCTGCCAACAGATAGAGGTATCAACGTAACATCTTTTAATGCCCTCAAGACATACTGCCCGGTTTCCTCTGCTGTCAGCAGTACAATTCCATATTAATAAAATACTTCAGGCTATTTTCTACCTCTCGTTTATATCCTGAATCTGCATTTCCAGTACCTTAACCACTCTTTTTTCTGCTATTCCACAGAGAAGTGAGAGATGATTCACTCAAAACTCACAGAGCGGGCTGTCTTCGGATGAATCACAAAGTATTGAGCTGCCAGTATTATACATTAAACTCGTCCAAAAGGTAAAGGCAGCAAATAGCATTTTGTACAAAGCAATCAATTGTGATGTGATCATGACAACAGCTGATGAACCTGTCAAGAAGACTTTCTGCAAGATGATTTCTTCAAGAGCCAAAAGGCACTACTTTTATATATCAGTTCTGTTCCCCCTTTTTAAGATGTGTCTGAAATAAAATACTTCGTAAAAGCTGACATAATGGCACAAAGTTACTTATATACAGTACATTATAAATTGTTCCTTATACTTTACATGGAGTTTTTCAGATTGAAACTCAGTGCATTGGAGGAAAAAGTATCATTCTGATAAAAAAAAGTGGGTGATTAAAATAGGGGTAGAAGGGTGGGACCAGAAATGTGGGTGCTGAAAGCATCATTAAAAGGAGAGTGTGAGGGAGCAATCTATAGTATAAATTTAAAGAAAATGCAACGGGAAATATGAAAAAATTGGATAAAGGAATGGGTTAACACTTAAAGAACCACAGTAGTTTGGGAAGAAGTCAGATATAACAACAGTAGCAGATTTTGCTTGGCATGGGGGCTTCCATCTTTGACTGCTAGCTTGTCTGTAGCCTGGGGTCAAATGTTATTCTACTGGAAATTACAGCTCTATTCAGTTCTATTGTCAAATGGCTATTCATAGTGCGCATCTTTCAATAGAAATTAAAATAAACGTATTGTCAAAGCAAGGTTGCCCATTCATCCCAGGTATCTAAGCAAATTTCCACCATTGAAGCAAAATGAAATATAATATATAAAAAAGAAAAGCTGTATTTATATATTTCAATCTTGTAGTCCATTATCAAGTCAAGATTGTCATAACAGTATACTATAAGCATAACACCTGACGTTTTAACAATATGCTACTTGTTTCATAGCATCCTAAAACATCATTATGTTAACGGCCACCGCAGTCAATGATTTACCAAACTAAGGGCCTCATTCAATTGTGGTTTGGCCAGTTGAATAAGGCTCTATATAAGCACAGAGCATATTTTTTTACAGAAGTTTTTAGTTAGTGAAGACCTTGCTTTTGGATAGAAGGTCACTAACTAAAAACTTCTGTAAAAAATAAGCTCTGTGCTTATATAGAGCCCTATTCAATTAGCCAAATCGCAATTGAATGAGGCTCTAACAATCAGTGAAGAGAGGGGTGGGAATGGAGGGAAAAGAGGGGCATTAAAAAGATAATTGAATTTGATTGAAAAAGGCAGAATGCTCATTCCCTCTCACCGGCCCATAAGTAGACCCCCGGCATCATTCACTGCAACAACAGAAATGGAAATGCCCTTCTCACCCACAACTTCCACTAATATATCATGGATCTCTCCAGGGTTCTGGACAATTTGTTTTTAATTAAGACCAGAACTAGATGTAAGACTTTTTCCTGCATAACTATGCTGAGCCAAACTTCAAGATTTTAAACAAAGATATTTTCCCATTGTGTGGTGGTCCTGTATTAGGTTTTAGTCCATGTATAAACCAGCATACACCTCAACATTAATCCTGATTACCGGCCATTCCTGTTCTGTCTGCCTGCTTATCTTGTAATAAAGTATTATAATGGTATATATATACCGTATATGTCAGCTACTTCTTAGGATGTCAATGATGAAAGATCTAGAACATGGATTGGATAAATACTTAGAGTGAATCATATATAATGAAATGGCCATTTTTTTTCATTCATGCTACTATTAAACCCCTGATCATTAGATGTGCATGCCCAAATACATTTATAAAGGAAGTATACACTGTAAAGGATGTAGGATAGAATAAATATAGAGAGATTAAACATGGTAGAAAGGTGTCTCAGATATTTACCTACATTACACACTGAGTTTACTTGATATCTAAAACAAGTCTAGGAATGTTTACTTGACCTGTGATTTGTGTTTGGCCACGTCCATTTGGTTAATACAAGCTGTACACAAGCCGGATACTGACCTCAGTATTCCATTAACTTCTATGCTGTAAATCCAGGGCTATGTACACATAATATTGCAAAGCAGAGACCTGACTGAGGCAGCCGCAAGCAAGCAGATAAAAGAATAAATATAATATCAGTAACTTGGCGTCGGAGTATTTCCTGCATTTTAGTTTAAAAAAAATTATCTTTCATAAAGTACAACACAAAGCAGAGAACAAAAATCTCCATTTATATACTTTACTTATATATTATCTATATCTATATTTCTAGGATGGAGAGGAGCATAGAAAATATAAGTACCAGACACAGATTTCAATTCCTGCTCACACATTTTTAGCAAGACTTTTTTGATAATGTGGGCAAAAATAATTATTTTTTGAAAGTAAGAAAAAAGTAAGTCTTGAAATGATTAACAATTCTATGCAATTTTGGTGCAGCATGTTGCTGTTGCTTTGTTTGTTAAACTGGTTTGGATGTAGATTTCCACTTGAGTTATATTAAAAGTGCATTACTAAGAAAAATAAACATACAAATGAAGACTATAGTTTTTCTTTGTTCGATAATGATTGCCCATTATCAAGCCTGATTCTCCAAAAGAGCAACAGTAAATATGGGATATAATTGATGCTATAATGATTGAATCATATTTTTGTAAAAATGTAAGAAAAATTGTAATCAGTATTGTGTGTGGATTGAAGTGATAAAACAAGTCTAGATATTGTACAATAATGGCTCTGTCAGCTAGATAGAACATAGATATTTTAAGCTTCTGCCCCAATCATGCAAGTTCAAGGCAAGTCCCTGGCTTCCTAACCATTGAAGGATAGCAGAGGGCCCAAGACCACCAAAGTCCAATGGTGGTCTTGGGCCCTACCAATATGACAGATGCACAGACAATCAATAAGGAATAAGGTGGATGCTCAATCCATTTCCCCATGTCTACCAATGCCGCTTCTCTGGGTTTTCTAGCACCAATGGTAAAAAAAATCTCTGTTAACACATACAAATTCCAAACTGGACATAAAGCTCTCACATAGCACCTCTCAGGGCTACCCAACTATAGGATCTCTCCTGCCCGTAATACACCCTGCAACCAAGATCTTTTTGGTGTACCTCTCTGAGTTCCCATTCATTTCTTAAAAACTCCTCTATTTTTTATCAAAGATTCTTCTGTGCATCACTGCTTCAGAGCTTTGCTTATATCCCTTAAATGTCTCTCAGCACCCATGAGGGACACCCTCCTTTCTGTCCTCCTGCCACTTACAATAACTCCCTTCAATCATCGCATGCTCCTTCATCAACCTAGCAAAAAAGTATGTCTAACACTTTGGGCATGTATGATTTTCATTGCAATGCTTCTCTACTAATCCATTAGTGAGAGCAAGACTGTTCACAGACTATTAAATTGTTAATGAATCATGACAGTGCTGTTAATAGGGTATCTAGGACGCACACTGTCAGCCTTATTAAATTGAAATTCGGCCAATTGAATAGGACTCTATATAAGCACATAGCATATTTTTTTACATAAGTTTTTAGTTAGTGCTCTTCACTAACTAAAAACTTCTGTAAAAAAAATATGCTATGTGCTTATATAGAGCCCTATTCAATTGCCCGAATCACAATTTAATAAGGCTGTATATGTGTTATATGAGTTATTGTGAATAGTTCAGAATCAGAGATGTCAAATGAAGTGGCTCATCAAACATTCACTTATCCTTCCGAATATAAGGTCTGAGATTATCAATGATGCTTGGTCTTCTTCAAATGAAGGATATTGCAATGATTTAAAAAGATGAAAGGTTCTGGTAAGATGTTGTATCTCACCTCATGTCTCACTAACGTTTAGACACTCTGATTTAAAAAAACAAACAAACACTAAATTAGTGAAAAAAAAACCCATAAATTATCTTCTAAATATCTATATTTGGAAATTTGAAATCTCATTGTGTATCATAGCACAGTTCTAACATTAAAATGACAAAAGCAGAAAATGTAGACTTGGCATTCAGCACCAGCAACAGGGCTCTTGTAGGGTTTTAAAGAATTTGCACTAGGATCTGACCTTTGTAATTAATTCCTCAAGTAGGGATGTTTAACCTCCTATGGGGTAAACATTTCCCCCTTGGGTTAAATGACCAAAGTGGTAAAAAAAAAAAAAAAACCTTTTGAAGAACTTCACTTAAAAATAAATATGTTTTAAGAATGTAAAAAATACATCCACTAATTTATTACCCGTTTAATTTAGTTTCCAGTAGATTTGAGTTTCATTTTTAGTACGGAATGATTTTTGTACGCTTATAACAATAGTATATTCTTTTACATTTTTGATTTTTTTTGTAACTTTACATTTTGGTAGTTAAAAAGGGATAATAGGAAGCACAATATTTAGACCGGAAATGCCAAACCTTGCTTGATGATAAGGAGATGAAGGCATGTAGATGTTGCAAAGATGACACACTCAAGTCTAGAGGGAGTAAGAATGATTATGAGGACATGCACATTCATTTGAATTAATCAACTGGAACCGTTACTATGAACCAGTGGTCCAAGAAGCTTGAGATACACATCGGGACTTTGCAACCAGTGATTTATGGGGCTGTTTACTACTGGTGCCAATAAGTACATCAGTGCCAGTAAGTACTTAAGGTGCTAGGCCTCAAAATAAGTGTACAGTATAGTTTTCCAAAATACTTCTTTGTTGATGCTTTGTTATATGAAAGCGACCTTGACAAAAGAACTTCACTGGATGGGCAATCCTTTAAATTGACAGTGCTGAATTGCACAATAATTGCTCAGACTGAATTCACAAACTGTTAGGTTATGATCACTCCAATAATACTGTAGATTAACAATATTGGACACTGTTAGTTAGATCTTATTAATTACTTCAACTAAGACTGGAGAAAGTAAGTGGTATGAATTATGATGCCTACATTAGTATAATATTAAGATTGTAGAACATACTTTTTAAAGGAAATCCAGATAATGTTTTAGGACTATTTAAAGTCTGCAAAGGCGAGTCAAATATCAGCATGTATAAAGAGGGGTCAAAGGAAGCAAATATAATTCTGCTACTTTATAAATCCCTGGCCCTCCTTCATTTGGAATATGGAGTACAATTTTGGTCACCACTTCATAAAAAGGACATTTTAAGAGCTGGAAAAGTACAGAGAAGGACAACAAAACTAATAAGGGAGATGGAGGGAATAAGCTATTAAGAAAGACTAATCAAATTAAACTTATTTCGGGTCACTGTTTCAAATTAACTGGTAAACCAAACAACTCTATCAAAGCTTTCCTTATATGGGAAAGCATAATGCAAAATAATGTCAGCAAACTAATGCATTTCATGACCTTTTAACTTTATTTCCTCGGATGTTAACAGAGTTCTCCTTTTTACAGTTATTACTTTTAAATTGTAACATGTTTATTTGCTTGGGTGACTGGTCATATTTATTCTACGTTGAGAGCATTTTGACTAAACTGTGGCCTTCTGGACTGTTTTTTCTTATCATATGCCTATATATAGTAATATATGTTTTCTATATGGTTCAAGCACATTGCTAATCTTACCTGCATTGCACTTCCTCTGTTCCAAACGCTATAAACTGTCCACTGACATTTTATTTTCTGTTTCCTCCTAATACCATTATTTTTTTCCAACATGCCTTTATCTTTCCCTCTTTATTATCTTCCTTCTAATTTCTTGTTTACCTCCTCTCTTTCCTATTTCTCTCCATCCCTTTGCGTCTCTCCAATCCCACCCCACACTTATCTTTTCTTATCTTTCTCTCTGTCCCTCATCCTTACACCGATTTGTTTCACGCCTATTATCTCTGTCTTCCCCCTTCCAATATGTATTTCGCCCATGCCTTACCTTGTTGGGCTTCCCAGAATATGCTTCACACAACTCTTACTTATTTGAATGATTTTATTTAATTAGTTTTAGTAATTACAGAAACATTAATACAGACTAAGCTTCTATACATCAAGCATATGTATGAGGAGAATATAATATTGATATATTATCTTATGTAAGAAACTATCACACAGTGAAATTATTTAATAATTGGTGAACACATTGATAAACTCTATGTTTTTTATGTTGGCTACAAAATTATTAAATGCCTGTATTTAAGGACCGTTGTGATTTGGGAAAAACTTCCCACCTTTGTAAATTATGTGACAAACTGACAATTTTAGTGGCTATGTAAGCCACATGAATATTATTAGACAGAATATAAATTTAAGAGACTCTGCCTTGTGTCATGGGCTCTTTCATCTTGAACTGCTATTTGGCCTAAGGGGGAGGGTTTTCTTACCAGGATTAGCTCTTTTATTTAGTTCTACTGGCAAATGGAAAATAAAAACCAATAGATCCAGTATAGATGCTATCTGCATCCAAGTTTCCTCCCATTCCTTTAAGCCTATTGGGAACAAAGGCAAAATACTTGCTACCATTAATGCACATTTAAATACAATAATAAAAATTAATGGCTGTATTTATTTATGTGAGACATTATAACCTTTTGCCCATTATCACGCCAGGTTCTTCGTAAGGGCATACTATAAAAATGGTTCATTAAAAAGCACTTACTTTTTGCTTGCAATATATCTTAGGTTTCAACCATAAAAAAAGCTAGAAAATATTATGACAAGTGTTTACACAAGTGATAAATGATGTATTCTCCGACCCTAAATCTCATGACATTCTATGAGTGTAATATATCAAGCAGTGAGCGTTTCTGGACATGTTGATAAATCAGCCCCAAAGGATAACATTGGATGCACTGGGGGTTTATTACATAGAGTAACAATTGATAAATGTAGGCTGCAGCGTCATTAGGGCTTATTGTTGTGAATTTACACATGGAACTATCTTTCAAATGTACCAGTTTGCTAAATCAGGGCATTCCTCATTGCACAGGATGCGGGTATAAGCATATCATTAATATCGAAATATATGTAGAAATGCAAATAATAGTATTCCAAAAAAAGATTCCCTCATTAAAAAAGCAAAAATGGGCAGTTTCCCTTTGCTATGCTGCCATGTTATTAGACGTCTGCTAGAGTGATTTTTAATTGCCTTGCGTATTAAAGCAGAGTAAAAATATTCATTACCACACCTGACAGGCTTTAGTACATTAGTCCTTAAATAGAGCTTGAAATTAGGTTATTTTAAAGCAATAACTCATCAGTTTATCTTTATGTAGACAATATATATGGAAAATAAGGTTCCATTTATTTTGATCTATTAGTATTATTTTATAATTGTTCTTTATTTATTGAGCACAATGTAAAAGGAGTACAGTAAATACAAAAGAGAACAATTATATGGCATTTGTTTTATGTGGTCCCCGACTTACAGATGACCCTACTTAAGAAAGGGCTCCCAAGGCTTTTGTATTAGTTTGTTTTTATGTTCTATTTGATTGAATTAAAAGAAAGAGCAGAATAGTTTCTGTAATGTATTATTACAGTACAGGGACATTATTATTATTATTACGGTATTACACTGTATGATTATTACCGCATATGAGCAATTACAGTATTGCCATTATTATTATTATTACTATTATTGTTATTAATATTATTCATCAGGCATCACAGTTACATACCAATCCGACCTAAAGACGTTCTCAGGAACAGATCTCATCCTTAACCCTGGAACCACCTATATAGTTTGTTTAAATGCTTTCTAAATGATCACTATAGTCCTATATTTAAAATGCATTCTTTTGAAGAAATACACAATACTGGGCAAACTGTTTTAAAAAAATTAGACAACCTTTTGAATATATTATTATTTTTATGCAATTGTGTTCCAATGGAATCATCTGTTTTGGTTTCTGATTATCTACTTCCTGAAGTTTTAAACATATTCACTCACCTTTTATTCATTAATTTGCTAGCCTCTAGGTGTAATCCCTTTTCAGTGTCTATGCCTGTTTCATTCTTCTCCATCTAGTGTGTAATAATCCGTTATCTTTGGAAGTGGCCAGCACAGCTTTATTTCAGAAGACTGCAAATAGTCACTGGAGGCACACTGTAAAGCCTCCAGGTCATGCAAAGTAATTGGCTGTCTTGCATGAGGAGGAGACTGTGATGGCCACTCCACAACCTTCATCTATTTCTGCTGTTAGCACTGGAGGATCAATTTGGCCGTGTGCTTAGAGTCATTGTCTAGCTGAAAAGTCCAAGAATGTCTCATGCGCAGCCTTCATGCAGAAGAATGCAAATTGCCAGTATTTTCTGACAACATGCTGCATTCATCTTGCCATTGATTTTCACAAGATTCCCTGTGTCTTTAGAGCTATCCCCCCCCCCCCCCCCGGCAAAACATCAGTGAGCCACCACCATGCTTCACAGTGGGGATTCTTTTCACTATAGTCCTTGTTGAGCCCTCTCCAAACATTGTGCTTATGGTTAGTTATAGTGCTTATGGTTAGTTAGTTATGGTTAGTCCTTAGATTGTAAGTCTGCGAGTTTCTATCTTAAGTAATTTTGAAATGCACCATGGACATTGGATTCCTAGCTCAAAGACAGGGCCCTCCTTGCTTTGCTATATGTTAATTTGTATTTATCTTTGTCTAAACTTAACTTATGTACAGCGCTACGGAATATGTTGGCGCGTTATAAATGAACCGTAATAATAATAATTATGGCTGTGACCATAAAGATCTATTTTGGTCGTCACTCCAAATTACAGTGTGCCAGAAGCTGTGAGGTGTGCCAAGGTGTTGTCAGGCATATTGTAACCGGGCTTTTTTGTGGCATTGGCGCAGTAAAGGCTTCTTTCTGGCAACTCGACCATGCAGCTCATTTTTTTTCAAGTATCGTCGTATTGTGCTCCTTGAAAGAACCACACAACCACACTGTCTTTTTCCAGAGCAGCCTGTATTTCTCCTGAGGTTACCTGTGGGTTTTTATTTGTATTCAGAACAATTCTTCTGGCGGCTAAGGCTGAAATCTTTCCACTTCTTAATAAGTGATTGAACTGCACTGACTGGTATTTTCAAAGGTTTGGATATCTTTTTATATCCTTTTCCATCTTTATGAAGTTCCATTACCTTGTTACGCAGTTCTTTTGACAGCTCTTTCCTGCTCCCCATGGCCCAGGATCTAGCCTGCTCAGTGCATCCACCTGAGAGCTAACAAAGTCATCGACTCTTTATATTAAGACACTAATTGCAATTTAAAAAGCCACAGGTGTGGGAAATTAAACTTTAATTGTCTTTTTTGTCTGTAACAAGGCCAAACATTCAAGGGTATGTAAACTTTTGATAAGGGCCATTTGGGTGATCTCTGTTATCATTATGATTTAAAAAGGAGCCAAGCAAATATGTGATAATAAATGACTTCATATGATCATTATCCTTCAATAAAATACATTTTTTTGCATGATCAGTCATATTTTCAAAATAAATGCCAAATTGCACAATTTCTGCCATGGTATGCAAACTTTTAATATATATATATATATATATATATATATATATATATATATATATATATATCAGGTTTTTTAACTTGCTTTAGACATCCAGACACAAACACAGATGTACTATTTATTTACTGTACTACTGTACGGCGGAGGGCTTCTATCGCTCTTTTGCCCACCATATATTAAATGATTGTTGTGGCGAACTACCTACTCATAATGTCCACAACACAGGCTGAGATCTCACTCCACGCTGATGATAGCCAATAAGCTTGAAGATAATTTATTTTATTTTAGGAAAACTTTATTTTTAGAAATTAAAAATCAAAAAATACGCAGTAAAGGGAAGTAAAAAATAATTATAAACAGCAGTGTTTAAATCCAACACTTAAGTGTGTTGAGTCATATAACGGACAAATAATAATTCCTTTTGTACATTTTGAAATTGCACTACATAGTTTTGACCCGATTGGGTATTCTAATGGGTCTATATAAAGTTTTTACAAATCCCCATATAATTATTCCTTTTGTACATTTTGAAATTGCACTACATAGTTTTGACCCTATTGGGTATTCTAATGGGTCTATGTAACATTTTTACAAATCCTCATATAATGCAGAAATCTGCTAATCATCGGGTTTGTGTAGTTTTTATTAATGAAAAAAACACTGAGTTTTATTTAGTTAAAAAGCAACAATGTTAAAAGCAAAACAACAAAGTACTGAGGTATCTACCAGAAAAAAAACATATTAGATCAACAGAGTAAATATAATAAATGTGTATAGCACAAAAAAAAGATGTATGATTAAATCCAAGAATGTAATAAAAAAATCCAAAAAAGCATCAAAATATTAGGGGTATAATCCTCATAGAAAATAGAGGACTTTCTGCTTGTCCAAATATACTTTATTATTTAATTATCGCAGGTACTTGCGGTTCACCTGGCCCCTTTGCGATGCAGCATGATGCTAATGAAAAAATGTTCCTCTGCACATTGATCCTCTGGCTCTGGTTGGATACTCATCAGTAATGCCCGACGGTCCCGTTTCGCCCAATCACTGGGCTTACTCATGGGCGTAAGCCCAGTGAATGGGCGAAACAGGACTGTATCTAACAGTATCTAACCAGGGCCAGAGGATCAATGTGCAGAGGAACATTTTTTCATTAGCATCATGCTGCATTGCAAAGGGACCAGCTGAAGCAAAACAGCGCCAAAGCATGATGCTGCCACCACCATGCTTCACTGTGGGTATGGTGTTCTTTTGGTGATGTGCAGAGTTGTTTTTGTGCCAAATTTATCTTTTGGAATTATGGCCAAAAAGTTCAACTTTGGTTTCATCAGACCATAACACCTTTTCTCACATGCTTTTGGGAGACTTCAGATGTGTTTTTGCAAAATGTAGCCTGGCTTGGATGTTTTTCTTCGTAAGAAAAGGCTTTCGTCTTGCCACTCTATTCCATAGCCCAGACATATGAAGAATACGGGAGATTGTTGTCACATGTACCACACAGCCAGTACTTGCCAGATATTCCTGCAGCTCCTTTAATGTTGCTGTACTCCTCTTGGTAGCCTCCCAGACCAGTTTTCTTCTCGTCTTTCAATAAATTTTGGAGGGAGCTCCAGTTCTTGGTAATGTCTTTGCTGTGTTCCATGGTATATCTAATGCCTTGGAAATTATTTTGTACACTTCTCCTGACTGATACATTTTAACAATGAGATCCCTCTGATGCTTTGGAAGCTCTCTGTAGACCATGGGCCTCATTCTATTATCGGCCGCAGCCGCTGCGGGGCCGCAAGGACCGGCCGCAAGCTATTCTGCTATTCTATTCCCTTACGGCCGTAGGCTCCGGCAGGCTTGCGGCCGGTGCCTTGCTATCTCTTGCGGCCGATCGCGCCGGAGGAAAGCCTTTGATCTAAAACGGCCGCAAGAGATTTGCAATTCAATTGCTCCGGGAAACCTCTCTGCAAGGCTAAAAACGAGCCGCAGTTACTTGCAGGAAAAAGGTCTCGCTAGCACCAATTAAGCACATAAAATAGCTCAAATAAAGCCATCCTGCACTTTGAGAAGACTATAAAGGGATTTTAGGTGTTAGAAAAAATAGCACATAATTATCCTGTACTCAAATCCGTAAAATATTTCATTTTTAATATCCGTAAAATATACATGTAAAAAGTCCAGAGTGCTTGGAGCACCTCAGACACGCCCACGCCGCAGCCGGCAAATAAACAGTTAATTTGAACTCGGGTTTGGGCAGATGTGCAAGCTTGAGAGTGGGTTCCTTTTATTCCTCATGTCCCCCAATATGATCCCTAGCATTTACAGAGCTGTACAGTGCAGGCTTGAATTTATTTTTGAGTTTTTATATTTCTGAGATTACGGCCGGTTCCAAGATATGCGGCCGGCCGTAAAAGGAGATCCTTGCGGGGCCGTATAATAGAATCGCGAGTTAACTGAACCCTCGCAAGGAATCGCAGCCTTACGGCCGATTTACGGCCGATAATAGAATGAGGCCCCATGGCTTTTGCTGTGGGATGCGACTAAGAAAATTTAAGGAAAGACCAACTAGAGCAGCTGAATTTTATTTGGGGTTAATCAAAGGCACTTTAAATGATGTAAGGTGTATAATGACTCCTATTTCACATGATTTGGAATGTGATTGCTTAATTCTGAACAAAGCTACATCCCCAGTTATAAGAGGGTGTGCAGACTTATGCAACCACATTATTTTTCTGGAAAAAGTGGAAAAAGTTCTGAAATGATTTATCTTTGTTTTGACAGCACAGAAACCTGACATTTTAACAGGGTTGTGTAGACTTTTTATATCCACTGTATATATACATAATCCTTCAGTTGTGTCCGACTTTCCATGACCTAATAGACCTCAGTATGCCAGTCACATCTTGTGTCTGGTTGTGCTTATCCATAAGGCAATGATACTGAAGTAGGTTGACAGTTCCTTCTCCAGTGGACCGCAATTTGTCTCACCTCTCTGCTATGACCTGCCCATCTTGGGTGAGCCTACATGGTATAGCTCACAGCTTCATTGAGATACACAAACTCCTTCAACACAACAAGGTAGCAATCCAGAAGGGGTCTGTTAAATTGTAAGCCTTCAAACTTGCAAGTCACTTTGTATAAACACATTATTTACTCATAATTACTGGATCGTATTTACAGGCCCTTTTATTATTTATAACTGATTTGACATGGTGTCATTTAATTTCCGTACACTTATATTCAGCTCTGCATAATAAGTTGTAAGAATAATAATAATAATAATCTTATGCAGGCATCTTCTCTGCTTAAGGATGTTTGCCGTTTACTAATTCATATATGGAGTGAAATAAATGGAAGTGCAGGAATTGATGGCAATGACATTGTAATTAGAGGGAGCTCAGTCCCCTGCCAATCAAACAGGACGACTCTCTGATAAATAACAAGCTGTGAGGATAACACGTTTTGTATTCAGATTGCATTCCAGGCCAGTGGTTACTGCTAAGTAATGGAATCTCGATTGCCGCACACAGGTTTACATCTGTCATAGGTTACAACCAATGCAGCGTAGTTTCCACATTGTTTGCTAATCTATCAGGACAAAACAATCTGATGGTCCAGCAATAATCAGCTCAATTAGTCCTTTTCCACCCTAGTGGGGGCCCGTCACACTGTTGATATATTTTGGAAGGTTTACGGACACAGTTTTTTCCAAAACAGCAGTGAAAGTCTGACTATGACTCATGGGAGGATGTGCAGCGCCTATTAGAAGAATTTCAACAATAGAAAAATAAAAAAGCTTTATTTGATACCCACAAAAAAACGCAGCAATTAAAACCAAGGGTGAAATATGCCAGAAATAGTTGAGAATAAAGGTAATTAAAATAGTGTAGCAGTCATTAATTGTACTGGAAGGTATTCGATGGTATATGGGCATTAGTATCATTCATCCACAGCAACAGAGAGGTATGGTAGTGTAAAATAGAAGGAGGATCAGTTTGTATGCAGCATACTGCTTATGGATCACTCATATAGTTGTCTTACTGCGAGTTTGTGCTCATTGCGAGGCTTGCAGAGAGGAGAGAGAAGGAGAGGGGAGAAGAGGGAGAGGAAACAAATTTGGAAGGAGACACAGGGGAGGGAGAGTGGGGGAAAGAGACACAGGGGAGGGAGAGGGGGAAGTGACAGGGGGAAAGACACAGGGGAGGGAGATGGGGGAAGAGACAGTGGGAAAGAGACAATGCAACAAAGCAACATCATAACAGGGTGTGTAAAACATAAGCAGAACATTTTGGGCATTTCTGTTTCTAATTTTGAAAGTTTCCATCTTGTCTGACTTGAACACTTTATGATATCTCAGAGCAAATTTCCAACTACTAAATAATGGAGGCAGGGTGTGAGAGGAAGAAGATTAGTAGGCGATTTGTTGGTATTTGATACCTACTTTCCAAGCTAATACTGATATGCACGCAACTCAAGTCAATAAACATAAACACCCAACCTTCCCATACAAACTTCAATTAAGGGGACACGATTAACCCAAGAACAAGCTGTTTTTATCATAAAGAGCTATACATCGTACTTGTTTTTTTCTCTACAGTAGCGAATTCCTGATTTATACAGCATATATTTGTGGGTAATGTGTGGCTCAGTATGGAAATGTATGGCCCATAATACTTTATAAGGGTCAGGTAGGGATTCTAATTAGCAAATCAAAGCATCTATTTAGTACTCAAGAACAGTTCACCTGCATAAAAATAAGTACAAATAATAGTGAATTTCTCAAGAATTATTCACTTTAGAAAAAATGGTTAACGCAGTTTTTCATGTTCGTTATGAATAGCATAGAGCAAATTGGGGCAAAAGATGCCTCCAGGGTCCAGTAGAAGTATACTGAGAACTAGCTTTATGACACTCTACTACTATTTATGCTCTTAGACTTCTTTTCATCAGATATTACCAGAAAAGGTAATTATGGTGTTGAATCCTCTTCTATAACGTTGCAAACATGTTTTATGGTTTAATTTAATATAAACTAAAAAACAAAAATGAAGGAAGGTGTTGTATCCAAAAACTCGGAATCAGTTACTGTACAGTAAATAAACTATGTCACCATCTTGGTAAATTTGTCAAAATGTTCTGTCAATACAGCGCTATAAAGTACTACTTTATTTCTAGAACATGTTCACAAAGCTCCCTTGTGAGGTCATAATGATGTCTGCCCGCTTTGCATAAACAAGTTCTGCATCTTAAGGGGGCGGTGCAGTTCCAGGCAATACTGAAGTAAATCGCCAAACATACCAACTGTAGCCTCAGCCTGTGATACCACACCATCAGGAGTCAATACATCAAACACTCAGATACCTTGATTTTGTAAGTTTTTAATGGGTGTCCCTTGAAAGGACATCTAACCATCTTGTCGCAGAAACTAGTTTAAAGATAGAGTGCTATGGTTTGGTACACACCATTACAGAAGACTTAGCAGATCTTGTCATCAATTACTTTTTAGAAAATTCATCTTTTACTGAGAGATACACCTTCACTCCAGCACAACAGTAACTGGTTTATTGCCATGCCAATTCTTCACTCTAAAGATCATTGATTTTGATTTCTGACCACGCAGCGGATGTAATGAGGCCTGTTTACTCATAATTGTTCTATGGAGAGACATCATAGCTATCCTCATTCTTGAATGAGAACCCTGCAGTCATGTCAAGAACCAGGCCTATTACAATGCAAAACATTTGGATCTTTTCTTTAATACTACATTGATGCAAAACCCACAACCAGATATGTTTCTCAATCCAAACATAGACAACAACAAACACCATTGACACTTCAAGATCTTGTCGGAGTGCCAATGGTTTAGGATCAACAAAAAAGAAGAAATTCTCTCAAGCTATAACACAAAGACTCTGAGTCATAACAAGCCTGAATTATGTATATTGCACTTTTTCTATGTTCTAATTGACCCGTAGTTATTTCATTACCTCCCCTTGACTAGTCCCACTTTCCTCTACCAATTACTCCTTCCCCTTTATTGTTTTCCCAACCCTGATTCCCTTTTCCCAAGGAGCATACACTACAAGTTGCTTCAAGATTCCACAAAAAAGGTTAGAGAGCAGTCTCTTACTATTGAAACTTGTGGCAACATGCAATACCTTACACATTTAAGACTAAGTAGCAATTGTTTTTTAGAATATATATTGTATGTACCTATTATCTGGTACTATTGTATATCCATTCTTTGAATAGCTATTGTATATTGATTGCCTGTTAGACACTAGCTTGCTCTTTAGAAAGAGTTATAAAAATGTCTAGAAGAGTGTACTATTACAAAACAGTATTAAATAAAAAGTAACGCACAACATCCTGAATCTTAATAGCTTCCCCCTAAAAGAATGTTTTATAATCTCCCCTTTAAGTTTATGATCCATAGGATTTTATGAAGAATATTTAATGATATTTATTAGATTAGTTATTATGCAGAGAATCAACCTCTTCTTTTTCCAGTAGAATCAATCTCAATGCCATCTCTATATCTTGGCTCTAATCCAGCCAACTGAAGAACAGACACTTTGGTAGCTGCAACCATGTGAACTAAACAGAGTGGTTCCCCTGAAACAGGAAATGCCATCACAGAGCAAGATGACATTAATATCGGAGTCATACTCAGTGCTTGGAAATTGTTTTTCAAAGCATGATATGTTCGCTTAAAGAGGAATGGAGCCTACAATTATCTATTATGTATTTTGAAGGGGAAGTCCCACCTAATCCCAAATTGCCTTTATATGAAAGAATACACTTATAGAACTGTCTTTTATTGCTATAACACATTTTATGTTAGGTGATGTGAAATACTGAAAAATACAGAACAATCAATGTAACTGAAACAGATTAGGACAGCAGCTTGAATGGCTCTAGACCTTTCTGCCTAATGAGATCACATCAGTAGTGGAGCTACTGCCAGTGCAGCTGGTGCAAAGCACCAAAGCCCACAACTGGATACAGGCCCTTTGCTACCAGCTGCAGTGGCCTAGGGTAAAGAGTGTTGCTTAATTTAATAGAAAAAATGGTCATCTAAAGGTAACCTGAATACCTATATATATATATTTATATATGTTTGGCTGTTTATTGAACCCCTACAGGCATCTACCTTGTATCAAGAATTTGGAAGGTGGCACCACATTATTTTGCACTATGGCCCGCCATTCACCAGCTCAGTTTTTTCCTAATGGCGGCTCTCTTTTTCTTCAAGCTGTAACTGGCAAACTAGATAACTTCCATAGCTATTATATGGATATTAATCTACTGTAGGTGGGGTCTATCATTTAAAAGAAACTTAAATTTAAGTGAAGCTGGCCCTTTAGATACAAATATTTTTTTGGCATGTAGCACAAGTGAGGCAATCGTTGAAATGTACTGTTGCATTTCCTGTGCAGAGTGTTTTCGCAACACACATCAGCACTGCACTGACTGAATTATATGGATGCAAACTAGATTCACTAAGCTTCCCATTGGCAGAGAATCAGATCACTGAAGGTTGAAATGTATATTCCCTATGGAGAAAAGCCAATCACTGCCTATCAAAGCCTCTGTCATAGCTTAGGGAAACTACCCCACAATCCACTCCCACTGATTGTATCAGACTTTCCCAAATCAGATAATTGCACAGGGAAAATCCAACCCACTCTTTAAATGCTTTATCAGTGACCCTCAATTTATTAAGGAGAGATAAATTGTAAACAACTTGGAGATCCTTCCCGAGTTCCTTAATTATCCTATAGTGCTTGATTCACTTTGCAACTAAATGTTAACTTCCTTTCGTTCTAATAAATAATTAACACCTATTACTCCACTCATAGTGATGTCTTTCTTGGGGGTCAATGTTAAGAAGACAACAGCTTAAAAAAATTGAAACATTTTCTATATTTTTTTCTCTTTTTAGGACACAAATTAACAAAAGAAACCTTAAAAGGACTACTGCAGTTTAGGAAAAATTTAGTTTTTGATGTATGTAAAAAGTTAACATTAGAAGCCTTGTAAGCCATGATCATAAAAGAAGTTTTAGAGAAAATATGCTTTTAATATTTGATATCTACTGTACTTCTACCCACACACATGCTCAAAAGTAGGATGATACAAGGTAAAGTGCAAACCCTACTCCTGCAGAGATGTTATCCCCCCACGGAGGACAGCTTGAAAGTTAAACTGCAAACTCAGCTCCTGCTGAAATGTAAACACCCCTTTCACACACATAACCTTCACTGAAGTAACAAGGATTTCCCCAGAGACCAACACATACATCACACATTTTTTTTCTAATGAATATGCAGTTTTATGACCTTTTCCCAATCTATTTATGGACCTTTAGCTGCATTCATTAAATAAAGAGCCTCATTCAATTCGGTGCCGTAACTCCATCACAGATAGACGATTTTCTGCGATTGATTTGCGGACCCAATCGCTATTCAATTGGCCGGGCCTGAAAGTTAGGCGCCGGTCGCGAGAATCGTAAACCATGCTCTCAGCAGTAGCATTTGCGGGATTGAACATGATCGTGGACACAAGCCTGTAACTCGTGGTTCAAGCCCGAAATATCGGAGCACTTTAAGAGCAAATATATATATTCAATACAGCACTGTAAATGATTGGGAATACAATGGGTGACATTAGAATTAAAAGCACAACATTCACAAGCTCGCACATCGCCAAAATATAATACTTTATCTCATGTTTAATTTGTATTCAAAGTCCTATGGGTTTGAATGACCTCCAAACCCGTAACTCGTTATTCAAGCCCGTAGGACTTTGGACGGAAAATAAACATGAAGTAAAGTATTTTATTTTGGCGATGTGCGAGCTTGAGAATGTTGTGCTTTTAATTCTAATGTCAACCATTGTGTTCCCGATAATTTACAATGCTGTATTGAATTTATATTTGCATTTCAAGTGCTCCGATTTGTAATTAAGCTCTTTGTGCAGACCTCCTAGGTCCCAGTAACCTGCGATTTGAGAAATCGCAATGGATCGCAGCTCGTAGCAAGTAACTCGATCGGAGCCCACAAACGGAAGGCAATTAAATAGCAAAGTAGCTAGCGACCTCCATTTGCGAACCGGATCTCAAAATCATACATATATATAGAAATACAACCCTAAGTAAAATAGAGTAAGATAAATAACAATAAAGATGTCAGATCTGGTCCAGGAGGCCACAAATATAGACTACTGGGCAATTATTTATTGATTAAAATAGAAAATACAAAAATGAGAAATATATAATAATAAAGAAAACTAATATATACATATAATGCAAAATGGCTGCTAAAGTATACAGAAAGACTGCTATTAATTACCCCATGGTCATGAGTGTGACAGGTATAGAGTTATTATACATCTCACCACCTGAGTTGACAAAAAATTTAAATACTATTGGCAGCATATGTTTCACAGCTACTTCAAAAGCGGATTCATCAGGGGAAATGATTCCCTGATGAATCTGATATTAAGGTAGCGGGGAAATGCACGTCGGGTGCAGTGGCTACTTAGGAAACTGCTTCCCCTGCAAAACTATTGCTCAGGTCAGTGTGACATGGTCATATGCTTTACCCCCTTATGAGGGGGGCTGTAGCCATTTAAAAACTTTTTTGCTGGCTATCTTTTTTTGCTAGCTGACTATAAGATACACTATCCAATTAATAGCACCTGCTCTACTGGTATTAACCATTTAGAAGCAAATAAGTGTTTTTCAACTGGACATATGCTGCCAATAGTATTTACATTCATGTCAACTCTGGTGGTGAGATATATAATAACTCTATACCTGTCACACTCATAACCATAGGGTAATTAATAGCAGTCTTTCTGTATACTTTAGCAGCCACTTTGTATTATCAGTATATATTAGTTTTCTTTATTATTATATATTTCTCATTTTTGCATTTTCTATTTTAATCAATAAATATATATATATTTTGTGGCTACATATGTTAAATAGAGTCTTCATCTGATCAGTTGCCCAGTAGTCCATATTCGTGGCCTCCTGGTCCTGACCAGACATCTTTATTCTTATTCGGATCTCAATATCGCAGCAATAGAATGAGGCTGAAAGTAAGCAAGCACAGCAACGATCGGCACCCAAAAAAATATAATGCATTAATAAACTGAATGCTGCATTTATTCATTTTTTACATTCTAAAATTTTGCCCACTATCAAGTTTTCGAAAAGCACTTCCTGTTATTACAAAACTTGCTGCAACACTTATTTAACAAGCCAGTTCATATAATGATACATTGTTATCTGTCCAATAAGCAGACTCATGCCAATCAATCTGGTTCTCAATGTGAGCTCATAATGCACTTTACTGTGTACACTCTGAATATTGGCAGAGGAAAGACATTTGAGAATCTATAAGAGATGGAAGATCTTACATTAAAAAAAACCTAAGCTGGGAACTTTTAACCAGTCTCTAGTAATAAGTTCCAGAAACCATATCACATATAACAAATCCTCTATTTCTCAAGTTATCAGCATAAAGGTAAATTGCTCACAAAGTCTTTCAGAGTTAGCAATGGGCTTCAGCATCGTAGATTCTTATAATTAGCAATAAAATCTGTAGTTGAGAGAAAAATATCAATGTAACTTTAAAAACTTCAATTTGAACTTTAGAATTGCAGGTAGATCTTCTCTCATGTCCCTATTAAGTACCCAGTGGGTGAGAGTGGCTCTACCAAGGAGGCTGTTCTGCTAGGAGTCTCTCTGCAGGCAAACCAACCGGCCTATATAATGTTTTAGAATAGCCTCCTGGGCAAATCCTGCACACCTAATAGATTGTGGACTAGAAGTTGTGGCACTCACTTCATTTAAACAAAGAGACAGAGGGCCACAATTTATTGGTGTGTGCCGTAAGTTTTGCCAGCCTGATTTACCATTTTCCATTAGTAATTGTTTCCAGCCTATCACATGGCTGGCGTTCTATTTGGACTTTATAGCACCTGACTGGGACATTTTAATGGCAAAGATTACTCAGGGGAGCAAAAGAGGAAAAAAAAAAAGAATTCTAATACAAGATTAAACAAGGGCCCTTTTGACGATTTGTTCTAATTTAGTTGATGAATCATATTGTAACCACTAATCTGAGACCTACACAGAGAGCAGTAAATCAGTAAGACACCTGATTCAATTATAGTACTTCAATGTACTAGTAATTACAAAAAAATACAATTATGGATCAATATCTACAGCTTTTAAATTAATCTACATGTATATATATATAGAAGTAAGTATACATTTAATCAAAGTAAGCAGATACTGGAAATATAGAAGTTACACATAAAGCATTGCTTTGATCTAAATATGGAATCTCGGCTTTAATTTACGTTATTTGGTTAATAAATTATATTAGTGGAAGCAGTTAAAGAGGTATAGTATTTAACAGGAGATGTAAGAGCCCGTCTTGTGTGTAACTTACCTGCTAACAGAAAGCATTACCATGAAACCTTCTCTATACCTCAATATTCATATTCAGGAACCTTCTTACAAGTTACAGATAAAGGCATATTATTATTATAGTTAATTTATAACGTGCCGACATATTCTGTAGCGCTGTACATAAATTAAGTTCAGACAAATATAAATACAGATTAACAAATAGCAAAGCAAGGAGGGCCCTGTCTTTGAGCTAGGAATCCAATGTCCATGGTGAATTCCCAAAGTACTTAGGATAGAAACTCGCAGACTTACAATCTAAGGTTGAAACAACATAGCCCCACAGAATGGCTTAAATATTCAAATGTATTCAGATTTGGCTAATTTTGTCACATGCTTATTCTTCTGAATATTAGATGACTCTAGGCTAAAAAAAAAAGGACATCTTAATTATAATCATCAACATTAAGAATGAGATAACAGCCCGTACTGGGTAGGTCGATCATAAAGGTTGATTGACAGGTACAAATTATAAACTGCAATGTAAGTTTGCTGTTTAATAAGTAGTTTTACATTATACTGTATTTAGAAATGTTGCTGTGTCCCTTACTGCTTTACAGTCACTTTATAATTAACCACTTTCCTATTCATTTCATTTTCAAGTTTTATTAGGTGCTTATGTTTTAAATTATCGCTTAACAAAAGTGTGACTGATTGCGTCCAAGCAGCACAGAATGGTTTAATGTGAGAAACAGCTTAGTCTGATTACTTAATGGAGATAAAATATAAGTTAACTTGTGCTATCCAGGAGCTGTATCTCTCCATATATTATTGGCCATTTATTTATATTATGTGTTTTGCTCCTCTGTTGCAAAGCTTTCCTTCTCCACTATACATAATTGTATGACTAGAAATATATTATTATAGCTATTGCATCAATATGTCTATTTAAATTAAATGTCACAGTTGCTTGGCGGCAAGTTCACATGACCTTATAAAATAAATGTATATAAATTAGGGCTATTCGATGCAATGTGTTAATATTATTTTTGCCTTGTACTTAACCCATGTATAGTGCTACTGAATATGTTGGCGCTTTATAAATAAACAATGATAATAATAATACGAGAGATAAGAGCATTAATCGCAAATTTTATTTTAATGGAAATTCCCAAGTTCCCGTGATCTGTACTGTAATAAAATACACTGGTTAAATTGCTACTGTATGATGGGAAAATGGGAAACTGACAAAAAGCATAATTAGGCAGAACAAATGGCATAAAGCTAGTTTAATTAGAAAAAAATAATGTTGATGCCTCTGCTTGTCCCTGGAAGTATCCATGATACTTTGGTGAAGTTTGTGTGTATGAAAGGAGTGCAGGAGCAGGGTTTACAGTTAACCTTGCAAGCATCATCCTTTGTGAGAGAAGGGGATAATACTCAAGTATTAACGTCACAGTAATATTAAATCTCCCTCTTCTGATTTCCTCCACCCCTTCCTCCAATGAAGGATAAGGCCACCACAACCCCTCAGGTTCCAAGCTAGCAAGAAACGTTGAAACATGACAAGATGGAAACAATATCTATACATAAAAAGATGATCTGAAGATGAAGATCTCTAAATATGGTTTATGTTCATGTTCGGTTAGCCACTACTTTGTATGGGCCTAAAACTTTCAATCAGCCTTGTCCCCCCTACCCCCCTCCCAGCCTATAGGACTCCCAAATTGTTAAAAATACTATGGAAGTCCTGGCCAGTTGCAAAGTGTACCATACCCCAGGGTTAAACATAATTCCCTAACCGATCACTCTCCACCAAATGGCCAGACAACAGTCTGGTCACTTGGTGGAGCAATATGTAGGTACTACACTGGGAAGCCAGACATCCTGCCACCCTAGTCCCTGATCGAAGCCCTTTGCCCCCCTCAGCTCATATACTTTGGATTCATACCAATCACCACTCTCCAACTGGCTTGCCGACTGGTGCACGCCTAGCCAGAGAGACCAATCACGTCAGGACCGACTAAGAGCAGACTCCGATTGGGTAACCCAAACTAAGGAGATAATTTCCTTATAGCCATCCTGTTTGAGGGGCTAATGAACCAGAGGAAACCTACGGGTAGGATAGGTCTAGTGCCTTTGTCAAGCTCAAAGAAGAAGTAGGTTGTGACAACAGTCTTTGCCATAGTCTAACCCGGTTACTTATCATATAAATAATCCTTATGTTTACTTTGCTGGTATGTGTGAACACTGGAATGCATATTTGGTTTCCCATGATTAATATGTCTTTGAAACAGATGAACTTTAGTTCAACTCCGATTTGCCAGTATAATCCAGGGAATTGCATTTTTATTTTGGAGAGTTTCACCAATCTTCATAAATTTATAGAAAAAAGGAACTGTTCATGAAACCTTCTGAATAATGTAGGTTGCCATATGTTCTCTATATGACCTCTAATCTAGGAAGTCTAGTCTCTTATATATTAATTTCCCATGTATGTTTTCTGTATTGTATGCATGAACTATCATATGGGTTTGAAAATTAGACCTGTTTTGTGTTGACTGAATGAGGTTTGCTAAGCCAGCTGCCCAAGAAGTGACCCATACACCAATTCCACCTTAATTAAGGACTGGGAGATGCACAAGGTGGTTTCAGGTTTGCAACACACTACTTCAGTGGTAGATAAAAATCACTTAGTACAATTCAATACAGCTCATTAATAGGCTCCTTGAAATTGCTCCAATTGATTTCCAAAATCCAAGACTTGCTGAATGTTTTAATCCATGTTTGGATCCCTAATTTGTTTCTCTCATTGCTTGATCCAAATATAAGGCATTTTGTCAGGTTGTACGTTTAGAGTCTGTTTCCTTGATTTTCCTCCAAGCCCAAAACCCTTCTGGATTCCTTGCACTGGTGATTGGCTGAGCATGCTTGATACTCATGATAGGCAAGTGTTATTAAGCTCCTACCACATCTAATTTTACTTTTAATTGTATTCTTTTTCTTGCAAAACTATTTAGGTTTTAGGTTTTGTTGGGGTGAAAACTAAAAAAGGTGGTGATATAGGAGTTGTGACCAGTGCAAGCCATTAACAAACCGACCAAAACAAAATTGTTCCCTATCAGATTTCTAGGCCGCTTACCAAGACTTGCCTGAAACAACTCTCACACCTCTTAGTGTAAATAGATCAGATTAGCTTTGTTCTGTAGTAGGATCTCACGCGCCTCCGTGATCCGGTATGTATGGATGCACAGACATCATGAACCATGTGAAAAATCTGGAACACTTAGAAGATCCAGGTAAAATCCTCAACAACCTTATTGAAACATCATTAACAAAACCATACCATGGCAGGAGGGGTTAAAATAGTGAAATTGAATCCTAACTTATTTCACACTATGAGCTTACCCAAAAGGATACCAACTTGTCTTTTATTCACAGATATATTTATATGTGACAGAGAGAAAGTGTGCGGTTTTGCAATAAGAACTTGGGGTGGTATGACGTTCCTGTAAATACGTAATAGATAAAGCATTTGGGTAAAGTAATATGAATACATTTATTTAAAGTTTAAAATGTATTTAAAATCCAACAAAAAAAAAAACTTTTGTACAAAACATACTAAAAAGATAAACATACACAGTTTTACAAGAGCAAAAAGTTGAAAAAGATCAGAAATTCAGGCTTTATAAAGATAAGAGAATGCCAGTAATACTTGAAAATTACAAATCTCACAAGACTTTGTGCCAATTCCGTTCTGATAAGATTATTTGTCACCAACTGAACAAAACATGTGTGGTTTCCTGAAGTTGTGTTGTCCTAGTTTAGCTGGTGAGAAGCTTTAGCAAATAGTCTAGAAAACCCCCATGCCTAGGTCACTGGACCCCCAACAGATATAACTAAAATATCTACTTGAAAGTGAATACAGATTCCCATAAATCCATAAACAGACACGTCATTACCACAGTGAATGCAGGGTGTTTTTACTAGGTACTGATGTAATGTTAAGACTTATAAACATACATAAGACAAAAAAACTTCTAACGCGGAAATGATCTAACTAAACATGCACAGCTCTATATATGAATTAAAAATAGGTGTTTGTTGCTGTGGTTTTTGCAGACAAAATGTAGTTTTGCTTTGCCTGACCACTGACAAAAATAACCTTACTATATACATAAATAATGTATTTATTTTACTTAACAAATACCAGACACCAGAGAGAAACCTTTTAAGACTCCTAACATTTTACTGCTGGGTCCTAACTTTTTTACTTGTTTATTTATTCTATAAGATGGCTCCTAAAAACTGGGCTTTAACCTGACTGGCTCCTGAGTTTCAGATACATTTGTTTGTTTGCTCCAAACTTAAGTTATGTATCTTTTAACCAATTTATCAGTTCAAAATTTCAATCTAGAAGAAAACATAACTGATTCTGGGATCTTTCCGGTTGGCTGGCTGCATGCAGTGACAGCCATCGGCCACTAGGTTGCACGGCCGAGATGTCAGTGAATTTCTTGTCACTGTAAAGCTTATAATCTGCCTGTACCCTATCCTCTAACCCTAACACCTAACCCCTTTACCAACCCTAACACCTAACCCCTATCACCTAATCCTAACATCTAACCCTAACAAATATACCTTACCTTAACAGCTAACCCCCACCCCAACACCTTACCATAACTCCTAACTCTTACACCTAACCCCAACCCATATACCTAACCCTAACCCTTGCGGCCAACCAACAGGAAAGGTCTCTGATTCTGTCACCAAATAGTGTTCCCAAGTAAGAATACAAATCCACATTTCACTGGATTCGCTAAGGTTTGCTAAGGAAATAAAGTTTATGAGCAAAATTAATAAAAATGAGACTGGTTGACTGCTAACTGCATCTAGATAGGCCACAAAAAAACAGATATCTATTATTCTTATTTATGCACCTATTTGAGACTGGTTTACAATAAATTTGGAGCTTGATTACATAGCTCTGGGAGCTCTTGGAGACCATTTACATGTCTCCCACAGACTATTTCTTGCCAGATCTTACTGATACACTACCAAATTGTTTGTCATGTAAGAAAATTATCTATGAGATTCACAAGGCTTCTTATTTTTGTAAGCCGTTTCAGAGATTGACTCTACGAGTCAGAACTAAAGGCCCACAGCATTTTCTGTAGTAACTCCAGTAAAGTGATAGGACATCAGTAAATATTGCAATATAGCAGGGTATTTCCCATACAAGGTTTCCTATTAATACAAATAAACATTGCAGTTTACACATATCAAACTATATATTAATTTTGCACTTATTACATGTTATTAAATACACAATGAATGCTAAAACAGGATTATTGTTGAGGGGGGAATTAAAATGTATTTGTAGGGCAGGTGGGTAGTGTCACGATTTGCTTCTTCAAGGGGGCTTGATATGAACCTAGTTCAAACCTACCCCAGCAGAATTGTGTAGTTCCTGTTCTCTGTGGCACAAAAGATGGCTTCTGAAGAGGGCAAGGCCCAAAATGTACAGGCAGAGAATACTGTATACAGGTTACTAGTGGCCCATGGCAAGACCACTCCACAAGTCAGGATACAACACACAGAAATAGTCTCACACTGTGGTTATGTGAAAACTTTAACTGAAAAACTTTATTGAATGATGGAATCAACATATTTATACTCTCCAATACCACACCCTTGTGTACATTTGTGTATGTGTGTCATGAAACACATCTGCCTTGTAGCCTTGGTTAATATAAAAACGCTTGAGATTTCACCAGATATCTATAGCTGACTAGTAAAACAAACTTGATGTTAATCTCAATTGTTTGCTTAGGACGACTTGAAGTACATGCATCTGTCTTAGCTGCTGTTTATCAAGGGTGAGGGTGCAATGATCTGCAGCTAACCTCTGTACAGAGCATTTTTTTACCATTTCCACATATGTTCTATGACACATTTTTCCTCTTATAATTTATAATAACTAGTATACTTTTGGTAATAACCATGTACAGGCAACCTATAACACACACAATAACACATAATCACAATGTAACAATGTCATGCTCCCTTGGCCATATTCATAATTACTGGCAATATGAGTCCTTAAACAATTAAATCATGACAGGTAGCATTAATCCCTGCGGTAAACATGTGTGACAGCTTTCATCGGTGTCAGTGTTTCATAGTGTAAGCAGGTATTTGTAATTGACATGGTGTTTTAGTTGACAGATAGTTATTATTGTTGTATATGTCTGAGCTGACCATTAGAAAGGCTTTTTGTGTTTTAGGATATACAGGCCTCATTTTTCTTTTATTAGAGTTCTGAAAATGTTTCCTTGTTTCTGGTACTGGCGGGCTTGAAATAGCTATTTTAATTGCATGTTAATGCTTTTCACATTATGACCTTACTCATAGACTGGAAAACATAAATAAATCAACTTACACTGAATTTAAAATATGCTATTTATCCACCAAAATATATCACAATTTTATTGTCCATTTAAATGGACACAGAAATCACAAATGTGTATGGTTGTGTCTTAAACCTTACAAAATGTACTATCTGTGCATAAAAAATATGGGTCTTCTTAGATAGCTATTCTTTATGTCTGCATGTTAAGAAAAACATCTTTAAGGAAAATGTTAAACAATATGTTTGTAGTACTGGTTGCCTTCCTTTAAACTAAGTTGCCACTGCAAGGGTTAACCTCGCTGTGTCTTCACTCAGTTGGCTGCAAGATCGGTCTACCATTAGATAACAGGAAATATGAAGCTTCTTCTTCATTTCAAAATCGTAATAGTCATCATAAAAAACATAAGGAAGTAGTTGTGCGTGTGACAGCAAAGCAGCATAGACATGTCTTTTTTGGTTTGTTCTCAGTTCTGAAAAGTAAAAATGCAGACGAGTTCTGAATACCTCTTTGCAATGTGATAATTTTCTTCAAATAAATATAATAAATGATCACAGAGGGGGTTTACTAAGCATTTTCTCACTTGAAGTAAAGTGAAAATGGCTGTGATGGGGTGAGAAGGGCTGTTATTCCCCATAGTAAATAGTACTATTAAATGAAATGATTACATGAGATGCACTTGAGGTGCTTAGTTAATTTCACTCAGTGTTTAGATTGTGCTCTACTGATCCATGCACCTCAACAGTAATCAAGTTAAAATACAATATTCATGTATTGGCATGTGCATATTTGTCAGTAGAAAGTCACTGTGCTGTTTTATAATCGATATTGAAATACATGGATCAGTAGAGCACAACTAGTACAATGCAATCATAGTGTATTGATCAACATGTGATTGACAATGGAGTCAACCGTCACCTTTAAAAAAAAGTGCTTGCTCGGGCCCTATACTTGTCAAGCAGAAGTATAGGCCATGTTGATCCTAGAGGCCAAGATTTCCATGCTCTGTATGGTTAAGTCAATCGCTGACTTGGTTATTCTTCATTTTGAAATCCTGGCCTATGCTTAGCACCATTGGATTTTGCCAAACTCTACTGAAAGGTATGAAAATCATAGGCAAAAAATTAAATAAACGTCTACTGGGCAGCAGGTTCAATAAAGTGAAACTGAAATGACAAATTGGCTTTATTTTGAAGTAGACCTGGTGCCCTATTAAATCACAGGAGTTACAGAGTGATTAAATTAGAAAAGCCCACAAGGACGTGGCCAGAATCTAAATCCATATATATATATATGTATATTTGCATTTACAGTGTTACAAACACTTGCGGGTACTCTCTACAACCAATATGATTTTTGGCTCCAGTTGCCATTTACCGGTGTGAAAACAATTGTGGGCTTGAGGACTTGTAGCAATTTAATAGCGATTTGCGATTGTAACATTTACGGAATTGAAAGATCAAAGGCTTAGCTGGGACGGAGTTCAGATTTTGACAGCCCGTAGGGTTTTTTCTGCCTGTAACCTGCAGATCGTTTGCGGGTAGCTAAAAGAGGCCAATTAATTACCATAACTTTTGCGGCTCCTTTACGGGCTTTTGGAACTACGAGTTGGCAAATTTAATAGGGGCCAAAGTCAGGAGGTTGATGTTGATGTTCCACCAATCTGGGTTAGCAGGCTTCAGTTTGGAAGTAAGGAGGACAAACATTATACTGAGAACATTCTGGTTTCCAAAGCACTTTGTCTTCAAAATGATGGTTTGGAGTTGTTCCTTCTCTTTAAATGACAACATGTTATACCAGATCTCCAGTATGGTATTTTAAATAAATAAACTGAATAACTGCAAAAATGTTTTTAGAAATTAATAACAAATACCAGACCTATTTATGTATTATATACAATTATAATTAAAGCCAGCATTTGTCTTTCTGCTGATCTGCTTCTACAGGTATGAGAATACGTCCAATGCGATGAACCTTTCTGCTACTACAATTAAAATGTGATAACTCACAGTGCCAGTGCTTCCGCCAGGACTAATAGAAATCTCATTCATTACAAAGATCTGTCCCAGCAAGCAGCAGAAACAAAGTGTTGGCCCACAATAAAGAATAATCTAATATAGTTTCTAAAGAATGCATAACGCTCCAGTGGGAGTGCACGCGCACTTCAGAAACTATTTGTACGTATTTCTGTACATGATGCAGAGCGCACCAATTGGCGCCAGCCAAGCATGCGCAAAGTGGAAACAGGGAAGGGAGGAGGGGAAGAGAAACAGGGGAGGGAAATGGGGAAGAGACAAAGAGGAGGGAGGGGGGAGAGACACGGGAGGGAGAGAGGGAAAAGAGACACAGCGGAGGGACAGGGGTGAAAGAGACACGGGAGGGAGAAGGGGGAAGAGACAGGCGGGGGGAGACATGTGTAATATTATACTGTAATTTATGACGGGTAAACACATCACAAAGGATGTATTTATTTATGTGATCCATTATCAAGTGTAGGTCTTCGAAAAGGCTTATGCTAAATGTGAGGCTGCAATGGCCTTTTAATCTTGTTAATACTAGCTTACACAATAATATCATTATATTAAAATAAGATATAATCTAATAAACAGAATATCAGTATCACTACATGCTCTCACCTCATTACATTTCCAATAAATGTAATCATCCATGTAAACAGTCATTAGACGTATGTACCTTGCTCTCTCTGCCTCTCTGTTTTTGCTACAGCACATTTTATTGCAACATTTCTTATCCTGGACAGGACAGGTTTTCAGGATATTTAAATTTAAGCACAGTATGTAAATCAAAGCTATTGAGCCATTGATTATCTTGAGTGTATTCAATTGAAAAACTAGCATGATACCAATTCTTGGGGATGGGAAATGGCCAACTACAGTCTATCTATCTATCTATCTATCTATCTATCTATAAATCTATCTATCTATAAATCTATCTATAAATCTATCTATCTATTCAAGGATGTTTGTATTAGTTCCTTTATCATAAGGAATACATTTGCCTACTTAATACATATTAATATAAAGTGATGTTACCACTGTAGGGATATCAGCTACTATAGTATATATGTCTATTACATTATACTATGTTTTATTCAAAAATATTTGTAATGCAATAATGAATTTTCCAATCCAGTGTAATAATTGCAACAAAAAGACTAATATTTGCTTAGATTCTTTAATAACATAAATTTCTGCATAGAGTAGACTATCCTAATGTTAGATACATTTCTTGAAAGAAAAAAAAATTGCACAGGTGTTTGTGTGTTATGTGCATCAAATCAGTTTCAGTAATTTAAATATTCCCAATTACAGTTAGAAGCATTATTAATAGGTTCAGCCCTAAAGGATCTAATCTGCAACAAACAAGGCCACCACAATTCTTAATATTATGTGTGATGTTCTTTGACCACCTTGATAGCTCCAATTGAATGGACAGACATGTGCATAAAGCAGCAGTGCTGGTAAAGCTGTCTATAAAAGGTCATATCATGTGAAATGATTATTTCCATATTTTGGCAATAGCAAAAAAAAAAAAAAACACATTTAGCTCAGCAACCTCAACACTATGAAAACATCATATCTATGAAAGAATTGTCATATAAGGACATAACTGTACAGCCATTGAATAAGCTACAATGACATCATATTAACATGCCAAAATGCACATTATTTGTTGAACAATAAGCAAGCACCCAAACAATGATCTACACAGGACACACACAGTGTCAGCTGCATTATGTTATTTGTATTAATGGATCTACTGTATCAGCATCATATTAACCCTTTCACTGCAGGGAGGGGTTTTAACCCCATGTTGACCATAGTAACGCCTTGTCCTGCTGTTTGTTGGATTAATAAATCAGTCTCAGACACTGCATTATTAATATTAATATTATCCATCTAAATGTACTGTAGCAACACAATGAGGTGCAGGCAACCCCAATGTAACAATAATAATATGCACTGCTAGGTATACCTGAAATAAAATAACCATATGTTACCTTGTTCTAAAATGAACCTATTAAACATTCGATTGCCAGCTCTTGTGGCCAGGCCCCTTATTAAACCCTATGCAAATTGTTGTTATTGTCATCGTTTTGTCACATTGTACATATTTGTGCAGAATATATAGGTGCATTATTTATACACAAAAGGTAATAATGAATAACAAAAAAAAAAATGCATATTATTACTTATTGTCCTAGTATATACAGCAACACCTGGGAGGTGTAACAGGAATTGGACATGCATGGGTTAAAATGCAAACATAACATAAGGGATACAGCAAATGATCAGAAATTACCTACATAAATACTTGGGGGGTTAATGGATATAATTATCTTGCAGACAAAGCCATCTCTTTCCATTCCCCACAATAACACTATATCCAAATCATAATATAATTAAGATGCTTATTATTTGAACTCACCCATTTATGATGAATGGAGACTCAGTTTTCAGGGGTGCAGCCTGAAAGTTTCAGTCAGGGTGTGTAAGATCACAGGTGGTACTTATGTTGGGGTGCAGGGTTCAGATGATGAGGGATCCCCCCTCTTTCCAATAATCCCTGCCTCCTTGCACTGGTGCTGTGTTGCCTGTTTGTCACAGTCTCATAGAAAGTGATGCATACTACAGTATATCCCCTGCTGGAAAGGCAGATCTTCTTCTATAAGAAATGGTAGATGAGCAGAACACCATTGACAAAAACACAAGGTCCTCTGGAAGACACCTTGGTGGCACTGGGCTAGTTCTGCAGCTGCTGTAGGGAGAGATTAGGAGATCCAGCTCTGTTTATTGTTAGGAGCATTTGCTGATGTGTTTAAGAAACTGAGTGAGATGCATTTCCCCTTCCTTCCCACCACCACCTCCCCCTTGCAGCTGCTCATGCAGTGACTGTGCTCCTCTCACTGATGCTCTGCTTGGCTGCTGCTCTCTCTCTGCCAGTCTGGTTCAGGGACTATCTGAAAGCATCGCGAGATCCACCTCCCTCCTCCTCCCACTTCAGCTGTCCTCCTCTGGCTGCCTGGCAGATCATTTAGAGGAGTGTGTGTGGAAACAAGGGGGTCCCCTGGGTGCTAGGGATTCCCAGGCATTACTGAAGGTCACTGCTACAGGATTTCACTATTTTAGCAATGTGAAAATGTAGGTTGCAACACAACCACAAAAATATGATTTTATTTTAAGGAGCAAGAAAAACTGGCTAGACATTGTACTTGCAGTTTTTCTCTACAGTAAATCATTTCTGAAATATATAGAATTGTTTTTGCAGCTCCTGTATACTAATGTGGGGCTCAGTATGATAATGTTCAGCTCAGAAGGTGTAATATGAGAGGGGTCATAACATTGAAAATCCTTTTTTTTTTTACAATGTGTTAAAATGGTTTTTGCCTTATACTTAACCCATGTATAGTGCCAATATGGAAAATAAAGTGTAATAATAAGGTCTTTATTTTGGCCACTGCAAAGGCAGACTGTAACCCTAATTCATGCACTAGCAGCTAATTAATACTTGTGAGCTGCTCATTTGCTTATACAACATCATGGCATTTCCCAGGATTGATTAGCTTTTGAAAAAAATAGATAATACATAATAATATATCCAGTGTGTCATCATCTTTTAGAATAACCTAAAAACACTTGATATTGTAATGAGTCCTAGAAAATAAAAAGCACTATGCACAATACTGTATGTATAAACAGAAAGGGTGAATTCATTTTGGTGCAAAGCCCGCAGTGGCAGTTGTACAGCCCGTATGTCTGCAGGCTTGACATTTGCTGGATTACAGAGCAATTAAATTAGAAAAACCTGCAAGGACATGGCCGGAATCCAAATCCGTAAACCATGCTGCAGCACGTAGCAAATTATTCAAACCCGTAGTTACGGGTTTAGACAGAGCCAATAGTAAAAGAGACCGTCATCATTGCGTCACTAAAACATGGCGGTTACATTTCAACCACTTATGGTTTTGAAGTCCGAGTAGCGATCAGACCCGCACTCCAGAAATAATGTAATATGAAAAAATCTATAAATATAATGTTCTAGTCCATGCGAGTTCTATTATATGTAATAACACATTGATTGCCGGGATCGATATAACACGGAAATTAAAAATTATAAAAAAAATTTTTATTGCAGATTTGCGAGCTTGAGAATGTTGTGCCATTAGTTGTAATACCTTTGAGCACTCTACCTGTCATTTAAAATACAGTAGTGTGTTTATATTTGCTTTTACAGTGCTACAGACCGGAGTTTAACCCCCTTGTGAGTCCTCTCTAGTGCTCGTCGGATTTTTGGCTACATTTGCCATTTATTGGTGTGAAAACAGTTGTGGGCTTGAGGACTTGTAGCAAGTTAATAGTGATTTGCGATTGTAACATTTACGGGATTGAAAGATCAAAAGCCTAGCTGGGTCGAAATTCTGATTTTGACAAACGTAGGGTTTTTCCGCCTGTAACCCGCAGATCATTTGTGTGTAGCTGAAAGAGGCCAATTTAATAGCCATAACTTTGGCGGGCTCCTTTACAGGCTTCTGGAACTGCGATTCAGCCAAATTAATAGGGCTCTTGGTGTCATTGAAACATTTCACCAGAAGTGCTCTATTTTTGCATATATGTTTCTTATACATTTAAAGGGACTCAGTAATGCTCCTTTGCCTCATGGAATAAGCAAAATCATCATAAAACTAATAATAATGTACTAAAACAAAAATATATTTATGCTCTATAACTACCAAACCTGCAAGCAAGGAAACATTTGGTATATGACCTAGTGGCCAAGAAGCTAGCATAGTATTCTTACAGCATATAAGAGGGTGCCAGAAATATCTGGACTTGACTTGTTGAGTATATACTAATTCATCTATTTTATTAGACACTTATGCTGATTCCACATAAAAAGAAAAATCATTTCTGAATCACGGTGTTATGGGATCAATAGCAGTATATCAATTGGGAACCTCACCTAGGCATGGTTTCAAACCAATTTACCATATGACATGCCACTATGTTTGACACTGAGAATATCCAATTTAGTGTGGTGTTTGGTATATGCCTTCCAACTGCTACTTAATAGACATTTTGATAGTTGTCAGATTTGGGAAAAAGGAAATGGAAATTATTTACCTTCATCCAATAGTCATGCTATTGGGAGACACCACCCCCCCCACACACACACACACACACACACACACAAACACACACAAAAAAAACAAAAAACAAATAAACAAACTTCCTAGATCCCCACAACAACAAATTCATTCTAGATGAAATGCAAAGCAGATATCCTACACCAGGGCTTTCAGTGCTCTCATACTTTAAGGAAGCCATTATGTTCAGTCAATATTCCTTCCATTGCAGCCTCAGGATCATAATATCTCAATAAGGTCCACCATAATGATTCCATATTCAACATACATAATATGCTACATAAAATTACACCCATAAAATATCACAAGTATGGTTAATTAGACAAGACATTACCCACAAGCAAGCTATAAGACGAAAATACAATACTAAACTCAACTAGTCTCAGCTGAAAACAAAACGCAGTCATATGTTCAATAAATATATTAATATGTTCAATAAATATATTGATGACACATCCTTCCACCTCCCTGCCAGTAATGCTGATATTTACTGTTGTCTTGGGAATACATCATTATTCAATCATTTGTCACTCTGTCCACCTATATTGTACCCATATTTTCAACCCCACTATGTTAAGCTGTTTCCAATATATATATAGTAAAAATAATGTATGATTCAGAGGATCTCAAACTCCAGCTTGAATGGCGTTTGAGTACAGTACAGTCAATACAGTAAAGTATTGACAAACTCAGATTAAATAAACAGTAACTGATTAGTATATCATGGTTATTTCTTATAATTTTGGTGTAAATTGTTTTTCAAATAATAAATAATGCATATATTTAGGAACTTTATTCTGGAAAATATGTTTTTTAAGGTTGCTTGGGAATAGCTATGGCTCATGGGAACACTGCCATAGTTTATACATTATACAGCTCAGACTGCCATCTAGCAAGCCTCCTTTTAACTAACTGCATGAAAGAATAATCTTCAAGATCAGTTAGGGCTCTAGCAAATGGGTCATTGACAGTTAAACATTCTGTAGATTAACCAAAATAGTCATTTTTCTAGCTATTTATTCATGTATGGATGTTATATACAAAACTGGCATGTACTGTATACCCAAAACAAAATAATATTCTTTTATTTAGTTTTTTTAGATAAACTATACCACCTGCAGTTACTTTATTGTTAAATACAATGATAGACAACTTCAACAAGCAAATACTTTTTTCGTACCTTATAACCGTCGGCTAAAAAAGTCTTAGGGCCTCATTCTATTAACGGCCGTAAAATGGCCGCCATTCTGCGATTCCTTGCAGCCATCTTACGGCCCTGCGTAGAACTACGGCTACGCTACTATTCAAATGGACGGCGCAGAAACGATGCAATTGGCTGCAAGCATTTCTCGCGCGCCCGTAAATCTTGTTTCAAAGCCGCAAAGTCAGAAAACTGTGAATGCAAATATAAATTCAAGACAGCACTGTAAAGCACTGTAAATGATAGGAAACATAATGGGGGACAGGAGGATTAATAGCAACACCTTCTCAAGCTTGCACATCGCCCAAATCCAATATTTCATTTCCGGTTTATTTTCGGTCCCAAGTCCAGCGGGCTTGTCCTTGTTAAAACCCGCACGGGTTCGAAGGTTGAAGGCCGCAAACTCAAAGCATTGTAGAAGCCAAAATATATTCAATCCAGCACTGCAAAGCACTGTAAATGATGGGGAACACAATGTGGAACATGAGGATTAATAGCAAAACATTCTCAAGCTTGCACATTTTAAGGTTTAAAATCCGTCCAAAGTCCCACGGGCTTCAATGACCTCAAAGCCCGTAGCTCGTTATTCAAGCCCGTGCGGGCTTGGAGGGTGAATGTCCTCCAAGCCCGTAGCTCATTATTCAAGCTCGTGCGGGCTTGGAGGGTTAATGTCCTCCAAGCCCATAGCTGGTTATTCAAGCCCGTGCGTGCTTGCATGATAAGTAGAACACGAAGATTGAACATGAAATAACATTTCTTTATTTGCAGATTTGAGAGTAGGGGAATGTTGTGCTATTAATTCTAAGACCAAACATCACTTTCACTTTTAATAAACGTACCTGATGGCTTTTCTATTTGCTTAATTAGTGCTAATGATTTGTACCCCTTTATGGACTTGACGGAGGCTAATCTCGCAGCCATTGCAGGTCTGATGTGCTCCAAGCCCGTGGGACTCTGGACAAGGAAATTGAACATGAATTACAAAAAAAAATGATTTTTATATTTGAGTGTAGGGGATTGTTGTGCTATGAATTCTAACACCTACACTATCACTTTCTATCACTTTCACGTCTCACCAAAGTACAAGATGGCTTTTTTATGTGCTTAATTGGTGCTACGATTTGAAAGTAAGAGCCTTGCGGGACCTTTTTGGTGTAAGTAAGCTTTGGCTCGGTTTTAGCTAATTACGACCTTGACGGAAGGTTTCGCGTAGCATTTGAATAGCGACCAGGGCTTTCTTGCTACCGCAACTCTTGCGGCCGTGTAAGATCAAAGGCTTCCCTGCAGCGCGAGTGGCCACAAGGGATAACAGGGCCACGGCCGCAAGGGAATAGAATAGGGACAAAGCTTGCCTTGTGGCCACGCATCTCCTATAGCCGTTAATAGAATGAGGCCCTTAGCTATTTCTAGGTGTATTGATCAATTTCTCAGTTGTAAAGAACCACTGTACTTGGGAAAAAAACTACCATATTTAGAAGTTTATAACAAACTAGATGCATTAGGAGCTGTGTAACCAATAAAACAAAAACATTTTTGGAGTTTGTGTTTGTATATAGAATGTTTCCATTTTGTCTAATGAAGACTTGCTGGTAACTTGGACCCTAAGTGGATGTGTTTATCTTATATGTCAAGGGAAGGAGGGGTGGAAATGAGGGGCATGCAAGGTGTTCTGTTAAATCTAAACTAATGTAAACACTTTTGAAAGAATTATTGAATAACTAAAATCTAATGATTTACAAGATCATATGAAACTTGGGTTTACTACTGCGAGATCATGTCAGACTAATCTAATTGAATTTTGTTCTGATTTTGTAACAAACAGTTATAGACCAGGGTGGGGCAGTAGCTTATCCTGATTTTAATAAAGCATATGACACTGTCCCTTCCAATAAAACATTCACACACTTCATAGTTTTAAACTAAATTCAAAGTGGATAGGACACTGTCTGAAAGATAGGAGTCAAAGAGTCATAGTTAAGAATGGATGGTTACCAGTGGAGTATTACAAGGCCCAGTGCTTGGACCTGTTTTGTTTAATATATGTATTAGTGATATTACAAGTGGGCTTCAAAGGAAAGTTTGTCTCTTTATAGACACAAACATATGAAACAGAATAGATATTCCAGGAGGTGCAAGTCAAAAATATTTTTTGTTTACTTCATTCAGTCGTGGCCGACTCTCTTTGACCTCATGGACCACAACACACCATACTGATGCACTTGGTATTCATGGCAGAGATACTGGAGTGGGTTGCCAGTCCCATTTCCTGCGTACATCTCCTGGTATTCCTAGGTGGTTTCCTATCCATGTACTGACCAGTCCCAACCCTGCATGGGTGGTGTGACCTCTTGGTTCCCTGACTGGTATTGAACCCAGGTTGCAGGTTGTTATAAAAAAGGTTAAATTAATTAATTGCAATATTATTATTCATAATCATATTAATTATGATTATAATAATTATTCTAATCTCATCCTATGAGATTCTTGCCTTCCACGGATAACAAATTAATAAATATATATTCAAGAGGCGTTACAGATTTATGGTTAGAAAATGTGCATTTATTAGAACACAATAATTAATACAAATACATTAATAATACATGATAATACTATGGAAACAACATCTCTTAACTTAGCAGAAAGGCATTCTAAAGCTACCAATTATGTCCATGTGTGTGTATGAGAGTATGATACTTTACCAGGCCTTCACAGTGTAGCGAACAGAGAAAGAAGCTCCAGAGAGCTGTAGAGTGCCAGAGAGATGAAGATTGCAAGAGAGCTTGCCAGGGCCTGGTTTGCTCCTTATATTTTCTATATTAGAATCCCACCCCCATACTCATATCCTTTACTTCTTACTGGTCAGTTAGGTCACATGTCCTTCACAAAGTCCCCTCACTGGTCAGCTGTCCACACAAAGGATTCCTTCGGCCACATGTAAAACTGGAGATATCCAGTTCTCAAAGTTACACACGCCCATGCATTCAAGAATACCATATATGGTCTTCTGCTAATTCTCTGGAGTAAACTGTGCTAGTGAAATCCATTGCCATCATGTGGTCATTCGGCAAATTCATCCACTATTCAGAGAATGGTAATCTCCAAATGAGTGAGAAAAAGAACGAATATAGATAGCCTTTCAGCTTTATCTTAAAGCTGGTAATTATTCCCTACTTCTGATGCTAGGAGTGTTTTACACAGGGGTAAAAGCACCAAATCCTAAACACTGCACCACCAGGAACCCATATAAGAATACTAGAGCAATGTTCAAATATGTGGGATCTAAAATTTAACACTGATAACTGCAAAATTATGCATTTAGGCCACAAAACCTAAAAGTAGAATATTTACTTAATGGTAGAATTATGATGGGGAAAGGCTCTTATATTTCTTGATTTAAAAGTAGGTAAGTAATACAACAAATCCTGCAATCTCTTTTAATGGTGTCCCAGGGCAAAAGGGCCAGACCCTTCTCATCAACCGGATCCTGGCATTAGACAAGCCATCTATTTTATAAATCCAGGAAGCAGTGACTGGCAGTGGAGGTACAACTGCTGTGTGAGGCCATGTTCTGTGTAGTGCTGCGCTCCCATATCTGGCCAGAGTACCTCTTGGCTTTGTCCACTGGGAGGATGTGTGAGCCTACCTCCAAGTGGGCTGTAGATGGAGTATTCTGCTCTGTGTTCCCCCGTCATTTTTATCCATTTTATAGTTATCATTTGTTCAATATGGTTTGGCTTTATATCCCTACCAACAAGCAGTGCCTTTTATTTATCTCTAATCTTTTGAATATCAACACGATAGAAACAGTTAAAAGAAGAGAAACTAAAATGGTGCATGGTCTAAAAAACAAAACTAAAAGGAAAGGCTTCGTGATCTGAAGTATACAGCGTAGAGGTCAGGAGAGAGAGGGGAGATATGACAGAAATCTTGAAATATAGCATATAATTTAATAAAGTTTGAGGGATGTGTCTCTGTGACACAGGGATATGCAAGAACAAGAGATCATAATTTGAAGTTACAAGCTGTAAGATTTAAGGATAATATGAGAAAGTACTACTTTACAGAAAGGGTTATAGATAACTGGAATGGCCATCCTGTTAGGGCAGGAAACACACTGCCAGGGATGAACCTTTCAACTACTCTTCCGTACAGCGCCTCTCTCATTCTGATCCGAGTACTTGGGAGACAAAGTGATCACAGCCAAAAGGTTAGAATTCAAATGTCTTGTTTATTGTATACAAAGCTCGGCACTATATAGATCATAATCCCACCCATGTGCGATTACGAGGCAACTGCAGTTGTGCGGTTATCCTTGATTATAAGTGGAAAAAGTGGAAGAACTTAATCTCAACCTACCATTGCCTATTATTTAACCCCTCCAGGTTTTTTAACCACAAGATAACATAATTTACATTTTGTTATTATTGCGTTTTTTGTTTTATTTTATAGATTTTTATGTGTTTTTGCTTGCTTTATCAAGTTGACTATTTATATTTCCTTTTTTTTTTTGCTTTATAGGGTTACTTTCTTTTTACAAAATGTACCCTGTGGTGGATCACCCCTCATCACTACCTTTACATTTTGTTAGGCTTCAGTCTATAATGGTATGCTTTAATAAATTAGTTCTTTTTCCAAATGTATCTTTTTTTTCACTTTACAGAGTCCTTGGGCAGAACTATTTTAAGGTGGAAAGACTGAAAAAGTTTTTCAATACTGTGCTTAATAACTTTTTATCCAAGCTTTGAATTAATTACTTTCCTTTTTGCTTTTTTATTTAAACTTATTGTTCCATTCCAGATGAAATTGTTATTTTCTGAAACTCTCTTGTTTTACCTTTTATCGAGCAAATATTAGCAATTTGATCTGTTGTGCCTCTGCAAAATCCGGCTTGCACATCTGGTAGTGTTTGGTCCATATATTGTTGGAGCTGAGCTTGCAGGATCTGAAGCATTACCTTACTGGCATGTGAAATAAGTGAATTGTTTGATAATTGGAGCACTCTTTGGTACTTCCCTTTTTGAGATTGGGATGTTGACTGATCTTTTACAGTCCACTGGCCACTGTTGAATTCTACAAATCTGTTGCCATACAGCAAGCAACACTTTCACAGGACCTTCTTGTAGGATTTTGAACATTTCACCTGGGATTCAACTCCTGCAGCCTTTTTGTCAGCGAGGATTTCTAGGGTCCCTCTTACTTCACTCTCCAAGATGTCATTGGATAAATATTAAGGTTACTTCCTTTATAATATTCCTAAAACGTAGTCTTTATCTGATCTTCTTCTGTTAATTCACTACCATTTTTGTATTTTATCATTCCCACTTTGGCATGAAAGGTTCCCTTTAGATGTCTAATTTTCTTGAAGAGATCTCTTGACTTTCCCGTTTGGTTATCTTTGTTTCTTTGCATTACTTAGTATAGAATGTCTCCTTGTTTCCTCTTGCTTTCCTTTTAATTCTGCGTTCATGTGGACAAATCTTTTCCCATCTTTACTATGTTTCACTTTCCGTTTTTTCCTGGACTACTTTCAAAGCCTCATAAGACACCCAATTTAGCTTTTTAGTTTTCTTTCTTTTTGGAATATTCTTTGCTGCTGTTTTCTGGACAGTGTCACAAAATTGTGTCCAAAGTTCTTCAGGCATTCTATCTACTATTTCTAGCCCCTTACATTTATTCCTAATCTTCATTGAAAATTCACAGGGGATATTATTTATTTATTATCTGCTTGGTCTGATGTCTTTTCCACAGCTTCATTCTAAACTTTGCAATAAGAAGTTCATGATCATAGCTAGGTCTTGCTTTTACGGACTGTATAGAGCTCCTCTATCTTTGGATATCTTTGGATATTGTATAGTCAATTCCTATATTGTCCACATGAGTGGCTGGTGCAGTAGGGCAATGGGGCAAAGCCACACCAAACTAACCTAACTGCTGCAACAACGATACATAAACTTTACTACATTATAATATATTTTATGCTTTCTCTCCATAATAATTCCGGACTCTCTCTATTCACTATTCATACACATTGATTATATACAGTTGTGCTCAAAAGTTTGCATACCCTCTGCAAATTGGTAATATATGTACCATTTTCATATTCAAGTGTAGGTTATAACAGAATGGCACAATCATAAAACAAAACATGGCAACAAAAAAAAAATTAAATAACCCTGTTCAAAAGTGTACATACCTTTAGTTCATAATACCGTGTATTGCCCCCTTTAGCATCAATGACAGTGTGCAGTCTTTTGTAATAGCTGTCTATGAGGCCCCTAATTCTTGCAGGTGGTATAGCTGTCCATTCGTCTTGGCAAAATGCCTCCAGGTCATGCAAAGTCTTTTGTCGTCTTGCAAGAACCTCATGTTTGAGATCTCCCCAGAGTGGCTCGATGATATTAAGCAAAGTACAAGACACTTAATAATGCTCAGGGTACCTCTTCTAGGATCTGATATCTATGATAATTACTATATACTGGAATACCAGAAGCAGCACGCAAATTAAAATATAAAGTTTATTAAACATAAAACTAAATCACAATAATTAAAATATTTAAAAAATAATGAAAGTCCCACATTAATGACTCAATATACGAATATTCATATAAGTCTCCCCACAATATAGATATAAATATACACAAAACTGTACAAGAATAAATGGATTGGCACATAAGATAAACACAAAAGAAGACTCACAATTGTGTCCATATAAAGTGCAAATATGAGTGCTGGTGCAAAGTATCTATAATAAATGACCCTAATCGAATATGGTGGTAGCAGATCCTACCACTTACTCCTAAACACATCTATGCTCTCACATGCCTACATAAACTACCCCTGTTCTAGTAGTAGAACTGGGGATCCACCATTTACCCCCTTAAACTATAAAGAAAACTAAACTATACTAACCTTACCCTCTGGTAAAATCTAAAGTGCTAAGTGCCCCAAAGATATCCTTGTATGAAATAATATGTGCCAATCAATATTATAGAATGTATAGATCAATCTATCCCTAAATTAAATAGTAACTTATATCTTCAAAATAAAACCTTCCATAACATCAGTATTTGTAATATACCTTAGTATCAATCAGCATAGTATGTACAATAATCCATCTAACTCTATATACATATGTGAAAGACTTCTATTCTATAATCCTATTTGCAAATGATATGTATCAATATACTCACATTGGTATCACAGACCTCCGTGATGTTCTTGTATTTACGTCATAATAACGTGAATATATACACTTTTTCATATCAATACTGTAAATCATTCAGTAGTACAAAGCTACTTGTTACTATAGATTAGTCTGTAAAGTATACATATCTCCAATTGACGACGCAGAGGGCTCGATACTGCTCAGAACGCCGCTGACGTCATCGCTGTGGGACTCACACTGGTCGACGTGCATGTTTCGCTTGAGCGCTTCTTCCAGGACCTATGTAGCTGCATCACAAACAAAAATGTATTCTCAGTAGCTAGACATTTTTTGATTGATCATAATGGTAAACCGAGTTGAGGTGTAGAGTTCTACATAAAACAAGTCTAAGGATCGGAGAGGCAACCTAGAATTAGAACTTCTAAAGATGGAAACTAGATGGATCACATTATTGAATACAGTTACTTTACCCCTTTTCTGTGTTAATAACAGAGTCAAGGTTATAGCTGTAGTTTATAATTATGTGTCATCAATTAGTTGATAGTACTTTATTATGGTTACAAATATAATAACAATATACAGATTAGAAGAATTTTTGGTCGGTAGATATATATTAATACTCTTACAGTTTGTAGTATTATATTCATAATACATTTTGGCTGCCAATATCTGAAAAATACTAGAAGTGTGGAAATGGCAGCAATTATTTAATACATAACTATATTGTAGATTGTAATATATCTCAACTTTATGTAATAGCCATAGGCATTGACATAATAAAGATGTATCTTTCTAAGATTCAATTGGTAGGAATGTTTTTTTGGCTTAATCAATCAATGATACCATGTATGTTGAGAAGACCATTTCATTATTAGATGTTTGGTCACAATAGTATCAGTATATGACAGTGGATTTGGACAGGGTATCCACTGGGTAGCTAATTGTTTGGATGTCCTAGTATAATTATATATGTAGATTGTACCAATTCATAAGGTCTTTTCAGCACTGTCTTATTGTATAGTATTTACAATTTTTATAGATTATTTTTTGTGGCAATACAAGAGGAATAAGTAAAAAAAAAGGCAAATCTGCAGAATTGTAACACGTTGATTCCTGCTATAAAGATAGAAAGAAAAAGAAAGAAAGAAATACAGAGATTGTGTATAATATTTAATTCAGCTAGATAAGCATATCAAAAGAATTATGAAACATTGATTAAGCGGGACTTTATTTGTGATCAGTATATGATAGTGGAATTGGACAGGGTATCAAATGGGTAGTAAATTGTTTGGATGTCCTAGTATAATTATACATATAGTGTGTACCAGTTCATAATATCTTTTCAGCACTGTCTCATGATATAATATTTACATCTTATTACAGATCATTTCTCGTGGTAATATAAGATGAATAAGTAAAAGAAGAAGAAATCTGCAGAATTGAAATATGGTACGTGGATTCCTGCTATAAAGACAGAAAGAAAAAGAAAGATTGAAATAATACAGAGGTCATTGTATAGTATTTAATTGAGTCAAATAAGCATACTGAATTAATTATGAAACATTGATTAAGTAGAACTTTAACTGTGATCTATTGTTTACATTAGTTATCATGATCCTGGAGATGGGTAGTTAATAAGGATTTAATGAATTAAGCTGTCCATGATGCTCGTAATGAAAGGTTGGCAGTGATGCAACTAAGTAGGTCTCGGAAAAAGCACTCAAGAGAAACGCGCCCGTCGACCAGTGTGAGTCCCACAGAGATGACGTCAGCGGCGTGGTTAGCAGTATCAAGCCCTCGGAGTCGTCAATTGGAGATATATATACTTTACAGACTAATCTATAGTAACAAGTAGCTTTGTACTACTGAATGATTTACAGTATTGATATGTAAAAGTGTTCTATCACTATATATTCAGGTTATTGTGACGTAAATACAAGAACATTACGGAGGTCTGTGATACCAATGTGAGTATATTGATACATTATCATTTGCAAATAGGATTATAGAATAGAAGTCTTTCAAACGTGTATATAGAGTTAGATGGATTATTGTACATACTATGCTGATTGATACTAAGGTATATTAAAAATACTGATGTTATGGATAGTTTTATTTTGAAGATATAAGTTACTATTTAAAGTAGGGACAGATTGATCTAAACATTCTATAATATTGATTAGCACATATTATTCCATACAAGGATATCTTTGGGGCACTTAGTACTTTAGATTTTACCAGAGGGTAAGGTTAGTATAGTTGAGTTTTCTTTATAGTTTATGGGGGTAAATGGTGGATCCCCAGTTCTGCCACTTGAACAGGGGTAGTTTATGTAGGCAGGTGAGAGCATTAGAGGTGTTTAGGAGTAAGTGGTAGGCTCTGCTACCCCCATATTATATTAGGGTCATTTATTATAGATACCGTATTTATCGGCATATAACACGCTCCGGCGTATAACACGCACCTCATTTTAAGGAAATTTCAGGGGGAAAAAATTCAAATAAAGAACTTTGAAGCAAAATCCTCAACCTCAACCTCCCTCCTCATCCTCCCTCCTAAACCCCCTCCTCAAACCCCCCATCTTCAACTCCCTCCTCCACCCCTCCATCCTCATCCTCCTTCCTCAACCCCCCTCCTCAACCTCAACCCCCCTCCTCAACCCCCCTCCTCATCCTCAACCCCCTCCTCATCCTCAACCCCCCTCCTCATCCTCAAACCCCCTCCTCATCCTCAACCCCCCTCCTCATCCTCAACCTCCCTCCTCATCCTCAACCCCCTCCTCAACCCCCTCCTCAACCCCCTCCTCAACCTCCCTCCTCATCCTCCCTCCTCAACCCCCCCATCCTCAACCCCCTCCTCAACCTCCCTCCCCATCCCCCCCCATCCTCAACCCCCCATCCTCAAACCACCTCAACCCCCTCACCCTCCTTCCTCAACCCCCCTATCCTCAACCCCCTCCTTAAACCCACTCCTCAACCCCCCCATCCTCAAACCCCCATCCTCAACCCCCCATCCTCATCCTCCTTCCTTAACCCCCCTATCCTCAACCTCCCTCCTCAACCTCCCTCCTCAAACCCCCTCCTCAAACCCCCACCTCAACCCCCCCATCCTCAAACCCCCGAAACCCCACCATCCTCATCCTCCTTCCTCAACCCCCCTCCTCATTCTACCCCCCCCCCCCTCCTCACCTCCCCCTCACTTACCTGCTTCTGTTCCGGCCTTTTTTTTTGTGATATTTTTATTACACTTACTATACTGTTCTTTATTTAATTAATCAAAGATATTAAGGTCAGGTCATAAAGCTCTATCTTGGTCCCGTCACTCCAAATTACAGTGTGTCAGAAACTGTGAGGCGTGTCAAAGTGTTGTTGGGCATATTGTAACTGGGCTTTTTTGTGGCATTGGTGCAGTAAAGGCTTCTTTCTGGCAACTTGACCATGCAGCTCATTTTTTTCAAGTATCGTCATATTGTGCTCCTTAAAACAAACATACCATCATTTTCCAGAGCAGCCTGTATTTCTCCTGAGGTTACCTGTGGGTTTTCTTTGTATTCCAAACAATTCTTCTGGTAGTTGTGTCTGAAATCTTTCTTGGTCTACCTGACTATGGCCTGGTTTCAAGAGATTACCGCATTTTCCACTTCTTAATAACTTATTGAACAGTACTGACTGGCATTTTCATGGCTTTTCATATTTTTTTTATTTTCTTTTTTCATCTTTATGAAGTTCCATTACCCTGTTAGGCAGCTTTTGACAGTTATTTTGGGCTCCCTATTGCTCAGTATCTAGCCTACTCAGTGCATCCGCGTGAGAGCTAACAACCTCATTGACTATTTATACACTAATTGCAATTTAAAAAGCCACAAGTGTGGGAAATTAACCTTTAATTGTAATTTTAACCGTGGGGAATCACCTTGTGTGTCTGTAACAAGGCTAAACATTCAAGGGTATGTAAACTTTTGATCAGGGTCATTTGGGTGATTTCTGTTATCATTATGATTTAAAATGGAGCCAAACAACTAAGTGATAATAAATGGCTTCATATGATCAATATCCTTCAATAAAAGAAATGTTTTTGCATGATCAGTCATATTTTAAAAATAAATGGGTATGCAACTTTTGACAACTGTATATATATATATATATATATATATATATATATATATATATATATATATATATATATATATATATATATGTGTGTGTTTAAATCCGTTTTATGTCACATTAAGTTGAAATAAGATAATTTGCTCCCTGCATCCCATGTAGTGCATATTGGACATTTAGAGCATATTGTCAAATGATCCCACTCCACATGCTGCAGATAAGTCAATCAGGAGTTGCTACGGTTTCCCTCCTTAGTCCCTGAGCTGTAGGGCAGTAAAGCATTTCAACAAGACACACATGCACACTGGGAGCTCCAGCAGGGGTAGTGCTACCTCTAACAGTAAATTGTCACCATAAGCTACAGGGCGTTTGGAGCCTATGCCCAAGTCCAATGAGCAGCTTTTACAGCAACACGAGGGCTCATGTGCCTGTATTTCTCTCTCTCCCTTTTCTTTTAAACTTTACTAGTGCTCATTACTGACACACAGACTTGCTTTTGGGTGGGAAAACATGCTAGGCAATTAACTTTTTAATCACCTTTGCTGTGCTGCTTGGACAATAATCTTCCTGCAACATGGAACACAACCCCCTAAGTACCAGTTATAGTTACATTTATTTTGCATGGGGGTGTTTTGGTTTAATGATAAACCTTATTTAGCATTCAGCAGGGTCTGTGTTTTGTAAAATACTTATTTTAAACCACCATTTTACAAAAATATCTATAATTTGCATGTTTTTTTGCTGTTTTAACCCCTGTTTAACTGTTATTACTCTGTCAGTGCCAACTGATTGGTACTGTATTTTTATGAATGCAGTTTAATATACTGTATGCAGTTTAATTCTGCAGTGGCTCTGACAGAATAGTGGTTCTCCCATCACATGGTCCATGATCATCCTCTCTGTGGACACATAGGGTTTGGTTTAGCATGTCATCAAAGCTATAAAGATGCTTTCTGTCAGTAAAGGGGTTACTGGTAGTGCTCTTTAACGGTGTAGTTTATATTTGTTCTCTGGCAGTGGATACATCTTTGGTGCTGTTTTCTTGGTTGTTTCATATATTATATGTATTTCTGCTTTAACATTAATTTTAAACAGTTACATTAATAGTGTAATTTTAAATATTGGAGCGCCTAAAGTAAGTTATACTTAAAAAATTATGAGCCTCGTTCAATTCGAAGGCCGAAACTTGTGGTTTACAGCCCGTATGTCTGCGGGCCTGTTGTAGGCTCGTGGATGTCTCCGATTCCGGTGCTATTCAATTGAGTAAGGACGCAAGATACGGTCCAAGGCCTCAAGCACGTAAACACCTCCCGCGGCCGCAAACTGTTAAAGGGCTGGCTGAGATGTGATCCGCTTTTACAATCCAATCACGGTATAACGGAGTGAGACACAGGCCTCTCAGCCAATAGAAAACGGTCTAGCCGCAAATGATTGACAGAGAGAAATTATAAAGTTGCTTTACACACGCCCATGCGTTGTCTGTGTTGTACTTTCTTACAAAGTAGCATGCAGGTCTTTGAGTTGGAGGTTTTTGGCAGAGAGTGAGTATATTGTGGGAAGTTTTATTTCTATTCATCTAATTACAAATTTACACTTAATCCTTGATTACACATATTTACAGATTGCACATAATAACAATACACATACATTAAATTACACATATAGATGCACATAGAGCTAGGTCACTCCATACACACGCATTCCATCCCATCCCCCACATCCCACCCCCAACAGTAAATAAATACACATAATACACACATTTTTCCCCATAAAATATATACAGAAAAACTTATTTTTATTTTTGGGATTTCAAATGGAGAGAGGAGGGGAGAGGAGTGGAGAGGTGGGAGGAGAGGCAAGGAGGAGAGAGATAGAGTAGAGAGAGAGAGAGGTGGCCCTGGGGAGTGGTGGAGCAGAGTAGGAGGTGGTGGAGTAGTGGTGGAGCGTGGAGGAGAGGAGGAGGTGGATGGTGGCAGGGTGGCCCTAGCAAAAGGCACATCTAGGCCCGGAACAGAGCGGGAGCTCAATATCTCTGTCCACAGTCGGGAGGGGGTGGTAGTTCAGGCCTCAGGGACAGATGAGGGAGCTCAGTATCCCTGTCCATAGTCGGGAGGGCAAGAGTGTAAGGGCAAGCAGAGGGCCCACAATTACACGCACCAGGAGAATGTGGTCCTCCTTGGTGCTATCCGTGGCCAACCTGTGATCCTTGCAGGTGTAGGGAAGTCAGGCCAGGGCCTAGGGACCAGGCATGGAAGGAGGTAGCAGCCGAGGTAACAGCAGTGGGCACAGTGCAAAGGGATGTGAGGTCCATCAAACACTGTTTTGATGAGATCAGGGCAAAGGTAAGGAGGATGATGGCCAAGGAGGACAAGCAAGCTGCAGCACCAAGTGGTGGCCCCCAAGTGACTGTTCACTACAATGAGTGGAAGAGGGTGGCCAAGGACCTTCTCAGCCAGGTGCCCACCGCTGGAGCTTCCTGGTGGCCCAGCAGGACCCAGCCTTTATGTCAGGTGAATATCACATACACCAATATGCCACCACATGCACATCACACACACAATACATGTACATGATGAACAACAAGGACACTGACATGTCAGCTCTATGGAATTAACAAGGGATAGATGGATGCGTCACTAAATCCATAAAGCTGACTAATCACTGTAATTCGTGGGCACAACAACAGTAATCAACCAATAGAGAGTCCATGTATTGGTGTGCCCAATGCAGCGTATGCAGTTACAGACCTCAGCCGGAATCAAGAATCAAGATAGCACTAGGAGGCAAGAACAATCATGATCAAGAACCAAAGAATAGATCACATCTAGCAAATGATAGCTACTCATAGTTAGAATTAAAAGAATCATCCAGGTCCAAGGCTAGATGTCAGATAGGTAGGAATGAACAAAAAAAATGTATTATTCATCATACTAATAACATATATCTTTCTTTTCTATATTTCAGTATCAAGCAGGTCTGGGTCCAGTGGTGAGTCAGAGGCGGGGGCATCAGCTCCATTGGAGCAGGAGGTCGAGGAGTTAGCCACCACTGAGCATGAAGAGGCGCAGGGGGAGGAGGAGGCGAGGGCCCTGGTTCGGAGGAGGAGGATGTCATCTGGCTAATGGGGTCACCAGCAGTATATTCTGCCACACTGTCACCATTAGACACCACTGTCCCACTCCTCCAGAGACTAAGCTTAACACCAGGGCCCTCCTACTGGACGGACCAGCGGGGCTTGACCCCATCTCCTCCTCCCCTAAGCAGTGCCGCAGACTGGCCACCACCACTGCCACCTCCTCACCAGGCAACGGCCCAGGGACCTCCATCCCCAACACCAAGCCAGGATGCGCAGGCGGAGAAACTGGCCATCATGCCCCAGCAGTTTGAGTGTCTTCAGGAGATCCAAGCCAGTATCTCGGCCAGTCATATGGATTTCATGCACAGCCTGGCCAGGCGCAATAGGGAGGAGAGGAGACACCATCTCATGACTGAGTCCTACCTTGCCGGGCTGCTCAGGATGGGAGCGGACCAGAGTGCATTTCAAAACCTGACTATGGATGCCTTGAGCAGCGCTCTGGTTCCTAGCCCTTCCTCTTCCATCTCAAATGCCTCCCCCGCCCACCTGCAGCCTGACTGCTCCTCTCCTCCCCCCATGCCTCCTCCAAGGCCACTGACACCACCACCACCACCCCTATTACCACTGCCTCCTCGGAGGATGCCTATCCCTGCCCTCCCCCCCAACACCACCAAGGAGACGGTGGCCAGTCAAAATGTTAACTTAATCTAGCTTTGCTACAGAGTCCTGGATCTTGGCCTATGTGATGGTTTTATTTTGTACGAAGATGTCTACCTCCCATCACATGGTCCACGATCATCCTCTCTGTGGACACATAGGGTTTGGTTTAACATGTCATCAATTGATGGTCACTAAGGAATGCTGTTGAGAAGAGATGCTGCAGTCCCTACTGTCAGGCCGCAGGTCGTGACATCTACTTTTTTTTAAGGCCTTATGTTTTATATTTTTATTTATTTTTCCATTTGTTTTGTTTTAGGTTTAATTCAGGTCTATGAAGTCATCTTCTGCATTTGCAAGCATTGTGAAGAAAATGTATGAGGTGTAAGGTTTTCAAAGTGCCTCTCAGGTAAACATTCCTTCAATGACAACCCCCCTTAACATGTACTGTAACTCCCATCCTTTATCCCATCATATTGCCTGTTATCTCAGACATGCTTGTTGTTAGCTTAAATGTAGACTAATACCGCTATGGCGGTGGACTTGCAAGGTCTCACAATGGCAAGTTAATGACAGCCAGCATTAATACATGCACTAGTGAAGCATGTGATCCTGACCTCAATACCGGTCTGAGAACAGATCCTTGGGTCTGATGTGAGTAACATTGAATCTGGCTGCTGACCTTTGTGTCCTCTCCGTATTAATGGGTATTTACCCCTATTGCTGATATCATGAGTATCCTTTAACATGTGCTAACAGCTGTATAGCTGATGAATGTGATATCAATGTTGATGACCAATATCATATGGCGAAGGTGATAGTACACCTTGACCACGACGCTGGTCACAGCGAAGCATTTATTCTAAAATGACACATCATTATTAATGGTCATGGTCAGTGAGTTCTCCTAGCTAAAGTTTAGTAATGCTTGTAGATGGGAACAGGTAAGTTGGTATATTGTTATACTTACAGTATTTAGCACTGTACTGTACATTTTTTTTTTTTTTTATCCTCCTCTGCCTTTTCTTTTTTTGACCACTTCTTTTCAGATTTTTTTTGTGAACACAGTGTGTGTGGGAAACTGGATTGGATTACACAGTCCAGAAGTGTTAGCATCTGTTTCATTGAGCAGATAGATACAAGTTGTAAGTGCTATGCACATTAATGGTTTCTTAAATTAAATGTAGTGACTTCTAATGAGCCTTTTATTCATCAGGTTGTGGTATTGACCCGGGTAGGTGCTATGCATCATGATTATTCTAGACTATGACATTACCCCCTTTAGGTTTCCCCTATTTCCCAGCAATAGCCTCATGCTCTCCCGGGATCAGCCCACACCACATACATAGTCTTGTCCATTTTTGATTGTGCTCTGTCTTGTCCATTTTTGATTGTGCTCTGTGTGTGAAATAAAGCTTTGTTATACTGTTCTCACCTTGTCAGTGTGTTTTCAATGGTTGGGGTTTGGGATATCCACATACATCACATTTGTGTCACATTCCTATATTAGTAAACTAATGATCGCTAGTTACTATGCAAAAGTTTAATTCATATGATAACAATAATATTAATAATAATATTAGTAATAATATATAAGATATCATAAAATAATATATATCATATATAATAATAGAGGGTTAATACACATGCAATGTCCAATTTGTGATACTGTGGAGTATCAACATTCCCCTGATGGCCTGATAACAATATGACAGGTGATAATGTGAATTGATTTATAGCAATACAGTTAATGGGATGCCACCAAACGAAAATGGGTGTACGTATTGGATCATGGCCACCAGCAATGGCGTGGGACTTTTCAGGATGGGCCTAGCTGAGAATATCCCTGATGGAGGTGAGTTGGCTCTTGCTCCGTGTACCTCTGCACAGCCTCCATATGTGTTTACGGTTCTTCCAGATGGGTTAGAGTAGTTAAGTGTGGTGTATGTTCCCCATGTCCCCTTCTGGATTGATAATGTCTGGCGGTGAAGGGGCTTCTGTACCTGAATGAAACTGTGAGCTATACCATGTAGGGCCATTGTAGGTGGGTAGCTCATAGCAGAGAGGTCAGACAAATCACAGTCCACTACAGAAGGAACTGGCAACCCAAGTATCCTTGGCATGCAAACCTTGTGGATCAGCACAGACACAGTCATAAGTAAGTGTGCTGTAGTCCATAGGGTCAGAGAGAGTTGGACACAACAGAGAGACTGAACAACCAAAATAAAATGTTCCCCTGATACTTGATATATGCCACGTGGCAGTGTAATTTGTCCACTATTTGTTTTCCCAATGTAGATGTGATGAGTAAGATGTATATGAGATGATCTTTTTATTTTTAGGGTCCACATTAGAGCCTCTGTGAGTGAGAAAGGGTTAATATGGCAGCCGTGTATTTGTGTTGCAATTTAATGAGGTAGTGTGTGTCATGAATCAGTCAGTGGCCATATTGGATTTGGCGTGAACTATGCTGGGGCCATCTTGAGACTGGCAGCAGTGGCCTATATTGGGACTGGACTGTTATATACCAATAGCCGCCATCTTGGGGCTGGTATATCATCCACAGTTGGTGCCATATGGAGAGTAAGAGTTCTGGGTTTAGGAGACCCACTGTATATTGTGTTATGGGTTATAATATGTTAGTATTATATTGTATATTGTATTATGGAGTGATAGCTATGTTTTGATTAGTCAACCCTCCCGCATTGTATAAACTCTCAGTCAGGAGTTGGCCATATGGTCCTTAGTGTAAACAAAGGAGATAGCAGAACAAAGAGATTTGCCAGACTGCCAGGCACCATAGGACAATGGTATAGTACAGGGTTTTCCAGCCTCAATACTAGGGCCATAGGCCAGGGCAGAGATGTTACTCGCTCCACCGCCAGAGATAGAATGAGCTTGTAGCCACACCTAGTGGGCTGCTCCTGGGGAGGGGACTGATAGTTCCCAAGGATTAACCCTGTCACATGGGACAGAGGTAATTAGAGGATTCTAAGGGCTTCTCCATTGGTCCAGAGGGGGATGAGGGTTTCACTAAAGGTAGCCACTCCCTATAATGTGTTGTGCAGGGTTTTAAATAAGCTGAACCAATTCAATAAAGTGTTCATAATTTTCATCAAGACGTGGCGTGTAGATGTATTATTTACCCGGGGACATATGCTTGCAGTAAGATTCATCAGACTTACTGTCCATATTGCTCAGTCTAACCCAAGGGCTGAGACATGATGTTCTTGTAATCAAAGCTAACTCCAAGGTCCAGAGTAACCCAAATACGGTCAACAGACCCCAACCAGAGAGTGGGTCGTGACAGTGTGTCTTTAATAGCTTTCAGCATCTTGCAGCAAGACTTTTCATACTGGCATATGCATGACCATTACAACCTATGAGAAAACTAAAATAATTGTTTTAACTATTTGATAGGTGGGAGTTGTTGTGCAAGTAATTGTAATGCCTTCCATTGCTTTCATCATATTTTAAAGTCCATTGGTGAGTTTTTATTGTGTTTTTCAGTGTTCCAAACTAGTCTGTAAACCCTTTGCGGGTCCTATTTGGAACCCGTTAGCTTTGGGCCGCCATTTTCTGTTTGCGTGCCTGACTGCGGGTGGGGTCTTGAGAGATTTTTGCAATGGAATAGCGATTTGAGATTTAAGAGATCGGAAGTCTTGAAAGATCAAAGGCTTTAGGAGGCTGTACGTTTCGGATTTAACCACAACAGAGTTTTCAAAGCCGTAACCCATAAACCATTTGGAGTCCGTAAAAAAGATGCCAATTGAATAGCAAATTAACTTACGGCCTCCCTTATAGGCTCCAGTAACTTGCAATGGCTCAATTAAATCGAGCTCTATACATTTATATCAAACTGAATGCATTTCTCTATTTCTTTAATGTTTAGCTTCCTTGTCAGCAATGAACATTAAAAAAAATGCATATGTCATCTGCAAGTGGCCGATGAGTTTAATTTTATTTTGCAAGGATGGTGTTACAGGGGTGTAGTATTGCTTTTTGACAATTTCGGAATGATGCTATAGTGATGCTGCAGTTCAGGGATTGAATTATAACAAGGATAAAGGCATGGATCTGCGTATGAAACCGTCTGCTCCACTACTTTAAAATATCACCAGCCACATCTGATTGTCCATCTGGTGATGTCCATATGTACAGTCTTCTCTGAGGCTGCTGGAAGGTGGTGTCTACTATGACCAGTGAATTATCTTGGCAGAATCTGCTCCATTTTTCAACTTGCCTGTTATTCCAGGTATCTTTTGGTTCCCTACTTTAGCATTCCAATTTCCTATAATGAAAGGAACATCTTTTATTTATGTTGTATTTTGGAAGTGTTGAATATCCTAGTACAATTAGATCATTTCCACCTCTCTAGTATCCATGGTTGGAGCATAGACTTGGATCATGATGATGTTAAATAACTTGCCTTGAATTTGAATTGAAATCATTATGTTATTTATTGGGTTGTAACCGAGCAATGCTTTAGCCACCCCTTTATAGATTTTGAGGGCTACTCCATTTCTTCTGCAGGATTCTTGACCACAGTAAAACACCTGATGTTGGCTGATATGAAATGTCCCTTCCAGTTCATTTGAATTCACTAATTCCCACAATATAAATGTTTAATCTTGGCATCTCATGTTTGACCACGATCAGTTTACTTTGGTTCATAAGTCTAACATCCCAGGTTCCCAGGTGCTGAATTGTTTCTTGCAGCAGCAGACTTTCCTTTCCCCTCCAGACACATCCTCAGCAGGGCTTTGGCCCAAAGATACTGGAGTGGGATGACATTTACTTCTCCAGTGGACCGTGATTTGTCTAGCCACTCTGCCATGACTTGTCCATCTTGGGGGAATCTACATAATATATCTCACAGCTTCATTAAGGCACACAACCCCTTCACCACGACAAGGTAACAATCCAAAAAGGGAGCAAAACTCTAGTTGTCCATAAAAATATTGTTTTATATATTACTGACAGGTGATAGCCCTCCAATGAGTTATAGTAATGTGATGGATAATACAAAATATTAGAACATGCAGGAAGCATGAGGGCATTTAAACATGATTTCAGCAAGGGCAAGAAACTTACCCCAGTAGAAAATAATTTTTGTAATATACCATGATGGGGATCCCAGGGGATAGTGACAGAAGGGTTAAGAACCAGTGAAACTAGGTGAGTTATATAGAAAAATTCTACATGACACTAAATTGTTTTCTTATTTTTGTTTGTTTTCATGGATCCAAAAAAAAGAGCTTAAGATATTGTATGATTTATACATTTGCCTGTCACTGAGAATGTTCATATTGCAGAATAATAATCACAACTGCTACTGTTATGGATAAATTGTTACATTTTAATGAAGATTAAGAGGACGTTACTTATCAAGAACTCCCATATGAAAACTTACACTGCCATGTTTTTCTAAAACACAGTTCAATTTTCTTCATCAAACCAATTAGACTGTTATAGATGGAATGTATCAGGAAAGAGGCTTCTGCAGTATGTGATGTCTCAGGGTAGTAATGCTTTAAAAAAAATGGAATATCCCAAAGATCTGGCAAAATATACCTTCACAACAACGAAATTATAGGTGCTCAATCTGAGAACGGACAATACCTGAAGTAGGTTTGTCCTATATACCTTCAACTATTAAAGAACTACCATAACAACATTAGCAGCTACCTAAGCCATTAAAGTAAAATTATGTTTAGCCAAAATCCAGATGTAACAGACTTGGACTGTGTTTAGGGGTATCTAGATTGAACCTCCAGTGCGGTATTATTACCTGAGTGTGTTCAGGTTCCAGCAGACGGAAGGGCTTATTGGTGAAAAGTTTTAACTTCAGCATTTATCACCTTTATAGCAACTCCTATATACTATATATACAAAAAATAAGAAAAATATAAAGATTTATTCATTTTTAAATGAATACTGTTTTTAATCATCTATGTCCAACATCAAATATATGATATTTACTTTTAAATACATTACAGTGGTCCTTAATGACATTGGATATCTTATTTCTTGTACTGTAGCTGTCACATCTTAGAATTATGCCTCGTTGGGTAGCTTAGAAACTGGAGAGGTTTTCCATAAAGTCTTTAATCCTCCTCCCGTCACCTACATCTGGACTGTAGGTCATTTCGACTAGTGTTACTCAACACAAATCATCACAGAAATATTTAAAGGACATCCCAGCTTGAGAACAGGTAGTTAATCAATGAATTATACTAGACCATATTTTCAACTATTGTCCTAAAGACAGTAGGCATACAAGGCTGTTTATGCTTAGTTAAAATGAACTTGTAAACACAAATAATACTGTCATTGTCTCCCAGTGAAGTGCATAAAACAGTAATTTATTTAATCATTCCTTTATAGAAACAAAACACATATAAGACTTCATGTTGTGGAAAACTAAATTTCAATAATTTGGTAGTAATTCAATACTCTTCCCTAAAAATGTTTCCAGAAAACATGCACATGCCTATATAATCACTTAAAGAATCCTTCAATATTCCTTTGAAGTTTATTATAGTGTGTCTGAATAAATGGGAAGTGCACTTGTTAAATGTTGGAGCTCATTCAGATATAAATCAATTATGTTGGACTTCAAGATATCATTTGCACATAACAATTATATAAGCTTTTAGTGGCAACCAGACAGTCGTTCACAACCAACCAAACAGCTTTTATGGATCTCTATCTTGAAATTTATATGTAAGTAACTCATATCACAGTTGGCTTTGCTTAGTTCTCTCTGGATATGTCAGACTTGCGTTATCCTGATTTTCAACCTACAAAACATGAAACCTTATGGTGACTTCTTCATTATGGGAGTTGCTTGGGTAACATGATACTTTGGCGTTGTTGTTACTCACCAACAGGATGACTTTCTATATAATACAGAAGTTCACTATGCTAAATTAGCATTGTTTTTTTATTCTATGTGTGTCTCCTCACTAACTGACTGAGGTGCACTAATGTTTGCAGATGTCCATTTTAGTAATCTCTAATTAACCTGATTAATGCTTCCATTATTATTATTATTATTATTATTATTAACTTTTATTTGTATCGCGCCAACATATTCCGTATCGCTGTACATGAGATAAGAACAGGGAAAAATACAATATTAAACTTCAGAAAGATAAGGGCCCTGTTTTGAGCACCCTACAAGATTGCAAACTCGCTACTGACAATCTAAAGGGAATGAAAAGAGGGAGAGACATGTAGAAGAATAAGGATAAGGGATAACAATGGTAAGGAAGGAAGTGTGCGATAGATAGAAAGGTAAAAGGTTCTATTGTGTGATTTTAAATGACCCCTAGTGGTGTGATAATATGGTCAGAAAATAGGAGGTCAGGTGACTTTCATGCCTCTATAAATTAGATCTAAATTGGGGTGGGTGGGTGGCTGAGGAGGGAGGGGAGTGCTTACAACATGTCCCCAGATTAGCAATGAGGGTAGTGCAGATAAAGTTGAGACTAAAAGGAAAGCAAAATGGGTACATGGAGTGAGGGGCAGATAGATGTGTGAGAGAGGAGTGTAAGGGAGAGAAAGAGATTTTAGAAGGCAGGACAGGGAAAGCCATGTGTGAGGGAGGGGTTATAGGTAAGTTATGCGGGCCATAAATGAGGCGGGGGAGGGCACATAGGAAATAGGAAACATTGCAGGGGATTGAGATACAGACAGAATTAATTATATTTGCCCAGATATAATAAGCATACAGTAGTAATATTGATAAAGACAATGGCTCTTGGAATGGGGCATATTCCACCGTCTTCTCCATACTTTGGGGTGATGTTGCCAGGATCTCCCATTAACCAGGATGTTATTAATCTCTGGCCTGGTAATGCACACACTTTCTGACCTATGGAACTAAATAACTTTAGATTTAACCCATTATTATAAGCTTTCCAAAAATGTAGTCATTCTTTATATTTAGATTGTGGGGATCTTGGAAAACTATCAATAACAGTGTTAGTGAAGGAAAATAAGGACTTTTAGAGGGGTGGAGCAGACAAGGGAAAGAGAATATGTAATTTTCTTAAGATCATCGCATTTTTAGGAGTAGTTCTGAACCACCAGTATATATGGGGAATCATGGGTATAGGAACAGCGGGTGATGGGGGGGACAAATCCCCCATAGATGTATCTATGTTTGTCTGTATGCATATATAAGCTATTTTATGGCCTGTGTATACAATGAGCTGTATCTCTCCCAGAATTATTCTGGCTCCTACACCCCTGTTTAGTTTAGTTTAAAACAATCAAATCTGGATCCCACAAGGGCCCAGACTAAGTAGCTAGGCGTACAGCTATATGAGTGAGCAAATAGCTTCAAGGAATGAAAAGGATGGGGAAGTTCATTGTAATGTTCGCGTAATAGTGCTTTGTATAAAACAATAAATGCATCTGCGTTATATACAGTATATAAAAATGCTTTCAAGATATGTAATCACACACAGTTTTTCCCCAAGATCTAAGAAGACCACATTTTTTATAAAATAATTCAGAATTTAGACAAATCCTAAAAGTATTGTTATCTGAATCTTTTAACTTGAAATGCTACATAATTTTCTTTACAAAGCAGTTGGGAAACAATACAAGGCATTCTTAGGTATATACATTGCATCATTCTATTTAATTTATATTGTTAACAAATATTTTACAATCCACACATACACGCTAAGCTAAGTTTTATGGAGGCTACAAAGTTTAATGTTGTCATTGCTAAACTACAATTCACACATAGCATCCCTGAACTCCAGGTGCCCCTCTGATATCTGTCACCAGAAGAGGAAAGCATGTAGTATATTGCTGAAGCTTATTGCAAGATAAATGTATGTGAAGTAGTACACATTCCATGAAATTATTAGACAATATAAGTGTTTATACATGTTTTATGCCATGGGCAATTTGTCATCCAAACCTATTATTATTCATTATTGTTTTCCAATTTATTCTAACGTACTTTGTTGTGTTAAAAGACCACTGGGGAAAAGAGGGAAAGATATTAAACTATCAACAAAGGTCTGCATAGTTCAAACTATGGTATTCCCAGTAGTAACATATGGATGTGAGAGCTGGACCATAGAAAAACGAAATAGGAAATCAAAACGAACTGTTCACTAGAAGGTATGATCATGAGGCTGAAGATAAAATATTTTAGCCATATCATGAGACGGCAGGATTCCCTAGAATCTGATGCTGGGAAAGATTGAAGACACGAGAAGAAGGGACGATGCGGAGATGGGTAGATGAAGTGACTGAAGCAATGAACAAGAACTTCATGGAGCCCGGAAGGACAGTGACTGAGAGACGAACCTGGCGTGCTGCGGTCCATAGAGTCACGGAGAGTTGAACGTGACTGAATGACTAAACAACAAACAACATAAAATTAGTTTTATAGAAAATCATAACTTGAAGACTCCATTTCTTTGTAGAAAGTTCTTTCTTGTCTGACAGCTTGAGAGATATGCTTATTTGTATCTACTAGTGGAGAGATGTGGTGATGGTCCAGGAAAAGAGAGGTGGATTTGTAAATACTCAATATACACATTTGCATCACTTGAGCTATTATTCCAACTGGATGATATAGTATCAATATTGTAAGGGTATTTGTGTATAGTGGTTGTTTGGAAGAGAGGCAAGAGACGTGATAGGTTGTTTATATAACATTTTATTCACCGCCTTTTTTAGAGATTTAAAGTTACAAATACAGTTGGTACTTACGGAAGGATTACGTTTAAGACAGGATATGATTAAACAATTTACAGTGTGGGTGCTCTAAACTGAGATCTTTCTTAGTTTGTTATTATATGTAAAACATACTCCAGAACACCTCTTGGGCAAAACTGATCCTAAGTGATCAAGCAACTTGCAACAACAAAGCCAAGCCCCGTGCTTCATAAATGTAAATATATTATATATATATATATATATATATATATATATATATATATATATATATATATATATATGTATTAGCCTAGTCCCTTAAGCAAATTTAATTATTGTAAAAATGTTGTTTAAATGGGCATAAAAAGCCAGATTTTGTATAAGTAGCTTAAATAATTTGGAAAATAAATAGAATTATATCACCTACTGTTGTCCTTGTCAGTGTGTCAGGAACTACTGATGAGAATGCTAACAACATACAACTTGTAGACATAACAGGTTTATTAACTTGAACATATAACTGAAAATGCATCTTTAATAACATTCCAAATGCCATAGAGACTAGCAGTCCTGTTAAATTAGAAGCCCGCAGCGGATTCGGCAAGCCTGCAAGGGCTGAGGGCTTGAAATTCGTCTGCGTTACACAGCTATTAAATTAGAACATGCCGCAAGATGCAAACCCATAAACCATTTGTCGAACCTTGGATGCGCGGCCGTGAACATGATCAATTAGTCAAATCCGTAGTTACGGGTTGCGATCGGAAGTAATGCAATATTGATAAAGCTGTAAATATTATATTCTAGTCCATGCGAGTTCCATTATATGTATTAACACATTGATTGCAGGGATCGATATAACACGAAAATTAAACATAATAAAAATTATTTTATATTGCAGATTTGGGAGCTTCAGAAAGTTGTGCGATTTATTTCAATATCTAACATCACTTTCCCTTTTAATATAAGTACAGTAGTGTGTGTATATGTGCATTTACAGTGCTACGGATTGGACTTTACCCCTTTAGCAGGTCCTCTCTAGTACCCATTGGCTTCTTGGCTCCATTTGCGGGTTACGGGCTTGAACGCCAGTGATGATTAAAAAGATAACAGTTACGGGCTTGACAGATGAAAGGATTTGCGGGCGCACAGTTCAAATTTCCGTAGTCTTTTCTCGTCCTTACCCTGCAAGTCGTCGACGGGTTGCTTTACAGGGGGCCAATTTAATAGCTGTATGTGTTGCGAGCTACGTTACGGGCTACTGTTTTTAACGTCAGCAGCTGAGCTATTTTAATAGGGCTGTAGAAGTTCTAGAATGTCTCTCTTAAAGTGACACTACATTATATTTCATTCTCCAGTTTGACAGACTTTTAATATCAAACATTATTTTATGCATACAGTGAAAAATAAAAAGGTGCACCATATGACCATACAATAAATATGCTCATTAAAGTCCTCTTTGTATTACATGTTATAGTTGTCGAACTACGAGACGTTGTCACGCTTTGCGTGGTGCGTTTGACTTAGACGAGGAGTGCCAAAGGCGCTCTTCGGTTGCGAGCCGTTAAGGCACTAACATGCACAGCACTTAGCCTACAAACACTTAGGAAACGCGGTATCGCCTTACAGACTTATTTAATTGCCATTCACCCAATTGAATAGGGCTCTATATAAGAACACAGCATCTTTTTTTTAAATACGTTTTTAGTTACTGCAGTCCTTGCTTTTGCATAGAAGTTCACTAACTAGTTACTTCTGTAAAAAAAAATATGGTGTGTGCTTATATAAAGCCATATTCAATTGCCCGATCCGCAATTTAATAAGGCTGTTAGGCTGCAAGCAGTCAACGAACATGCGACTTAGAAAAAAAAACATTACGAAACAGAGGACAAAAAAAGGAAAAATAGGAAGTTAACGGCTGAACTGCAAAAATCAAAATACACGAAAAACACAAAAGAAAAAAAACAACAAAAACATCACACACGGCATGGGGGAACAGCCAGGACGTCAGGAAGTGAGGTGAAACGCGAATATAAGTCGATTTAAAAGAGTTTCAGCACTTGAAAATCGGCTAAGGAAGAAAAAAATGGCGGCCTTAAAAAATGAAAACGAGGCTACGCGACCCTGGACCGCGCAACACACCGCCAACCGCGTACCACTTTCACACAGGAACGTACAAGGTACAAAATACACTACTAAAAAGGACACCAAATACTCACAAACCACGTAGCTCATGGACAAACGACACTACTTTACGCTCCAAACTTGCACATCACAACATTACGCATCTACAGTAGCGACTTACACAAATACACCAACCGTTTGCCCTCATGCACACAGTCTACTTCTAATGCACAGTTGGGAAATTCATAAAAAAATCTCCACAGGCCAGCAACAGTCCAACTTGTTAGCTCTTCAGCCTATTGATTGATGGATATATTAATTACAAATAGGTAAAGTATATTAATTCATTAAGTAACTAATTAATTGATTATTATTTACAAAAATAGAGACATATGTATCTGTGTTTGTGATGAGCGCAGAGGCTGCTTAGAGGAGCAAAAGCACACCAGAGGAGAAAATGAAAAAAGATTGTTAGCTCTTCAGCCTATTGATTGCTGGATATATTAATTACAATTAGGTAAAGTATATTAATTCATTAAGTAAGTAAATAATTAATTGATTATTATTTACAAGCGTATATACATATGTATCTGTCTTTGTGATGAGTGCAGAGGCTGCTCAGAGGAGCAAAAGTACACCAGAGGAGAGGCTCGCAATGAGCTCCAGAACATGGTAAAGTATCAAAATATTTTATTATTTGACACTTTTAAAATCATACTTGCAAAGTAGAATGAGAACCTACATCAGAAATGTTTCTCATATACAGACTCAAATACGTTGGGGGGGGGGGGGGGGGGGTTGAGTCACATTATTATGACCACCACCTCCTTTTGACATCAGCAGCGTGTAGCCAATGAAATATGGCACGTGTTGTGAGCAGGCTTGGTAGGTAGGTATTCTGCAAACATATCAGCCATCGCTGTCATGGGTAAAACATGCAATTTATCCGACTTTGAAAAGGGGATGATCATTGGCTTTCTGGCCAAGGGAAGCAGTATTTCTGAAACAGAGCAGTTTACGAACTGTTTGCGTGCTTCTGCGATTAAAGTGTACAGTGACTGGACAAATGACACCATTGCCAATAAACTGCGAAGCACCACGTGTCATTGATGTCAGAGGTGAACATCTGCTGCATGAGGGCCAACCAACAAGCTACAGTTGAGCAAGTCACTATCCAAATGATCCAGGGGGCTACCAGACGTGTGTATAAAATGACTGGGGCTACAAGGCAAACGGCTGTTCACTGCACCCATGCTGATGACGGATCATTGTTAGAAATGGCTTCAATTTGCACGACAGTACCAAAATTGGACCTCTTCTGATTGGCAAAGGGTTGCCTTCTCTGATAACTTACATTTTCTGCTCTAACGACTGGATTGACGTTGGCGTGCCACGTGGGAAACGTCTGAGAACAAACACTCTGCAACTATTGTTGGAAGAACACAAGCTGGTGGTGGCAGCGTTATGGTCTAGGGGATGTTTTCTTGGCATTGTCTGGGTTCACTCTCGAGTACACCCATACAGACTGTCTTCTCTGGAGCAGGTGGGATCTTCCAGCAGGACAATGCAACATGTCATATAGCCAGAATTGTCCAAGAGTGGTTGGAGGAGCATGACAAAGACTTCCAAGTACTTTCCTGGCCTCCAAATTCGCCAGACTTGAACCCCATTAAGCACCCATGGAACCACCCCGTTCAGCATCTTTGCAGTATGGATCCTCCACCACCCACTTGTCAGCAGCCCAGATGACCTTGCCAAGTATATAAAAAGGGAAATACATATTACACTCAGTCGCTCTCTCTTTATAATCGATAACATCATGCTTTATTAGTATGGAAGCTTTATTTATCATTCAGTATCCTTAACACATAAATAATAATCTTTTTCATAACTAAGATCAATATAATTAATGATAATCACATGCACATCATATTGGAGAGGTTTCTTGGATACACAACCGTCAGATAGGTAGGCGTTAGGATGCGTCATGTTATACAGGGATGGGAAGCAATCAAGCAATACATAAGCCACGTAAGTACACTGGTAAACATGCTTTCCTGGAATGGTCACGTAATCATGTTACAGTCAGAGATAGGGTAAATGAGATTTAATATAAAAAACAAATTAGCACCCGCTTTATACTAAGGTTTGTGTGTCAGCGGATGTATTCTTTTAACCTAATTGAAGGTAAAGTGAAATAGGTGAAGTTCACATTGCACGGTATGGACTTGGAACTTAATAGGTCTTTTAAAAAGTGGGTGGCCATTTTTTTAAGTATTTAAGAATATTTTTCCATAAGGTACTATATTGTGTATGTTGTTAAACGAAAAGTTGGTTAGGAGAGAGTTAATAGTAAGGACCTTGCAAATGAAATGCTGCATATGTTGCATTTTTATTAATTTTTTATATATTTTATATATAGTTGGTTGTATTATATGTATTATGCTTTTTAGGGCTTATAGAATTACCTGATCGCTCAAATCCTGTCTTGATATACCGTATATACTCGAGTATAAGCCGACCGAGTATTAGCCGAGGCACCTATTTTACCACAAAATACTGGGTAAAATGAGTGACTCGAGTATAAGCCGAGGGTGGGAAATGTGCTGCACCCTGTGTCCCTCTTGTGCCCTCTGTGTCCCCCTCTTGTGTGCCCTTTTCTTGTGACCCCCTCTCTCTCCCGTGTCTCTTCTCCCCTCTCCCTTCCCTGTGTCTCTTCCCCTCTCCCTTCCCTGTGTCTCTTCCCCCTCTCCCTTCCCTGTGCCTCTTCCCCCCTCTCCCTTCCTTGTGTCTCTTCCCCCCCTCCTCATTCTCAACCTCCCTCCTCAACCCCACTCCTCATCCTCAACCTCCCTCCTCATCCTCCCTCCTCATCCTCAACCTCCCTCCTCAACCCCCTCATCTTCAACCCCCCCTCATCTTCAACCCCCCCTCCTCAACCTCCCTACTCAACCCCCCCATCCTCAACCTCATCCACCATCCTCAACCCCCTCCTCAACCTCAACCCCCATCCTCATCCTCAACCCCCTCCTCAACCTCCCTCCTCATCCTCAACCTACCTCCTCATCCTCAACCTCACTCCTCATCCTCAACCCCCTCCTCATCCTCAACCCCCTCCTCATCCTCAACCCCCTCCTCAACCTCAACCCCTGCATCCTCAACCTCCCTCCTCATCCTCAAACTCCCTCCTCAACCTTCCTCCTCATCCTCAACCTCCCTCCTCAACCTCCCTCCTCAACCTCCCTCCTCAACCCCCTCCTCAACCTCAACCCCCCCATCCTCAACCCCCTCCTCAATCTCAACCCCCCATCCTCAACCCCCTCCTCAACCTCCCTCCTCAACCCCCCTCCTCAACCCCCCCATCCTCAACCCCCTCTTCAACCTCCCTCCTCAACTTCCCTCCTCATCCTCTCCCCTCCTCATTCAAACCCCCCCTCCTCATTCTAGCCTTCTAAATACCTCCCCCTCACTTACCTGCATCTGAAGTTTCTGCTCCAGCCTCCGCTCCTTCCGGCGTCTTGACTTGGCGCGCATGTGACGTCACGTCATTAGCATATACCGGGTGCCGGCACCCAGTATATGCTAATGACGTGATGTCCACGTCATTACCATATACCGGTTGCCGGCACCTGGTATATGCTAATGACGTGACGTCACATGCGCGCCACGTCAAGACGCCGAAGGGAGCGGAGGCCGGAGCAGAAGCTTCAGATGCAGGAAAGTGAGGGGAAAGGGAGAGGGGGAGGTATTTAGAGGGTTAGAATGAGGGAGGGGGGTTTAGCATGAGGGGGGGTTGAGGATGAGGAGGTGGGAGGGAAAGAGACACGGGGTTAGAGAGACACGGGGGTTAGAGAGACATGGGGGTAGAGAGACACGGGGGGATAGAGAGACACGTGGGGGTTAGAGAGACACGTGGGGGGGGGAGTGACTCGAGTATAAGCCGAGGGGGGCCTTTTTAGCCTTAAAAAAAGGGCTGAAAAACTTGGCTTATACTCGAGTATATACGGTAAGTTCAGAAGGTATTGGGCTGCATAGGAGCACAAGGCAAGATTGCCTTCTGCCCCTTCTGCTGTTTGTTGTAGTGATTGAACTGTTGACACATAAATTGAGAAAACCCTTTAAAGTTATAAAGGTGGGAAACAGGCAAATTAAAAAAAATATATGCAGATGATCATACTTTTTATTAAGGATCTCTTATATAATATACCAAAGGTTATGGTGTTAGATTATTTCCTCTTTTTTTTAAATATGCTGTATTTCTTGCTGGAAAGATTGAGTGTAAACAAAATTTTCCCTAGAATTTTTTTTTATACACTATTTACCCTTCTTGATTCATAAGAAATTCATTCAGAGGATCCATAATATGTTCAGAAATTTTATCTGGAATAAAGTCATGGCAAATGAATACTTACAATACCTATAATACAAATTAATCGAACTAATGTAGAATGGGCTAACTGGGTAATTATGTCTAAAATGGTGAAGGAGTGGCTGAAACAAGGAGAAAAACTATTAAAAGAGATTAAAAACAATATCTTGACTCACCCTATGATAGTAGCTTGGAGGAATATCCATAAAAAGATTATAGGCATGGAGATTGACTTTTTCACCTAAAAACATCTCTAAAATATGTCACCATCTAACTAAAATACTAATACACTTTCTCAATATATCTCACCTCAACTACTGCGATTCACTCCTTGCTGGCCTCATCCCCATCACCCGCTTGTCACCACTCCAATCCATAATAAACTACTTCGCTAGACTCTAGATCTACCATACTCAACGCTCACTGTTTGCATCAACTCTCTGTCAGTTTTTCCACTGGTTTGTCAACCACTCCAATCCATAAGAAACGCCTTTGCTTGATCTACCATACTCAGCGCTCCCTGTCTGCATCAACTCTCTGTCAGTCCACTCGCTTCCCGTAGCCTCCAGAATAACATTTTAAATCATGACCCAAACTTACAAACCCCTCAACAACAGTGCACCCCCTTAAATCTCTGCTCTGGTCTCAAAATACTCTTCCACATGGCTTCTCCATTCTGCTAAATAATTTCTTCCTTCCTCCTCTCTTATCACCTCCTCTCATTCCCTCCTTCAGAACTTTTTTCATGCTGATCCTATTCTTTGGAACTCCTTGCCTCGGCTCCACTAGACTATCCTCCTCCCTCAAGACCTTCAAAACCTCACAAAAAAAACCATCTGTTTAAAGGAACATTACTTTCATTCTTAATATGCACAACACATATATCCCCCTTCTGTATCCCACCAGACCCTTTAGATTGTACATTTGCAAGTTTTTAATCTTCTAAGGTACTTTGGGAAAGCACTCTGTATGCTAGATTCTAAGCTCAAAAGCAGGCCCCATTATTCATCTGCATTGTGCAACAACTGTTTTTGCCCTGTACTCATGGCCGGATTACCCCTTTAGCCAACTAAGCAGCCGCCCAGGGGCATTGCACTGTGAGGGGCACCACTTTTTAAAAATAAATGGTTACTGGGTTAAAAAAAATGTTTTATTTTTTGGTAAACTAATAAGTGGGTGAAGGTTAAAACAGAGATTACTCACAAGTGGGCAAAGTTAATACTTAGTTAATGTGTTATGTGAATTGTAAATCATGATTCTAATAAAGATTTTTTTTTTATTCCAATCTTTTTATTATTATTGAAGACAATAAACAATAAACAACACAAATCAAATCGAAACATTTACAGATTCCACAACAGTATTAAATATACATGAGTGCTATGTCAACCTTGGGCACATAAACAAAAAAAAAAGCTAGCACTTGGAACATCAATTTAAAAACTACAAATAAGGCCAGGCTTATGGAAAACTTGCATTTAATCTGCGCTTTATCCATTGTCTTCTCACATTTTTTACCATTTTCTGTGATTAACATAGAGAGGCGTTCCCTCCTCAAGTCTTAACTTAAACTTTCCTGATATATGAAACCGGGAGCTTAGTAATACTCAAGAAAACAAGGAAAATAATTCTAAAAGGAAGAAAAAAAAAAAGAAATGATAAAAAAAGATAAAAAAGGAGAAGTGGAAAAAAAGGGAGGCGATAAAATGGAAGTAAGAAATGGCAAGTTACCTTTGCTCCTGACAAACTTAGGTCCGGGGCCCCATTGGTCTCACCACCCCACTGGGACAAGGTCCAAGAAGAAGGATTAGTTTATCTAACTGAAAAGCTGTGTTTGGAGTCTAGCCACGGGGTCCATGTCATCAAGAACTGGGGGTATAGATCTTCCAGAATACCGGTCAGTCTCTCATTAATCATAATGAAGTTAACCTTGAGGATAATCTCTCCAAAGTTAAGTGTAGAAGACTTACAGTTTCTTGCTATATGGTGTTTAACTGCTAGAATAATAAACTGCAAGAGTTTATTTTGAGTTACAGTTAATGTATCTATGTGTATACCTAGGAGGCAATTCTCGGGGCAGATTGGGCTACCAAACAATTGGTAACCCAGTGTCAGTATTTCTTCCAAGATGTCCCGAACATCAGGGCAGGACCACCAAATATGCAGAAACTCTCCTCTCTGTTGACAGCCCCTAAAGCATTAATCCCTAATCTGGGGGTTCATGATATGCATTCTAGAGGGAGGGAGGTATGTCCTATGCAGAAACTTAACCGATACCTTGATTATACCTGATAGAGCCCCTGGAAAGATTGGTGAAGGACACTTTCCACTTAGCAGGCTCAAGTCTCCTTCCCAGGTCCTGTTCCCATTTGCGCACAAAGGGGGGCTTGAGTGTTTTATCAGACTTGTTGAAAATGGAGTATACAGCTCCCAGTATAGCTTTAATCAGAGGTAAGCTCTTACACAACACTAAAAAACAGATTGATTTTGGGTTCCCATGCTCCTAACTATAGACATTAGTCAGTGCCTGAGGAGTGAATAGCTCAAACTTTATCTAAGTGGAATATTGTACTTATTACATAGTTGAACATGGGGATAAATTCTATCATTTGTAAACCAGGCATCTAACCTATCTAGTTGATTACAAGCCCACCACTGTCTGGATTTCGAATTAAAGACCGCTTCAGAATTTGGGAAAGATTTAATAGAAGTTAAAGGGGGAAAGTGGAGAGGACAATTGATACCTCCGACTGCCCAAACCCAGGACGAGAGAATAAGTTTAATCATTGGGTTAGAGAGTGTAATTAAGGGTTGTTTCAGCTTTGGTTGCCATATGATCTTGTCCCATGGGGTTTAAGATGTTGATTCTCTATAAACACCAAGGTAGGTTGATGCTTAAAATAAATGGGCTATAGGCAGGGAAGGAGAGGCCTCCTTGGGTTCTGTGCCTATACATTGTCTTCTTTGTAATACGCAGTGGTTTATTCGCCCAAATAAATTTAAAGATATGATGTTGCATTCTTTCTATATCAAGAATGTCGACTGAAATGGCCAATGTCCTAAATAGATAGAAAATGTAATGTCCTAAATAGATATATAAAACAGCTGTTGTGATGCAGCTGAGTCCACCCTATAAAAGACGTGCATTTGTCTCTTAGAAAAGAAAACGAATAATACATTAATAAGCCCATTTGCATGTCTAAAAGGCGGGGACATGCAAATGAGAATACAATGTACCTCACTCTTTTAATCCAAAAATAGCAACTTTATACATTGCTCCCTTAAAGCATATGCCCGCTGTATTAAACAGCTTTTAAGCAAAGCATCGGGTTGGATTTTACACAAACCAGGAATCTCTTAGAAAATAAATTCCTTACAATAGAATTAATTTAACAAAAAACTTTGCTCTGAAATTAATTAATGAAGAATTACAACATAATATCATCTTTGTCATTATGCAAAGGGACACTTAATTTGTTCAAGACCGATCATAACATTATGGTTATTAATTATAGATATATGTACTTGTTCAACTAAAATAATGAGAAGCAGCAAAATATACAATTATGTAAAAAAATGCCCTGTGTTTAGAATAACAAAATTATATTATTAGTTTATTAAGAGGGACACAACACAGGTCCAAATTGATGCCGAAATTAAAAGCACATATATACATCAATATAATTACAATTGGTTATTATGAGAAGGAAGTTTGGAACAATTGAACTGGAAAGTAAGGCATTTTAAATAACAAGAATAATGAGAAGGCCTTAAATGACCACTGCATTATTTTTTTTAAAGACATGACAATGTAACATGTTAATAAAATAAATAATCTTGATTATTTTTTACAATTGTTTTATTTTTATACCATGTGACTCCATTTTCATCCGTGATCAAGCAGCACATGTCCTCCTTTCTGGCTATGTCACACTAGGAGGTTTCTATGTAAATTATGAGAAAGCGTGCACATCTGTGCACGGATCTGTTTCTGGGCTCACTCACAGAACCTGGAGGAGCAGAGTGCAGTAACACACACCACCATAATTTACATAGAAACGTCCTAGAATGCCACAGTCACAGAGTAAGATACTTTGATACTTGATCAGAGCTGCAAATGGAGTCACATTAAATTAAATAACACATTTTAAAAATAAGTACTGTATATACTCAAGTATAAGCCGAGTTTTTCAGCCCTTTTTTTAAGGCTGAAAAGGGCCCCCTTGGCTTATACTTACCCTGTGTCTCTTTCCCCCCCCCCGTGTCTCTCCACCCCGTGTCTCTTCCCCCTTCTCCTTCTCCTGTGTCTCTCTCCCCCATCTCCCTCGTGTCTCTTTCCCTCCTAATCCTCCCTCCTCAACCCCCCTCCTCATCCTCAACCCCCCATCTCACTTTACCCATTACTAATTACCTCCCCCTCTCCCTTTCCCCTCACTTACCTTCCATCAGCAGCTGCTCCTCTGCTCCTCCGCTCGTCTTCAGGGACCCGGCATATGCTAATGACGTGATGTCACATGCGCATTGGCCGGGTCCCAACGCAGCCGGAAGACGCTCGGAGGAGCAGAGGAGCAGCTGCTGATGAAAGGTAAGTAAGGGGAAAGGGAGAGGGGGAGGTAATTAGAAAATGGTAAAGTATGGAGGGGGGTTGAGGAGGGAGGATGAGGAGGGGGTTTGAGGTTGAGGAGGGGGGTTGAGGATGAGGAGGGGGGTGGATGATGAGGTGGGGGTTGAGGGGGGTTGCGGATGAGAGGGTGGCTAAGGGGGGTTGAGGATGAGGAGGGGGTGGAGGAGAGAGGTTGAGGAGGGGGGGTTGAGGAGGGGGGTTGAGGAGGGAGGATTAGGAGGGGGGGTTGAGGAGAGAGGTTGAGGAGGCGGGTTGAGGATGTGGAGTGGGGTTGAGGATGTGGAGGGGGGCTGAGGTGGGGGGTTGAGGAGGGGGTTTGAGGATGAGGAGGGGGTTTGAGGATGAGGAGGGGGGTTGAGGAGGGGGGATGAGGAGGGGGATTGAGGAGGGGAATTGAGGTTGAGGAGGGGGTTTGAGGATGAGGAGGGGGTTTAGGATGAGGAGGGGGGTTGAGGAGGGGGGATGAGGAGGGAGGATGAGGAGGGGATTGAGGAGAGAGGTTGAGGAGGGAGTATGAGGAGGTAGGACGAGGAGGGGGGTTGAGGAGAGAGGATGAGGAGGGCTGTTGAGGAGGGGGTTGAGGAGGGTGATAAGGAAGGGGGAGTGAAAGAGACACGAGGGAGAGGGGGGAAAGAGACACAGGGAAGGGAAAGGGGGAAGAGACACAGGGGAGGGAGAGGGGGAAGAGTCACAGGGGAGGGAGAGGGGGAAGAGACACAAGGGAGAGAGAGGGGGACACAAGAAAGGGGCACAGAGGGCACACAAGAGGGGGACACAGAGGGCACATGAGGGACACAGGGGCAACACATTTCCCACCCTCGGCTTATACTCGAGTCACTAAGTTTTCCCAGTATTTTGTGGTAAAATAGGTGCCTCGGCTTATACTCGTGTCGGCTGATACTCGAGAATATACGGTAAGTTTAATGTTCGTAATAATATGCTTATTGGCATTATACCTGTTTAAAAAAATCTTCCATTTAGTTACACTTAAAGTCTCTGTAACAATTCTGATTCAACCAACTGAACATGCTCTTATGGCTTATAACCCCTTCACTGTGAGCGGTAATCTCTTCAGATATCAAATCTCAGAGAAGGAGGATCTTGTCACATCATTTATAGTTAAAATACATTACTTTTGGGCTTCACTTTTCTACACCTCCAAAACAACCAATTGCACTTATATTTATTTATGTTTAATTTCTGCAATAACTGGTACCTGTGCTGTATTACTGGTGTCACAGACCTGTAAACAAGGAAATGGGTACAGTTATTAATTTAAGTAAAGACAACTACTGAATGACATGTGTAGGGGACCCCTATTGTACTATAGGGAATAAAACTTGAGTTATGGCTGTGGAATCTGCATTGGACTCTGATACAGTTGGTATCATTTGCTGGATGGCTATTGGTTCCTGTGGATTACTGGATGCTTTGGTGGCTGTAAGCTGGGTTGGTTCTGTTCCTGCTATCAGGGATTCACAAAGACCCAGACGGTCCTACTGGGTAGGTTTTAGCTAGGTTCTTATCAAGCCCAACTGAAGCAGTAGGTTGTTACAACAGGTGGTCAATAAAATAGGTTACTGGAGAGGTCAACAAATGCTTCACGATAGTCCAGCACACAGACAAAGCTGACCATGTCCTTGATAGGAGAAGAAAGGCAACTGTGCTAAAAGAGAAAATAGACGGCTTAAAAGCTAAGAAAACAGAATAACTTTTATATATTTTAAACTACATACTGTTTTTAATAGTTCATGCACAGCAAGGAAATCAGTAACTAAATACATTTATGAAATCATAATGCATGAACACTACCATGGTTCTTTAAGATGGAAAACATTTTATATATTAGTATTAAAATCCCAGTGGAGTCCCATGTTTGAAATACAGTCTTGATGACAAGGCAGAAAATATTTTAGGCAGTAAACCAAAAGTAAAAAATCCACTGTCTTACATGTATTAACTATTTTATGAAATTATGCTTTATTTATTTATTTATTTTTTTTCTTTGTTATCAGGGATGGGATATTAGCTGAGGATTTGGATATCCATTACATTCTGTTGCAAGAGCTTCCAAAATGAAATGCAGCTTAAAATATGATGTGACTTCTGAACAAGAATTTAGGTAAAGTAAACAAATATTGCCCCAGATAATAGAGTAAAAGTTGTAACTCTTTGCTTTTTTTTAAATAACATACTTCATTATCAAGACAAACTTGTCAAAAAGCTTAGGTATGAGACTTTTGTAGCCCTTTAAGTTTTCTCAGTACCTAGGCATGGATGCTATCTGAATTCAAATAAATTACAGCGTATAAACTCTTTTTCATTGAAAAGTGGGGAGGTGGATTATTCTATGAAATGCTACTGTCCATAATCAAGTTATGGAATTATCCTCATAGGGCCAGTGAGATACTCATATATGTTCTTCCTATATTTATTAACACACCAAATACATAAATTCCTGGTGTACAATTGAGCTCCACTGTTTTGGGGGGAAGTTATGTTGTGGTCTCCAAAAATAGTACACCCAATTTATATTTTTATTAAGCGTGCAGAATAATTTGTATAGGGAATCACCTGTTACTAGAATAATTAAAGGTACATGGAAGGCTCCCAGTTTTTTTACAAACTTATATTTAATATACAGATCATTAATGTAAACAAATCAATAATATTTTTTTAAGGAGAATTTTTGTTGTCTTTTTTTATATATCTATGTGTATGTATTTACACAGACCTGTGCCAGACAACCAAGCAATCAGCTGAGTCACTACAGTAACTACATGTCTCTACATAAAATGTGTTGAAATAAAAATATTTTAAAGATATTTTAGTTTGTCAATTGTTATTTTAGACTTACCCAACTGAAACAGATGTTTTAATAATTAATGTTTTTTTTATTATATAAAAAGGATTTCCTTTTCAGATAATGTCAAGAAGTTTGATGTTGATGTTGATCTCTTCTCTTTCTTCTGAACTCTTCACAAATCAAGCTTTCAGTTGTTATTTAACTTATTATGACTTAAATTTGATATTATAGCTGTTATTACTCAATTAACCACCTAAACAGTCTATGAAAGGGTCCCCCACCCAATGCTCATGTAAACAATGTGTCTATAGTACTAAATGTACTAGCCAATGATAGACTGTAACTCATCAGCAAGTTACTAAAATGCTGCTGAGACACAGCCTGTGACTGTTTATTTTAATATTAAAAACAGAGAACCCACCAAGCACCTTTAAGAACAGTTAACTAGACATAGTGATATGGCTACAATATCTGACAATTGGTAGCATTTATTCACTTTTGATACGTGTTATCCTTTTTAGCTAAAGATTTTTGATTCCATGTCCCTTTAAATTATACACAATATAAGTAGGAAATAGCATAGTACACATGCATTGGGCACATTAGTGGTATATTTTTGTTATTTTAGCTTTTGTCTTATGTACTTCAGTGATTGTAATGATTTAATAGAGATCACATGTCATGACCTGAGAAAAGCGGACCAGGTTCACCCCAAAACCTCCTGCCTTCTGCTACAGTAATCCCTCCAGATTGTGAGTTTGGGGTTATCTCAGTGCCCAGCTCTGCCTCAGGAGCATCTCCCAGAATAACTATAAGAATGAAATCACAGATTAAAAGCACAGCCAAGTAAATCCCCTTGTCTAGGATAGAGAAGGATCCATTGCTTAGTGTATGTATTAGTGTAGTTTTTCTTCTTAATGTGTAACCAATAGTCCTCCCCGTTTAACAGGACCACATTGCAGGTTGGCAATTTAAAATGAGTCACTATCCTTCAAGTAATTGTCCTATAACCTCTGAAGTCACTTGATATACTAATATATCCTAGGGGCTTTTTCTGAGCGCACATACATTTGTTAAACATTATACATAATTGAAAGATAAATTGTCACAGTCCTTAACATATCTCATGCTCATTGTAATAGCCCACAAAAGCTAACAGTCCCCAATAGTCCATGTGTTCAGTTGCTGTGGCCATATGTTTTTGGGCCATTCAGGGCCTTTGCTTGTAGGGTTCAGAGGAGTCTACCCTGGCCCCAAAAGTCAGTGATGACATTACATTTTCTTAAGGACTATATGTGGCTTTGTTGGGTATTTTTTTAGGTGGTCTTTCATAAATTTCTCATTAGTGATATTGAGTTTGCAATTTGCAAGAAAACATACTTAATAACCTTCCTACCATTTTTCTGTACACTTGCTATATTACAAGGGTAGAGGGTGGTGGTGGTCATTAGTTGTGTCTTTACTGAGGGCTTGTAGAGACACTGCGATTAATAAATAGAGAATGGGAGGTAAGTTATGATCCAATAGTGTTATTCTAAATTATTGATTACTTTCTTACTGTCACCAAGGATGGAGAGGAGGGGAATAGAGAGAGGGACTTTTTATACACTTGGATATTATTGAATTTGACACCAGCCCCCATCCTTTCACATGCTCAGCTGCAGGCACTATGCAAAAATAAAAGTAGCTCCCTTTTTTTCTAATTAAAATCTAGCTTTATGACATTTTCCCTCCTTAATTTTTCTTTTATTCATACCAGTTTGCAAACATAAAGAACAGTGGTTCTTTAAGTTTCTTACTGAAGTATAAACACAGTTTTAGTTATTGAGAGAGGAAGAAAAGGATACACAAACTGTATTGGTTTGTATTGAAATAAATTGTATGTACAAGTACTTTATTTACAGAATAACAAACATATTAGCTTTATTAATCTTTTCACATTACAATTTTAATCTTGGATTCATGTTTTTTATTTTTTAATTAGCAGCATTCTGCTTATTATTCTTTATTTCAACCATAACACAATAAAAAAAAGGTTAAATAATTCTATGTTTCTAAATAATATTTTCATATTTGTATTATTTTTATATAATTAATTCAACACTTGTATCACCATTCATATTGTAACTAAAATATAAAGTAAAGCCGACAGATCAGGGAGAACATATTGTAGATGTGTTATATAGTGAAGATGTCAACTTAGATTGATGATTAATTAGAGGCTTTAGCTGAAATGCAGATTGTCACTGGCAGAAATGTGTGAATGAAATAAACCTTTGAACAAAGAATGACATTTTATTCTGCACCCATCATTATTTTATATTCTTTTATGTTCTTTCTCTTTTCCATTGAGCTTGACTTGGTATTCGAAAATCTAGACAGAATTTTAAAATAATTACTAATACTTACTAGTACACTGTATGTCACTAATAGGAGCAAATAAAGAAAATGCATTTGAAAACATATAAATTCAAGTATTTCTGCTGATACTGATTCAGAAGGTTTTGTACATATATGAGTACACACATAAGTATAGTATTACTCTTATTTTTAAGGTGCCAATATTGTGTGTAGTATTAATTAAGAAGGCCATTATTTAAATATGAAATCATCATCTAAAAGATTCAACAAAAATATATGGATAAGCTATATTTGTCTATTAGAATACAATGTTTATTTTACATCTCTGTTTCAAATTAGTCTTTGATGCATTGTCCTAAGTTTTTGCTGTTTTACAAAAATATTTTAAAAAATGGCATCTGGTTCCGATTGTTAGCCAGGAAGTTTAGGCAAATTCTGAGCTCACAGAATTTAATGACTTAGCAAAAAGTGAATAATGAACATGATTTATTTTTTCCAGCATTGCACAATGAGTCATCCACCACAGCTCCAATTAAATAATTAGACACATATCTGAATTCTCTCTCTCTTCACCTCTGGATACTTTTGGAATATACTTGATGATAAGATGAACGTCTAAAATTTGTATCTTAGAGACAGAACTAAAAAATATCAAAATACATTTTTATTAAGTACGTGGTATTAAATTGCATAGATTTACAAGTTCAAATACAGAACCACAGCTGACTGCATTGTGCTGCTGTAATACCTTGAATTATTTGTTTCTTGCGGCAAAATTAAGTAGGACATTACTTGCTATATGTACATTTTGATGTAAGTGCCAGCAAAAGCTTGATTTCACTGTATCAATTCATTTATGAAGGGTAGTACAAGGTAGCACAACCTACATCACATGGCTTTTGTGCATTAAAAAACAGCAACAACAAAAAAACTTAGAAGCCTTACACAATACTGCTATTGAGAAATTTGCCGTCATTTTGCTGTACATAGGTTCTATTTAGGGTAATAACAAGACATTGTCAACTGAATGTTATTAAAAATTAATTTTCCTACAGTAAACTTACATTTAAACCTGCAATGTAAGCAATGTGCAAAACAAAAGACTGGACATGCCCAAAAAACAACTACTCTGATTAGATATGTTATTTCCTGGGGGTCTGAGTATCCTAAGTATGTGTTTTGCATATGGCTTACACTGAAGACAATAGATTCAGAGCCTGTGGGGTAAACAGTAAATATTGGCAATTATTTCCCATTAACAGAGATACTACAGTGTTCTTAGTGGGTGAATCAGAAAGGTTTACTAATAATAAAGATTAAGTTTGCAATTTTACCTAACATTAAAGTACATGTTATTACTAATAGTTTTAAATCATACAATATTTTCAGCCTCTGCAGTGCCACTTTAAGTGACCAGTAATTGCCATATCAAAGACTATGATTCAATGAAAGAGGGACTACTGGATTGGTATGCCAGAATTGTACAGGACATTCTGGGAGACACTCAAAGTTCCATTATGCACTTTATGCTCTACTACAGAGCGGCGCAAATTTCATTTCTAGCCCAAGCTCACTCCTTAGAACATCAACCTATTTGGGTTCTGATTGAGAACCATCAGTTACAACCCCTAGAGTGGTATACGATAATATGGCGTTCTAAATCTCAATGCCCTCCAAATAATTACCTCAACCCCATGATTAGATTGTCCTTGGGATGTTGGTCATGGGCAAACTCCAAATGTCAATTGACTCCTGATCTCTCCCCCCTTCTCTCCATTACTACTTCTCCCCCCTTTTCAAAGGACCTTTCCAGACTCAAAGGCTTGGTGTATTACACATGGTCTTGATATGATATTTCTATCAGTTTTATAAGTCTACTCATTATTGATGAATAGTTCATTTTATTCATGTTTTCTGAACATCTTGGGATTGCTGGTGTTTAAATAGTGATTAAAATTAGACCTCAAATGAAATTTAAAATTAAGTTGGAGTAATTTTTGGGTTTCTTATGGTGCATTGATGCCTAGCTCCTTAGATGCATCATTATTGATTTGCAGACCAGAGCATTTACTAAGTTTGTTTAATGTTTCATATATATTAGGTAAGTTCATGTTAGTTATAGTCAGAAGAACATTGTCTGCAAATAAGCAGCATTAATAACCCTGTGGTTTGTTTTTTAGCTTGTAGTATTCATATTTTGCCTTATCTGTATAGCTAATGGCTTTATGGCAAGTCCAAAAAGTAGTGATGATAAAGGACACTCTTGTCTCGTCCCTCTTCAAATGAGAAAATTTGAATTTTTCCCCTGGTATTTTGATTACGCAATTGGCTTGCTGTAAAGTATTTTTAAAGCCTGTATAAAGGCACTGCAGTGGGTTTCTGTTTGAGTTTGGTATAACTGTTATGTATGCTAGCAGCATTTGATCTGGTATGTTATTACCCTGTAATATAAAATTATAAAGTCTCAACAGATGTGGTATTGTTTGAGCAGTGAACTTGTTATAGAAGATGGCAATATAGATGAGCCACTTGCCATTTTTTAGGTTGCTTTTAAAAAAAAAATTGTTTTATTAAGTCATCATCTATGGGTTGTGTTTGATTATATAATGCACAAAATTGTTTATTGTTATGGAGTATCTTGTTTGGTTCCCCTGTGATATGCCCATTTGTCATTTGTATTTTGCTAATGGGGCTATAAATCAGAGTTTGTCTCAACTTAGTTACTAATAATGTGTCTGGTTTATTCGCATATTAATAGTATTTCCTTTGTCTGCTTCATCTATCAAAATGACATAATTTGGGATTTTCCTAGTGGTTTTATCACTCGTGGATCTGTGATTCTGTTTTATCAATTTGGCATGCTGCATTTCTAGTTTATTTAATTTAGTTTGTTTAATTGTTTATAATTTATTTTGTTTTTCCATGACCCCCATTTAAATAGACTTCCTCTCACATAGGCCTTTATAGCTAGACATACCCATGTTGACTGAGAATTGGATATAACATTTGTTATAACTGAAGTCTAAAATAATATTTTTATAAATGACTTATCAGCTCTTTTTCTTTTCCTGTTGCTTTATTGTTTCGTCGCCAATATTGTTTGTTGGTAAGGATTCTGGTTATATTAACTTGGACTAGAGCATGTTCTGACCAAGTACAATTTTCTAGATGGAAAAACATTTTTCAGTATTTTTTTTAGAAAGATATAATCTATCCTCGAGAAGGATTTATGCGGAGATGAAAAAAAGTCATATTTATGTGTCGCTGGATACATTTCTCTCAAAATATCTATGCGTTCTAGTCTGATTAAACCCTTAAAAATTGATGAAGAACCGAGGAGAACCCGGACAAAATCGGCAACCAGGAAATATATCCGAGCAGGAATATGGACCTTACTGGTTGAGACTGGAGAACAAAGGGAATACCTGACGTGGGCTGGATGGCTGACTGAATCGTGCCCTGATGTGGGGGCAGGTAGGTACGCACTAGTCAAAAAACCTGTGGACTGTCTTTGGGATTTAAATGGTTAATTGTTTGGTTTTTAGTTGTTTGTTTTCTCCTCTCTGCCCTAGACCTTCAATATCATAAAGGATTCTAAATGTACTCCAACTTATAGAACTACTAATTGGATATAATTCTCCTCATTGTTGATTTATACACTGCAAAATTTAGTTAGATAGGAAGGTTTTCACAAGGGCCATGGTGTGGGCAGTGTAACAAGCGATTAGTTAAAGGAACGAGAGAAGCAATATAAAATTCAAGAAAGTTTAAAGTGTAGGTACAAATTTAAGGAGAGATACTCGCAGAGGAGTATTATTATGTTACACTGAGCAATCTGGGTGCTACAAGCTCAAATGTGATCATTGTATGATAATAAAAAATTATTAAAACTAAAGCTAGCAGAGAAAGGGAGAGGGCAATTTTGAAGGCTATTGAGGAGATTGTGTATTCACAGTTGGAAGAGAAAAGAAAAAAAAAAGACAAACGCTAGAATCCTGGGTTAACATTGACTTTATTCTTTGTATATCACAGACAGGAATCTTACTTGAAAAGGATGCATGTAACAATACACTTTCATCTGCGTTGACTTGTATTATGAATTGTTGACATAACATCTGTGATTGTCTCTAATAAAAAAATTATTGAAACTAAAATTGATGAAGAACTAGATTGTTTCCTTAGTGCCGTATTTATGTAGATTATCATTAAATTTGTTGTTAAAATCTCCTCAAGTGATAATATCCCCTTGCTTTTAGAAAGATCAAGATAAATTTAATAGATCTGCTATTAGGATGCAAACACATATTCTCTTTCTTTATAGTCATTGTAATCATGATAGATCTCCCCTTTTATGTCTATTGTTTGTTTATATTTTTGTTCCAATTTTTTGTGCCATAAGAAAGCCGTACCTGAGCTTGGTTTTAAAGCTTAAGCTCCTCCAATTCATTTAAATCTGGAGAAGTGCTGCAGATCACAGCACAGGTCACAATTTTGTTGAAGATTGGATTTCGACAAATTGTCACATGCACTCTGATGCTGGAGGTGTTTAAAATTTAAAGGGACAGCAGCAGCTATAAAATTTAAAATGTTAAACATCTTTTTGATTTTTACATTGAGGGAAATTAAATCAATGGGTTTTTAATATTGAAGCAGTGCATAATATTGGGGTGCGGTTGCCTATTTGCCCTAATGCAACAGCCGCCCCTGCTGTACTGAAACCTTTATATTCTCATCTGGTATTAATTAATATGGTATGCTTTGTGATTCTCTTCAATTGTAATGTTAACTGTACTGCTGCTGCTACACTAGATGTCAGTAGTGAGTCAGGGAAATCAATTACTAGGACGCAGTAAAAAATGGATCTTGCCTTCCAGCATGTACATTAACATTGCAAGCCAACAGTCTGCCAGACACTTATTGGAATAAAATTGATTTAAAAAAAAAAATCTTTCTTCTTTTTGTTGTGTTTTTCCTCTCTTTTTTGTCCTCAGGCTCTCTTTGTTATCTTTGTTCCCTGGTGTTATGCCTCTTTTTCATTTATACAATTATTGCAACTTTTCTTTTTCTTTTTAATTATTTTCCCCCTGGATTGTTTTTTTTTATTTCCTTTGCAGAGGCTGCTTGGCTTCGAGCACTGTTACCTAGGTGGTTGTCCACAAGAACTCACAAATCCCTTTCAATATCGGATACCTCTAGATTTGCTCCATTAAGATTATAAATTGCATTGCTATTTTTCCTTCCCAGATGCATAACTTTACATTTATTCATATTAAATCTCATCTGCCATTAAGATACCCATTCCTCAATTTTATGTAAATCCCTTTGGAGGGAGAGCCCATCATTATCTGATTTATTTACCTTGCACAACTTCGTGTCATCAGCGAAAATGGAGACACTACTTTCCAGTCCCACCTCTAAGTCATTAATAAATATGTTAAAAAGGAGAGGACCTAATACTGAACCCTGAGGAATCCCACTTACCTCATTAGTCCAATCAGAGTATGTTCCATTTACAACAACCCTTTGCTTCCTGTCTTTTAGCCAGCTCTCTATCCCCTAATTTGTATCTCTTAGTTTGCACAATAGTCTCCCATGTGGCACTGTATCAAAAGCCTTTGCAAAATCCAAAAATACTACTTCCACTGTGTTGCCTCGATACAGGTTCCTACTAACCTCCTCATAGAAACTCATAGGATTTGTTTGACCGATCCCTCATAAATCCATGTTGACTCCTACGTATAATCCTGTTCAGATAGACATTTTCTTGTATATTATCCCTTATTAACGCTTCTAAAAGCTTCCCCACTACAGAAGTGGGGCTCACTGGTCTATAATGCCCCAGATTTGCTCTTGCTCCCTTTTTAAATATAGATATCACATGTGCTTTTCTCCAGTCATCTGGTAGAGACCCTGTGTTGAGTGAATCTTGAAAAAATAAATATAATGGATTGGCTATTACAGAACCCATTTCCCTCAGTACCCGTGGATGTTTTCCATCAGGACCAGGGGCATTATTAACATTTATTTTTTACAACCTCTTCTGGATTACTTCCGGTGTTAACCAATTTTTTGGCAAAGGTAGTGTACTCCATTATGTTTCAGTGTACCAACCACTGGTACCTCCCTTGTGTATACCGAAGAAATTAAACTATTCAGCTCATCTGCCTTTTCCTTGTCAATAATTATCAGATGGCCTGTGTCACATTGTAATATTCCTATAGCTTCCTTCCTCGCCTTCCCATTAATATACTTAAAAAATATTTTAGGGTTAGTCTTACTCTCTTTTGCAATTAATTTTTCATTTTCTATTTTAGCTAGTCTAATGGCCCTTTTGCAAGCCCTGTTGATTTCCTTGTACTCCCATAAAGCAGGCTCTGTCCTCCTTGTCAAGTTTAGGTTTTATTATTATTTTTGTAGATTTAGTTTTTCATTTTTGATAATTGGATGTTTTTTTTTTAATGTAATTTATTGGGGGTTAGTAATGTTTTCTATTTTTGTGTAGTGTATTTTACTCCCCATGGCACTTCGGTTCTTTTTAGGGCTTCCATGGTAGTTAGGGGTTAAATTAGGACCCCCATGGTAGTTGGGGGGTTAATAGGTATACCATCAAGCACCTCCGCTGCATGGGTTAATTTAATAGATGCTGTGGGGGTCCTTTAAAGGACCTCTGCAGCAGGGGTTAATAGTTAGATGCCCCAGGGGACCTTCTAGGCATCAGGGTTTACCATTTGTGCCACTGTGGTAAATTAGGGAAATGTTGGTAACACTGGGTTAATATTGCAGGTGCCACTGGGGTCTCTATGGACCCCCATGGATTTGTAGATATGTCAGAAGTTTTAGAGTTTGTAGTAAGGAGATTTCTTGTCTATTTGAAAATGTTTTGGGATGAGTTGAAGTGGGCAGAAAAGGAAGTTGAACATTACAAATAGGTGTTTGGGGTTGGATTATAGAGTTAATAGAAGGTATAAGAAAGAGATATTTGTTTGAAAAGGTAAACCACAGCATTGCAGAATAAAAGAATGACTTTGTAGCAGAGGAAGACTGAGCATTGCTTTTGATGTTATTGTGTTTTCTTTGAGTGGTTTTAGCGGAACCATTTGGGATGGACTAACGACACAGATTTACACCTAACATATGTTTTCAAATGATGCAGCAAGTTGTACAGAATGTATATGTACCAAAGCATATATTTCCTGCCACTAATTCTGGTTTGTGAAATAGATTTTGTAGGATTGGGTATTCCACAACAATCATTTAGTGTATGGTGAGCACAAAAGTGAGAAAAGCTCTCCACCGTACAAAGTACAGAAAACGAATAATACATTAATAAGCCCATTTGCATGTGGAATACCCAATCCTACAAAATCTATTGCACAAACCAGAATCTACCTCATACTGATGATAGCCAAAAGCTTGAAACAGGCCTGTATATGAGTGATTCTTGTTTGTGTAAAATCCAACCCGATGCTTTGCTTAAAAGCTGTTTAATACAGCGGGCATATGCTTTAAGGGAGCAATGTATAAAGTTGCTATTTTTGGATAAAAAAAATGAGGTACATTGTATTCTCATTTGCATGTCCCCGCCTTTTAGACATGCAAATGGGCTTATTAATGTATTATTCGTTTTCTGTACTTTGTACGGTGGAGAGCTTTTCTCACTTTTGTGCTCACCATACACTAAATGATTGTTGTGGAATACCCAATCCTACAAAATCTATTGCACAAACCAGAATCTACCTCATACTGATGATAGCCAAAAGCTTGAAACAGGCCTGTATGTGAGTGATTCTTGGTTTGTGTAAAATCCAACCCGATGCTTTGCTTAAAAGCTGTTTAATACAGCGGGCATATGCTTTAAGGGAGCAATGTATAAAGTTGCTATTTTTGGATTAAAAGAGTGAGGTACATTGTATACTCATTTGCATGTCCCCGCCTTTTAGACATGCAAATGGGCTTATTAATGTATTATTTGTTTTCTATACTTTGTACGGTGGAGAGCTTTTCTCACTTTTGTGCTCACCATACACTAAATGATTGTTGTGGAATACCCAATCCTACAAAATATATTGCACAAACCAGAATCTACCTCATACTGATGATAGCCAAAAGCTTGAAACAGGCCTGTATATGAGTGATTCTTGATTTGTGTAAAATCCAACCCGATGCTTTGCTTAAAAGCTGTTTAATACAGCGGGCATATGCTTTAAGGGAGCAATGTATAAATTTGCTATTTTTGGATTAAAAGAGTGAGGTACATTGTATTCTCATTTGCATGTCCCCGCCTTTTAGACATGCAAATGAGCTTATTAATTATCTATTGCTAAATACTCCATGGGGTCTTGTTGTTCAGTCCTTTAGTTGTGCCTGACTCTCAGTGGCCATATGGACACAGCACACCAGGCACATCTGTCTGTTTCTAGTTGTGCTCAGCAATATGGTTTTCTTGGCAAAGATACTGGAGTGGATTGCCATGCAGTCTACATGCATTATTTTTAGTTTAAAAGCGCATGCAATGGTAAAACCCATCTTTGTATGTCTGTGACATACTTTTAGCTGCAACTTTTTAATAATTATGTTTTTTTATGAAAAATAGTCAAATAATTTACACTTTGTGGCCTGTTAAGCATAGAGGTCATTATCCCAACCCTGCAACTATGTAATCCTAGCACTACACATGTAACCCTAACAGTACCTAAGTAACCATAGCTACTCCTATTTAAACCCATCTAAGCCTATTTAGCCCCGTCTGGTATGTGGCTCTATACAGACCCTCATAAGCCTATATTTAACCCCATCAGTCCCATAAGGGTATATAAAGACCCTCATGGGGCAGTTACAACCCTAACATTAAATCCCATAAGTGCCATGAGGGTCCTCAAGAACCCGCATGACACTAACTACAAACACTACACTACACTATACCCCCCCAATAAACCATTAAATCTAAACTAACCACTGTCTACACTAACCTATTAACACCTACTGTACCTATCTACACTTCCTACCTACTCCCAAATAAATCCCCCATCCCCAATAATTACACAAAATAATATAACCTAACTCACAAAAAATAATAAAACCTAAGTTACAGAAAATAAAAAAAAACATTACAGAAAAAAAACTACATTACAACCCCCCCACACACACACACTACAGAAAATAAAAAAAACATTACACACCTGAAAAGGAAAAGCATACAATATATACATTACATTACAATACAATACAAAAAAATGCAATACCTACCTATCTAACATAGAATAAATACTATCTAACATACATACGTCCCCCTCTATATAAAATACAATAAATCCTAACATAAATACATCCCCTCTATCTAAAATAAAATAAATTCTATCTAACATACATACACCCCCTCTATGTAAAATACAATAAAATCTAACATACATACATCCTCTCTATCTAAAATAAAATAAATCCTATATACATACCCAAACCCTAAATATAACCTAAAATTCAATAATTAAGACCACTTACCTCTGCAGATCTACCTTCAGATCACCAACCTAGGAAAAAAGGAATTTTTTTTCTTACAAAACATTTACATATAATAAATAAACATTTTAAATATTCTAAATATTCTACTCACTTTTTCAGCATGTCCCTGTCTTTCTTCATTTCTTCTCTGGCTCAGACTCTATTAATTTTTTTTAATTACATTACTAATAAATACATACACAAACAAAATAAAATAAACATAATATACATTGTACTTACCTCTCCACGATGTCCCCGGCCTCCTCCTCTTCTGCCCCGGCTGAGCCCTGAAACAATCCGGGCTCTAAAAAAAAAAAACTAACAGAGGTCCGCACTCACTGACCTCCCAGGAAGAAAGTTGTCTATGGCACCTTCTGATTGGCTGAAAATGCTGTCAATCAAATTCTAGCCAATCAGAAGGCGCCAAGGTGTGAGCCAAGCAGAATGGGATACACCCCCATATCCCATTCTCATTGGCTAATACACTTGTATTTTTTTAAACCAATCACAATCCTTTATTGCTTTCAGCCAATCACAATGGGATACACCCCCACAATGTCATTGGCTGGAGGCATCTGCACATTCTGATTGGCTGCAGTCTAACTGACAATTGCAACAGCAATCAGAAGCCGTGATTCCATTCAGTCAATCACAATGGGATATATCCCCATGCAGTGATTGGCTGAACACATCTGTGCTTTCTGATTGGCTGTTATCTGATTGACACTGACATCAGCCAATCACTCTCAGGGAGTGTATCCCATTGTGATTGGCTGTGGGGAACAGCACCTTCTGATTGGCAGTTGACACTGTCAATCACATTACTTACAACCAGAAGGCGCAGATGCCTTCAGCCAATCACCACGTTGTGGTGTATTCCAATGTGATTGGCTGAAGGCAATAGAACCTTCTGATTGGTTTAAAAATAGACTGACAGGGGCATTAGACAATCACAATGGCATATGGGTGTGTATCCCATTCTGATTGTCTCACACCTTGGCACCTTCTGATTGGCTGAAATTTTATTGATTCCGGAAAAGCCTCTAGAGGCCTCACAACGCAGATTGTTCCAGGGCCCAGCCGGGGCAGAAGAGGCCAGGGACATCGCTCGGAGGTAAGTTAAATGTATAATATGTTTCTTTTATTACATTTTCTGTGTGTTTGTATTTAGTATTAATGTTATGTTTTTTTTTTAGCAGGGGCTGCGCCGGAGAAGAAATGAAGCAGGACAGGGACATGCTGGAAAGGTGAGGGACATTTGTAGAATGTTTAAAATGTTTATTTATTATATGTAAATGTTTTGTACTAATTCTTTTTTCCCTTTTTTCCTAGGTTGCTGATCTGAAGGTAGATCTGAAAAAGTTAATGGGCTTAATTATTTTATTTTAGGTTAAATTTAGGGTTTGGGTATGTAGATAGGATTTATTATATTTTGCATAGAGAGGATGTATGTATGTTAGGTTTTATTTGTATCTTACAGAGAATGGGTATATGTATGCTAGATAGGATTTATTTTATTTTAGATAGAGGGGATGTATGTATTTTAGAATGTATTTTATTTTAGATAGAGAGGATGTATGTAAGATAGTATTTAATGTATTTTAGATACGTAGGTATTGTATTTATTTTTTTGGTATTGTATTCTAATGTAATGTATATATATATTGAATGCCTTTCCTTTTCAGGTGTGTAATGTTTTTTTATGTTCTGTACTGTGGGGTTGTAATGTAGATTTTTTTTATTTTCTGTAATGTATGTTTTTGTTTTTGGTGACTTTGGTTTATTTATTTTTTTGTAATGTAAATGTTTTAATTTCTATAACTTAAGTTTTATTACTTTTTGTGAGTTAGGTTTTATTATTTTCTGTAATTAGTGGGGTGGCGGGGTTTATTAGCGGGTAGCTAGGTAGGGTAGGTAGGTAGTGTAGATGTTAATAGGTTAGTGTAGAGGGGACTTACTTTACATTTAATGGTTTATTAGGGGGGTATAGTGCAGTGTAGTGTTTCTACTTAGTGTCATAGCACTTATGGGGTTCATCTTAGGCTTCTAAATGTCCCATGAGGGTCTTTACATACCCTTATGGGACTGATTAAGTTAAATAGAGGCTTATAAGGGTCTGTATGGACACCCATAAAAGACAGTGATAACATGGTGTACTGCAAACACTTTTTGTCATGAGGGTCCTGGATGACCCTCATTCCACTTATAGTGTTATTACATGGGTTTATTAGTGTGCTATAGCGGTCTATAGTGTTGAGCCACCCAGTACACACATTGTGTCACAAACAGCATTCCCAGCTTTACAGTTTTATTGCCGTCATTTTTTCACGGGCAATTTGCTAGTTTATTTATAGGATTTGGTTTTATGGTGGTGTTAAAAGGAATCCCAGGCTGATTTTTGGAGGGTCACACTTCCTAAGCTGACTAGCTAAATAAGTGTCTAGTGGGAAACTTTTACTACTCTGGCCTGCAGTCATTCAGAGCTTCTCCACATCAGTAGCATAATAAACCACTTTCTGCTTGTTTTATCTATGATCACTCATATATATATGAACAGTGCTGCAGTGCCCCTCAAAAACGTTTTTTTTTAAATTTCTTTGTTTAATTTCTAATTGCCCTTGCCCCCCCAATATAACTAAAAAAGAAATTATATATAAAAAAAAAATATATATATATATATATATATATATATATCACATATATAGTTGTGAGCGTACGAGTTGTTGCTAACGCTGCGGGCTCGCGAGGGCCGGGGCTCGCGCAGCGAGTCGCGGGCCTCGCGAAGCGAGGGTGCCAGGTTCTCAGTTGCTGGCATGGAGCGCCGAAGGCGCTCCATGCCAGCACCTGAGGACCTCGCAAAGCGAGGTCTTCAGTTGCAGCAACTGCGACCCTTGCAAAAAAAAGTTTACGTCGCAACACATTACGACACTCGCAAACAACATACGACACACGTTCACACACATTACGACACTCGCAAACAACATACGACACACGTTCACACACATTACGGCCTCGCAACACTCGGACGCAACTCGCGAACATTACAAAATTACAAACACAATACATACACACAGCACATACATAAAAACCTTACCTACACAAACAGGAAGCACCCAGGACCTCAAAAATGCAACTTACAACTTAATTGCACTCAAAATAAAAGAGTTTAGACACTAAATAGTTTGTTAAGCGACACAAAAAATGGCCGACGAATAAAACGAAAACGAGGCTACACACGCAAACACCATACGAGACACGTTACCACACATTACGACTTCGCAAACATCGGACGCAACACGCCGACATACAAACATTTAAAACTTAACAAAGACACACAACAAACACATAAAAAGCTTACCTACAGCAAGAGGAACCAGCCAGCACCTCAAAAAAACAAGTTACACCTACATTTAAATCAAAATAAACACTTTAGACACTAATACCATCGCTAAGCGAGAGAAAAAATGGCCGACGAACAAAACGAAAACGAGGCTTCAGACGTAACTACACTACACTTACACTACACTTACTCGCAATAATGAAACACATACTATGCGGAACGTATCACAATCATATTAAACACCATTTTGAACAGTAATACGCCTAAAATGGCGGATGGAACGCAAATTGTAAGCTGGAACGCAAATAGCGCATGCGTATTGCGTTCTAACGGTCTCACTTTCCAGAACTTTCTACAAGTTTATAAATACTGCCTATTTCCAACTAAAAAATACATTTCTCCTCAGGTGATCAACGGAGTGACTTCTGAGATAACTGCTGCTTTTACTTGAGAAGACAATTCTTTACTAATTTACTACTTTGCATTGTGCAAATTACAACTGAGAGGTAAGCTATAATATATTACATTTTATTATCAGGACAGGTCAAACAAATAAAAACAAAAAAATAGGATTTATGTAGTGACATATATGGCACATTTATGTGTATAGGCTCACAAAAAAAATACGCTTCATTTAACAAAACAACAAAAAAACATAATTTAATATTAAACAGAGCTTTATGTATAGTGACATCTGACACCCACATATATGTCTACTAGCGACTTGCCCGTCAAAAAATGACGGCAATGTTATGTATATGTTTGTCAAGTTGTTTAGTTATTAACATATATTTTTGACACTTGTAAGTATTTTAATATGAACGTGTATTTTTGTAAAATGTTGATGTAATGGTTTTTTAAAATGTAATTAGTATCTGAAGAATTGTTAACTTGAATATACATTGAATGAATAGGAAAGCCAAAAGTAAAAACCCTTTTTTAAACGTTGCAAATTTTAACATGAAGTTTAAAATATATGTAAGCAATAACCATCAAAGTATATATTTTTAAACTTGAACTTTATTTTTTATGTAAGTTTAGAAGTTGACAAAACATTGGTATAATTTTGAACATTATAAACAGGAACATAGTGAATACATTTTGTAAAGTAATTTTTTATTAAAAGTATTAACATTTGAATGTAAAAACAATTGACATTTAAATTAATCAGTATTAAAATTCAATTTCTATCACAATAATTGTTAACTTGAATATACATTGAATGTAGAGGAAGGCATACAGTCAAACTCTTCTTAAAACGTACGTAATTAAACTAATTTATTACTGAGCACATAAATTGGCGATAAACATTAATGTAGGTAGTAATCTTAAGATAACAGACAATATTTACATTGTGACTTAAAAGGTGCTTGACCTCTTAACATCCACTTTGTAATATGTTGAATGAAATAACTTCAAAATATATTTTTTAAACTTTTAACATTAGAAACATTAACATAGTGACTTAATATTTTAACATAATTTTTACTAACAATGCAAGGCAAGTATTTTGTGAGGCGAATCATTCATAAACATGACTTCCATTAATTATGACTGAATTAAACAACCAATTGTTATGTATTTTGCAATGCTTTTAAAAAATCTTGGCACCTTTAATTAGTATCCTTCAAAGTTATAGTACTTCATAGTAGACAATGTTTTTAGTAAAAATACGTCCATCTTCTAATAAATCACCTTGACTTTCATTGTTTTCAATGTAAACTTTAATTGCCTGTGGATTTTTGCACCTTGACAACGCAACGTACAATTGACCATGTGCAAAAACTGGTTCTTCCAAGAAAATACCCACAGATTTGAAAGTTTGACCTTGTGATTTATTAATGGTCATGGCAAATGCCATAATAATGGGAAATTGTCTTCTTTGAAGTATAAAAGGGAGACTACTTTCACTTGGTGCTAAATCTATTCTTGGTATGAAAACTCTCTCTCCTCTATGGGTCCCAGTTAAAATTTCAGCATCTATAAAATGGTCCTTTAATTGTTGAACAATTAATCTTGTGCCATTGCATAGGCCTTTTTTGGGATTCATATTTCGCAGTAACATGATAATTGCACCTTTCTTTAGCTGCAAAATATGTGGTGGCATTCCAGAAGGAGTTAAAGAGTTTATGAATTCAGTGGAAAAGTTAGCCTGACTTTCATTGTCATCAGCAAGTACAGAATCAGCACTGTGATAATTTCTTTGTGGTGCATAAATTTTTTTTAAGATTTTATTATTGAGGATTAATGCATCTTTATTTTTACACGTCAGTATGACTTGGTTGGCAAGCTCGGAATATTCTTCGTTATTTATGCTCCCTTCAAATATAGCCGATATAATATCTTGTTGACAAATCATATGAGGTGGGATCTCTACAGTGTCGTCAGGTAAATTTAGTATTTTTTCTGTTCTGCCTTCTCCAATTTTAATAAGCCAATCATTGAAATCAGTTTGGCCTTCTGATCTCATATTTTGTTGCAGTTGAAGATGGGTAAAATGTTTCCATACTGTACTTGACTTTATACATGTTTCGATAATGTCAGTTCGATTTCCATGTACAACAACAGGTAATGTTTGTCTAAAATCGCCACCCAACAACATTACCTTTCCACCAAATGGAAAAATATTATCCATGACTTCACGAAGCAAACGGTCAATACATTGGAGGGCATAGCATGACATCATTGTGGCCTCATCTATTATAATTAATTTACATTTCTTCAATTTCTTTGCTTGTAAGGATGTCATGCGAATATCTGACACAGAATTTTCTAAAATAGGCACTGGCAGTTTAAATCCACTATGAACAGTTCTTCCACCTTCTAATAAAAGTGCAGCAATTCCAGTAGTGGCAAACGCCATTGCTATTTTTCCTTGTGCTCGTACTGAACTCATTAATAAATTGTACAAATATGTTTTTCCTGATCCGCCAGGTCCATCAAGATAGAAATAACGCTCTGTCACCATGTCATCATCTATAGCATTTTTAATGGCATGAAATGCTTGCAATTGTAGTGTATTTAAAGTTGCAAGTCTTTCTTCTGTTCTTTCTGCTTGTAGTTGAATGTCATAGTCTTCAAAGTTAATGTCATCTATAAGACCTGGATCAGGCAAATTAAAACTTGCACAACTTAATCCATGAGTTAAAAAGACTTCTTGGATTTCCATTAACGCTTTTAAGTGTGCAATGGGTTCATTGTATCGTCGCATAAAGTCTTCAGCCATATTACTTTTAAAAGTCTCCCACAAAGCTAATGCATTTGGAGCATTTGAGAAGATACAAATAAAAGCAAATTGTTCTCTCATCTGTCGTGGCATTTGACATTGTGCTGCTTCTTCTAAGCATCTTTCCCACTCTGTATCATCAGCGAGTAAGTTTCTATGTCTTGCAGCTAAATGGAAGGATTCATATACAATGTCATTAACAGTTCTTAATTGTTCAAAACTTTGTGCTCCAGGAACATTTAAAAGTAATATCCGTAAGCAAAAACGTTCAACATCTCTTGGACTGACTGTGTAAATTCTTGGAATAATTTTATTGCCTCTGGTTTTTCTTGGTCTCCATAATCCATTCACAAAAACATAGTGATATGGAATTTCAATATATAAGTATTGTGTTGCTTCAGCATCAGTGGAATTTAATGCAAACCATGCAGTTAGTGTAGTGTGACGATCTTCACTTTGGGCCAATGCATTCATTTCATTTCCAGCATGGAAATAGACTAAATGTCGTTGTGGCAAATGTACTGCTAACCTATATACTGCATGTGATCTATCATGCATTTCAAATTTTAAAAGCCGCCACATAGCTTCTGGCGCACTGACATAGCGAGCATCTACATGAGATGCAAGTTCATCATGTACTAACTCACTACTTTCAGGGTTGTCTGCACTTTTGACGACTACAGTAGCTGCATCGTAACCTTTGTAAATATATTTGTAGACATATTTAATGGATTTGATGGAAGTGCAGGCTTCTACGTTGATGTGGGCGTTGTACTTCATGAGTAAATGTGGATTGTAGGGTACTACATATCTATTGTCCACTTTTTTCCCACGAATAATGGCACTATCTCCTTCTCTTCTTTTATAAAGTGGATATCCATCACAATTGGCATAGGTTTTGTCTCTATAATCTTTGGGAAATTCTTTGGAACATTTATTATTTTCCATACATGGTGATTGTGGATTAAGGTCACCACAGGGTCCATGAATCATGCGATGAGTAACAATCTCATATAGTCTACCATATAGTTCTGGATCTGGTAGTTCAGCAACAATGACTGCATCCACTTTGTCTGAAGTATCTAATTTATCTTTTTCTTGAAGTATTATTAGAAGATGTGCATGTGGAAGGCCTCTTTTTTGAAATTCAATGGTATATACATAAGCAAGACATTTGCCAAATAACTGATTTATAGTGAAGTCACGTATTAATTCATTTAATTTAATCTTAAAAACTCTGGCTACTAAATCTGGTCGATCTGAAGCAGTTTGTCCAAGAAGTAGATTTAGTGTAATTTCTGGCCATTGTGGATTACATGTAAATGTCACAAATAAATCGGGTTTGCCAAATTTTGTCACAATAGCCATAGCATCATTGTATCTTTCTCTCATATTCCGAGGAGATCCTTGAAAGGAAGATGGTAAAATGATGGCTTTGCCAGCTGTCATGTCTCTGCTTGTAGCCACGTCAGCAACATAGTCCATGAGTCCAGAATATTGTTCTACACGGAGTTTATCTTGTTGATATTTGATAAAGTTTAAATTATTTGCCTCAACTTGCAAATATGAATCAATAATCCATTGTTGTGTTAGTTTCCCACCACATAAAATTGGATTAAATACATTGCGAATGGCAATTTGAGCTACTTTAAATTCAAGCATAGAAACATTATTTCGGATTCTGGCTTTAGCATTTGGGTAGCTGGGAAGAGTTAATTTTGGTTGCCAACCTGCTTCTCCGTGTGGGAAAAAGATGGGATATGTCATTGGATCTAAATTTGGACTTAAGATACTCATATTAATAAACGGTTGGTCCTCATTTCTAGGATATATTCGTATGTCTCTTTGAAATGGTGGTTCTCCTTCATCATTGTGAAACACCATTGCAACCTCATTTGTTGTTGGCAAGTTATAACGACGTTTATCAGTATGTCTGTCTCTTTTAAGCACCATATTAACCTTCGGCATTGGTAATTGATGTGTTTGTGAATGAAGTAGTTGTTCATTTTCTACTTCTGCCAATTTTTTATAAGCTTTACTGTAGGGATTGTTGTCCATAATGTTATTTAGCTCTATGAAAACAGTGGGTAAGCATTTTTTATTTTCTTCCATCTGCATACGTTGGTCAACAGCTTCCATTGTATCTAGGACATATAGTTGAGCGAATTTTCTTTTATTTCCTTCCTCTGGATGTAAATGGGAAGTGCGATGATAAATTTGTCCTTGGACTTTAAAACAGTAAGGACCATGTCCTGGTACATTAGCAGCTAATGTTGCCCCCATGGATGCAAAGGATATGGCACTATTGTAGGATCTTATGTTTGTCTTAAAATTTTTGTAGTTTGGAAAAGTAGGTTCAGTCATAATATTTTGTAAATAAATAGGAAATTCTTTCCTTTCTGGAAGTTTGAACTTGCCTTTTTGACAACAACTAATAAATTGTCCATCTCTGGGTCTCTCCTGTTTAAAATAATAAGCCTCACAAAACTGACATTGAGTAGTCATGTCCCCACAACTATGAACCTCTACTGCTAAAGACTTGAGTAGAGGACAATTTGCAAAGCATATAGGATTTTGCCTTTCATATTCATCAGGTGAAATGTCATATAATGTTTCAACAACAGGTTCTAAATGTTTTGTTTTTTTCGTTGCTTTTCTTGGTATATGTTGTATTGTTTGAGGTAAAATGTCATCTAATGTTTCATGAAACGGTTCTAAATGCTTTGTTTTCTTTGTTGCTTTTTTTGGTATCTCTTGTCTTTTTTCTGGCAAAATGTCATCTGATGTTTGAGCAACAGGTTGTAAATGCTTTATTTTCTTTGTAGTTTTTTTTTACATATCTTTAATTTCTGCAAGTGACAGTCTTTTGCTTGCAATTCTTTTGCGTTCTTTTTCTCGTCGAATTTCCTTCTTCTCCGGTGTCTGCTGGCTGTCTGCTCTCTGTCGTCGTTCTCTAGCTTGGCGTCTTTTCTTTTCTTGTTTACTCTCATTATCAGCCATGTTAATCTGTAAAAATAAAATAATGTACCATTAGTTTATTTTGAGATGTTAAGTTGTTTTTCATGACATATAGTTATCAATAGTGTGTTAACATTTTATAGTTAATCAATTTCAATGCGTTCAATTGAATAAAAGTCTAAATAAGGGCATGAGATAATTATTTAAAGACATTTTTATTTATTAAACATGTATCCAAAAGCAAGTGTTTCAGTAACTAAAAAGGTATTTAAAAAAGGTGTTATGTCCTTATTTACAGCACTATTCAATTTGTCAAATGGCAATTAAATTAGGGTTTAGGACTGGAATGTTACAATGACAAATTGTATAGATTCTGTGTTTTTAGACTTTTTTGGACTATGCCAATTTATTTTTTAAGTTTACATTGAAGTTTGTTTTTATTGTTAAAGATTATTGGCCCTAAAAGACAAATAAGAGATAGATGATAGATATTACTTTTTATACTGTACCTTGGTTGAAGTTTGATTTCAAGCAAAATTCTTTGTTGGTCCTGTGTTGAAAGCCTTCGTCCGATGGTCTGGTCCTGTGTTGAAAGTCCTCGTCCGATGGTGTAGTCCTCTGTTGAAAGTCCTCGTCCTCTGGTGTGGTCCTCAGTTCCAACTCCTGTTCCGATGTTCTTGACGCAGTATCTGTTATAAAATAAAAATGAAAATGTTATGTTATTTGAATGTCTTTGTATGAATGAAAAAATGGCATTATTTCTGTGTTTTTCTACAATCCTTTTTGGTGCGCCACAATTTTGGTATGCTTCTGTAGGCTATTTTCTAAGGCTTATAGGTGGTTAAACATTAAAGAAGAATATTAATTAATTTTTCTCTTTTTTTACTTGTTATACTGTACCTTGGTTGAAGTTTGATTTGAAGCAGAATCTTTGTTGGTCCTGTGTTGAAAGCCTTCGTCTGATGGTCTGGTCCTGTGTTGAAAGTCCTCGTCCAATCGTCTGGTCCTCTGTTGAAAGTCCTCGTCCGATGGTGTAGTCCTCTGTTGAAAGTCCTCGTCCAATGGTCTGGTCCTCTGTTGAAAGTCCTCGTCCGCTGGTGTGGTCCTCAGTTGAAACTCCTGGTCCGATGTTCTTGACGCAGTATCTGATATAAAATAAAAATGAAAATGTAATATTATTTTAATGTATTTGTATGAAGTAAAAAATGACATTATTTCTTTGTTTTTCTACAATCCCGTTTGGTGTCCACCACTTTTGGTATGCTTATTTAGGCCTTTTTCTAAGGCTTATAGATTGTTAAACATAAAATAAGTATCTAAATGTACTTTGGTATGTGTTTGTGTGAGTTTTCATACAATCCTGTTTGGTGCGCACCACTGTTGGTATGCTTATTTAGGCTTCTTTCTAAGGCTTATAGGTTGTTAAACATAAAATAAGAATGTAAATGTAGTTTGCTATGTGTTTGTGTGAGTTTTCATACAATCCTGTTTGGTGCGCACCACTGTTGGTATGCTTATTTAGGCTTCTTTGTAAGGCTTATAGGTTGTTAAACATTAAATAAGAATCTAAATGTAGTTTGCTATGTGTTTGTGTGAGTTTTCATACAATCCTGTTTGGTGCGCACCACTGTTGGTATGCTTATTTAGGCTTCTTTCTAAGGCTTATAGGTTGTTAAACATTAAATAAGAATGTAAATGTAGTTTGCTATGTGTTTGTGTGAGTTTTCATACAATCCTGTTTGGTGCGCACCACTGTTGGTATGCTTATTTAGGCTTCTTTGTAAGGCTTATAGGTTGTTAAACATTAAATAAGAATCTAAATGTAGTTTGCTATGTGTTTGTGTGAGTTTTCATACAATCCTGTTTGGTGCGCACCACTGTTGGTATGCTTATTTAGGCTTCTTTCTAAGGCTTATAGGTTGTTAAACATAAAATAAGAATGTAAATGTAGTTTGCTATGTGTTTGTGTGAGTTTTCATACAATCCTGTTTGGTGCGCACCACTGTTGGTATACTTATTTAGGCTTCTTTCTAAGGCTTATAGGTTGTTAAACATTAAATAAGAATCTAAATGTAGTTTGCTATGTGTTTGTGTGAGTTTTCATACAATCCTGTTTGGTGCGCACCACTGTTGGTATGCTTATTTAGGCTTCTTTCTAAGGCTTATAGGTTGTTAAACATAAAATAACAATGTAAATGTAGTTTGCTATGTGTTTGTGTGAGTTTTCATACAATCCTGTTTGGTGCGCACCACTGTTGGTATACTTATTTAGGCTTCTTTCTAAGGCTTATAGGTTGTTAAACATTAAATAAGAATCTAAATGTAGTTTGCTATGTGTTTGTGTGAGTTTTCATACAATCCTGTTTGGTGCGCACCACTGTTGGTATGCTTATTTAGGCTTCTTTCTAAGGCTTATAGGTTGTTAAACATAAAATAAGAATGTAAATGTAGTTTGCTATGTGTTTGTGTGAGTTTTCATACAATCCTGTTTGGTGCGCACCACTGTTGGTATGCTTATTTAGGCTTCTTTCTAAGGCTTATAGGTTGTTAAACATTAAATAAGAATGTAAATGTAGTTTGCTATGTGTTTGTGTGAGTTTTCATACAATCCTGTTTGGTGCGCACCACTGTTGGTATGCTTATTTAGGCTTCTTTCTAAGGCTTATAGGTTGTTAAACATTAAATAAGAATCTAAATGTAGTTTGCTATGTGTTTGTGTGAGTTTTCATACAATCCTGTTTGGTGCGCACCACTGTTGGTATGCTTATTTAGGCTTCTTTCTAAGGCTTATAGGTTGTTAAACATAAAATAAGAATGTAAATGTAGTTTGCTATGTGTTTGTGTGAGTTTTCATACAATCCTGTTTGGTGCGCACCACTGTTGGTATACTTATTTAGGCTTCTTTCTAAAGCTTATAGGTTGTTAAACATAAAATAAGAATGTAAATGTAGATTGCTATGTGTTTGTGTGAGTTTTCATACAATCCTGTTTGGTGGGCACCAATGTTGGTATGCTTATTTAGGCTTCTTTCTAAGGCTTATAGGTTGTTAAACATTAAATAAGAATCTAAATGTAGTTTGCTATGTGTTTGTGTGAGTTTTCATACAATCCTGTTTGTTGGGCACCAATGTTGGTATGCTTATTTAGGCTTCTTTCTAAGGCTTATAGGTTGTTAAACATTAAATAAGAATCTAAATGTAGTTTGCTATGTGTTTGTGTGAGTTTTCATACAATCCTGTTTGATGCGCACCACTGTTGGTATGCTTATTAATGTAGTTTTCTAATGCTAATAGGTTGTTAAACATAAAATAAGAATGTAAATGTAGTTTGTTATGTGTTTGTGTGAGTTTTCATACAATCCTGTTTGGTGGGCACCAATGTTGGTATGCTTATTTAGGCTTCTTTCTAAGGCTTATAGGTTGTTAAACATTAAAATAAGAATGTAAATGTAAATCCTGTTTGATGGGCACCACTTTTGTTATACTTATGTAGTGTTTTTTCTAATGGTTATACATTGTTAAACAATCACATTTGAATGAGGCCCTCGGCCATTAAACATATTTAGGTCCTGAATCAATTGCGTTTTGACCAATTGAATAGGGCTCTATATAAGCACATAAAATATTTTTTGACCGAAGTTTTTAGTTAGTGAAGACCTATTATGTGCTTATATAAAGCCCTATTCAATTAGCCAACTCACAATTGAATAAGGCTCATGGTTCGGTTCTTTTTTATACTTAAATACTTTACCTTGATTGAAGTGTGGAATGACAGAGGGTCCCCTCCTGCCAATCTTAATCCGCCGGTCTTCTTGTAGTGTCTGTTTGAAAAATAAAGTGAAATAGTGAATTATAGAATTTTTTATTTGTATTTAACAAACCATGGCCTTTTCAGCATTTAAAGTATTTTTGTATCTTACCTCTTGTTCTTTGTTGGTGTTCTTTAAAAGGGATTGTTCTTCACAGTGCACAGTGCAAATTGTTGAAAGACGCTGTTGATGCAGAGTCTGTTTGAATATTTAAAAAAGTAGAAAGATTGAGTTTTAGGTGATCTATTGAATTGCAGTAAATTAATTTCATTGAATTATACTTCTGTAATTAATTTGAATTAACATTATTTTTTGGTGGGTGCTACACACATATGTCACATACATGAAGCACATTTCCATAGTTGAAAGTAATTTTTTTGTGTGCGTGTGACATATCAGTATACATGAATCATATTTTAATTGTTAAATTAACCTTATTTTTATTTTTGGCCAACATACATAAATGTGTGTGTGACATGTGACTATAGATGATACACATATATGTGCGTGTCACATATCAGTATACATGACTCATATTTTAATAGTATTTTAATAGTCCCGACTTATTTTTTTGTAATGTAATTTAAATGTAGTTGTTTAATTAGTTTGTTGCAGGGGCAATACACATAAATGTGCATGTAACATGTCACTATACATTATACACATAAATGTGCGTGTCACATGTCACTATACATTATACACATAAATGTGCATGTCACATGTCACTATACATTATACACATAAATGTGCGTGTCACTTGTCAGTATACATTATACGGCTAAATGTGCGTGTCACTTGTCAGTATACATTATACGCATAAATGTGCGTGTCACTTGTCACTATACATTATACACATAAATGTGCGTGTCACTTGTCACTATACATTATACACATAAATGTGCGTGTCACTTGTCAGTATACATTATACGCATAAATGTGCGTGTCACATGTCAGTATACATTATACGCCTAAATGTGCGTGTCACATGTCACTATACATTATACACATAAATGTGCGTGTCACTTGTCAGTATACATTATACGGCTAAATGTGCGTGTCACTTGTCAGTATACATTATACGCATAAATGTGCGTGTCACTTGTCACTATACATTATACACATAAATGTGCGTGTCACTTGTCACTATACATTATACACATAAATGTGCGTGTCACTTGTCAGTATACATTATACGCATAAATGTGCGTGTCACATGTCAGTATACATTATACGCCTAAATGTGCGTGTCACTTGTCAGTATACATTATACGCATAAATGTGCGTGTCACATGTCAGTATACATTATACGCATATATGTGCGTGTCACTTGTCAGTATACATAAACCTCTTTGTCTTCTTTAATTTTTTTTTTTGATGTCCTGTCTTGAAAATAAGTAATATATTATAGCTTACCTCTCAGTTGTAATTTGCACAATGTAAAGTAGTAAATTAGGAAAGAATTATCTTCTAAAGTTTTAGCAGCAGTTATCTCCGAAGTCACTCTGTTCATCACCTGAGGAGAAATGTATTTTTCTCTGTCAAATAGACAGTATTTATAAACTTGTAGAACATTCTGGAAAGTTAGACCGTTAGAACGTAATACGCATGCGCTATTTGCGTTCCAGCTTACAATTTGCGTTCCATGCGCCATTTTGTGCGTAGTAGTGTTTAAAATGGTGTTTAATATGAGTGTGATCCGTTCCGCATAGCATGTGTTTCATTATTGCGAGTAAGTGTAGTGTAGTTACGTCTGGAGCCTCGTTTTCGTTTTGTTCGGCGGCCATTTTTTCTCTCGCTTAGCCGATTTTCGGTCGTTTAAACTGTTTGTTTTCACTTAAATGGACGTGTAAATGAACTTTTGGAGGTGCCGGATGCCCCCCCGTGCTGTAAGTAAGCTTTTTATGTGTTTGTTGTGTTTCTTTCTTGTGTTTGTGATGTTTTGATGCGCGGCGGTTGGAATGGGTCTTTCGCGGCCGTATTTTTTTCCGATGCGGCCGTATTTTGTTGCGAGTAAGTGTAGTGTAGTTACGTCTGGAGCCTCGTTTTCGTTTTGTTCGGCGGCCATTTTTTCTCTCGCTTAGCCGATTTTCGGTCGTTTAAACTGTTTGTTTTCACTTAAATGGACGTGTAAATGAACTTTTGGAGGTGCCGGATGCCCCCCCCGTGCTATAAGTAAGGTTTTTATGTGTTTGTTGTGTTTATTTCTTGTGTTTGTGATGTTTTGATGCGCGGCGGTTGGAATGGGTCTTTCGCGGCCGTATTTTTTTCCGATGCGGCCGTATTTTGTTGCGATATACGCAGTTAGCTTTTACGTGTACGACGCAGTGTATTTGTTTCTTCATCGTGCGTATGTGTGTTAAGAGCGTGTGAGGGGCCTTTTTTACTGTTTTTTTGTTAAGTCTTGCGTCTGTGTGTCTGGGTGTAAGCGGGTGTGAGGCGACTTTGATTTTTTTTTTGTTATGAAGTTATGTGTGTGTGTATGTGTGTGTTAACACAGCCGATGTTGGGATGCTCCCACCACCGCAAATGCGGACCCTCGCTTCGCGAGGATCCGCATTTGCGGGGACGTTGTTTGTTTTTTGTTGGCTGGGCGGTTGGGTTTATTCTGTTAAAAAAGTCGTGTGTGTGTATGTGTGTGTTAACACAGCCGACGTTGAGCCTCCACAACCGCAAATGCGGGCCCTCGCTTCGCGAGGACCCGCATTTGCGGCGAACTGCGTCCCTCGCTTCGCGAGGGACGCAGTTTCTTCAAGCGTGAGCAACGACTTGGGTTTTTGTTGGCTGGGCGGTTGGGTTTATTCTGTTACAAAAGTCGTGTGTGTGTATGTGTGTGTTAACACAGCCGACGTTGAGCCTCGACAACCGCAAATGCGGGCCCTCGCTTCGCGAGGACCCGCATTTGCGGCGAACTGCGTCCCTCGCTTCGCGAGGGACGCAGTTCTTGCGGGCTCGCTACGCGAGCCCGCAAGCGTGAGCCGACGTTGAGCCTCGACAACCGCAAATGCGGGCCCTCGCTTCGCGAGGACCCGCATTTGCGGCGAACTGCGTCCCTCGCTTCGCGAGGGACGCAGTTCTTGCGGGCTCGCTACGCGAGCCCGCAAGCGTGAGCAACGACTCGTACGCTCACAACTATATATGTGATAATGTATAGTCACATGTGACACGCACATATATTTCTATAATGTATAGCACATTTCTGTGTATTGCCCCTTCATAGTGACATGTGACACGCACGTATATGTATAGAATGTATAGTGACATGTGACACGGACATATATGTGTATAATGTATAGTGACATGTGACACGCACATTTATGTGTATTGCCAATGCAACAAAATTAGCTTACAACAAAATCAGTAAACAACTACATTTAAATGACATTATATCTCATGTATACTGATATGTCACACGCACATATATGTGTATCATCTATAGTTACATCTCACACACACACATTTATGTGTGTTGGAAAAAAAAAATATAAGGTTAATTTAACCATTTAAATTTGACTCATGTATACTGATATGTCACACGTACACAAAATAATTACATTAAACTATGTAATGTGCTTCATGTATGTGACATATGTGTGTAGCCCCCAACAAAAAATAAGGTTAATTGAATTAATTTACTGCAATTCAATAGATCATATAAAGCTGAATCTTTCTATTTCTTTTAATATTCAAACAGACTCTGCATCAACAGCGTCACTCAACAATTTGCACCGTGCACTGTGAAGCACAATCCCTTTTAAAGAACACCAACAAATTTGAAGAGGTAAGATACAATAAGACATTACATGCTCAAAAGGCCATGCTTTGCTAGATGACAAATTATAAATATACAAATAACTATTTCACTTTCTTTTTCAAACAGACACTACAAGAAGACCGGCGGATTAAGATTGGCAGGAGGGGACCGTCTGTCATTCAAAACTTCTATCAAGGTAAAGTATTAAGTATAAACAAGAAATAACCATGAGCCTTATTCAATTGCAACTTCCTCAATTGAATAGAGCTCTATATAAGCACATAACATTTTTTTTATACAGAACTTTTTAGTTACTGAATTTCTAACCACAATCAAGGTTTTCAATAACTAAAAACTTTGCTCAATAAATATGTTATGTGATTATATAGAGCCCTCTTCAATTGGCAAAATTGCAATTCAATGAGGACCTATATGTCTTTAATGGACAAGGGCCTCACTCAAATGTGATTTGCCCATTTCAATAGCGCTGTATATAAGCACAGAGCATATTTTTTAAAGGAAATTTTTCTTTTGTGAACACGTTGCTTTTGGATACAAGTTCACTAAATACAAAATTCCGTAAAAAAATATGCTCTGTGCTGATATTGAGCTCTATTCCATTGGCCAAAACACAATTGAATGAGGAGCTCACAATATAACAAATGCAGTAACCAAAGGCCCTCATTCAATTGCTATTTTGGACAATTAAATATGGCTATAAATAAGAACTTTTAGGCCCTTACTCTATTTTAACAAATATATGTGATGTGCTTATTTACAACCCTATTCAAATTTCTACATTGCAATTCAATTACGGCCTAAGGGCCTCATTCAATTGCAACTTGACCAATTGAATAAGGCTCTAAATAAGCACATAGCATATTTTTTTTAAATAAGTTTTTAGTTAGTGAACATCTATCCAAAAGCAAGGTCTTCACTAACTAAAACATTCTGTAAAAAAAATATGCTATGTGCTTATTTAGAGCCCTATTCAATTGGCCAAATCGCAATTGAATGAGGCCCTTAGAGTACTATTACATTGTAAAAAATGCAATTGAATGAGGGCCAAACTATGCAACATATGGTACACACAAAGGACCTCATTCAATTGCAATTTGCCCAATTGAATAGGGCTCTAAATAACAACATAACAATTTCTTAAAACTAAGGTTTTAGTTAATAAAAAAATATCAAAAATACAGTTTTTCAATGACTACAAACTTATTTTAAATAATATGCTATGTGCTTATTTAGGGCACGATTCAATTAGCCAAATCGCAATTCAATGACACACAAACTGCTACACACAAAACAGAATTTCTTATTAAATGTTTAACAACCTATAAGCCTTACAAAGAAGCAAAAATAAGAATAACAAAAGTGTTGTGCACCTAATAGCATTGTATAAAAAAGCACACAAACTCATAGCAAACTATATTAACATTCTTCTTTAATGTTTAACAACCTATAACCTGTACAATCAAGAAGAAATAAGTTTTGCACAAGTGATGCGCACCAAACAGGATTGTCAAAAACTAACACAAACACATAGCAAACTACCTTAATTATATTATTTCATGTTTCAATAACTATAACCATCCCGATAAAGGTTAAATAACTATACCACAAGTGGTGTGCACAAAACAGGATTGTACAAAAAATAACATAAACACATCTTATTTAATATATTACAACCCACAAGCCTTACTAAGAACCTTCAATAAGAATAACAAAAGTTGTCGGATTGTACAGAAAGTAAAAAAAAACAAAGATAGAAAAAAATAACCATAACAGTCAAATTAATACATTTTTAATTTATTTAACAGACATTTCACTCAAACAACATTTTCTATTTTACATTACAACAGATACTGCGTGAAGACAATCGGACGAGGACTTTTTCCACAGGACCGGACCATCGGACGAGGACTCGGACCAGACCAGCAGACGAGGAATTTCAACACAGGACCAGACCAGCAGACGAGGAATTTCAACACAGGACCAGACCATCGGACGAGGACTTTCACCAACGGACCACAACATCGGACGAGGGATATCGCCACAGGACCACAATATCGGACGGGGGCTATCGCCACAGGACCACACCATCGGACGAGGACTTCCAACAGAGGACCACACCATTGTACAACGATTTTGAAACGAGCACCAACAAACATTCGGATTTAAATCACACTTCAACCAAGGTAAACTATAATAAGTACTAAAGTATAAAACTAAAGAAACTGCTTTCAGTTGCATCCGTGTCAACAGAAAAATAAAATAATTAATTTACTATCTCCCTTATTTTATTTAAATTGCTACTATGCAATACATAGCTCAATAACCACATCACTTTTTTTTTCCCCAAAGAAGTTTTGCAGTGGTAAATATCTATCCACAAACAAAGTTTTTAATAAATAAAACCATTATTTTAAATAAATATGTTACATGCTTATTTACAGCAGTATTCCATTGGCCAAATTCTGAGCCAGTGAAGACAGGAATGATAAATTTAACTAAATATCAATGATACATTCATGATTTGCCTTTTATTTCACCAATTGTGCACAATAATCTTTAACAGGAATTACAAATTTAAATATACACAATTACATTTATTTGTTTCCGTTTACAGATTAATATGGCTGATAACGAGACCAAAGAAGAGAAGAAAAGACGTCAAACTAGAGAAAGACAAGAGAGATGGGCCGCCCAGCAGACACCGGAGGAGAAAGAAATTCGAAGAGAAAAAGAACGCAAAAGACTTGCAAATAAAAGAATATCAGCTGCAAAAATGAAAGATACAACCAAAAAAAATAAAAAAATAATAAAGCATTTACAAACTGTTCCTAAAACATCAGATGACACTTTACAACATACCAGTCAAGACAGACCAAAAAAAACAACTACAAAAAAAAAGCATTTACAAACTCTTACTAAAAACTTACAGGAAATTTCAACCGAACAAGTCCAACATATACCAAGAAAATGTACGAAAAAAACTAAACATTTAGAACCTGTTGTTGAAACATTTCATGACTTTTCATCTGATGAATATCAAAGTCAACATCCAATATGCGTTGCAAATTGTCCTTTACTCAAGTCTTTAGCAGTAGAGGTTCATAGTTGTGGGGACATGACTACTCAATGTCAATTTTGTGAGGCTTATTATTTTAAACAGGAGAGACCCCGAGATGGACAATTTATTAGTTGTTGTCAAAAAGGAAAGTTCAAACTTCCACAAAGGAAACAATTTCCAACCTATTTACTAAATATTATGACTGAACCTACTTTTCCAAATTACAACAATTTTAAGACAAACATAAGATCCTACAATAGTGCCATATCATTTGCATCTATGGGGGCAACATTGGCTGCTAATGTACCAGGACATGGTCCTTACTGTTTTAAAGTCCAAGGACAAATTTATCATCGGACTTCACATTTACATCCAGAGGAAGGAGAGCAAAGAAAATTCGCTCAACTATATGTCCTAGATACAATGGAAGCTGTTGACCAACGTATGCAGATGGAAGAAAATAAAAAATGCTTACCCAGTGTTTTTATAGAGCTAAATAACATTATGGACAACAATCCCTACAGTAAAGCTTACAAAAAATTGGCAGAAGTAGAAAATGAACAACTACTTCATGCACAAAGACATCAATTACCCATGCCAAAGGTTAATATGGTGCTTAAAAGAGACAGACATACTGATAAACGTCGTTATAACTTGCCAACATCAAATGAGGTTGCAATGGTCTTTCACAATGATGAAGGAGAACCACCATTTCAAAGAGACATTAGAGTATATCCCAGAAATGAGGACCAACCATTTATTAATATTAATATCTTAAGTCCAAATTTAGATCCAATGACATATCCCATCTTTTTCCCACACGGAGGAGCAGGTTGGCAACCAAAATTAACCCTTCCCAGTTACCCAAATGCTAAAGCCAGAATCCGAAATAATGTTTCTATGCTTGAATTTAAAGTTGCTCAAATTGCCATTAGAGATGAATTTAATCCAATTTTATGTGGTGGCAAACTAACACAACAATGGATTATTGATTCATATTTGCAAGTTGAGGCAAATAATTTAAACTTTATAAAATATCAACAAGATAAACTACGTGTAGAACAATATTGTGGACTCATGGACTATGTTGCTGACGTGGCTACAAGCAGAGACATGACAGCTGGCAAAGCCATCATTTTACCATCTTCCTTTAAAGGATCTCCTCGAAATATGAGAGAAAGATACAATGATGCTATGGCTATTGTGACAAAATTTGGCAAACCCGATTTATTTGTGACATTTACATGTAATCCACAATGGCCAGAAATTCATCAAAATCTACTTCTTGGACAAAGTGCTTCAGATAGACCAGATTTAGTAGCCAGAGTTTTTAAGATAAAATTAAATGAATTAATACGTGACTTTACTATAAATCAGTTATTTGGCAAATGTCTTGCTTATGTATATACCATTGAATTTCAAAAAAGAGGCCTTCCACATGCACATCTTCTCATAATACTTCAAGAGAAAGATAAATTAGATACTTCGGACAAAGTGGATGCAGTCATAGTTGCTGAACTACCGGATCCAGAACTATATGGTAGACTATATGAGATTGTTACTCATCGCATGATTCATGGACCCTGTGGAGACCTTAATCCACAATCACCATGTATGGAAAATAATCAATGTTCAAAAGATTTTCCAAAAGATTATAGAGACAAAACATATGCAAATTGTGATGGATATCCACTTTATAAAAGAAGAGAAGGAGATAGTGCCATTATTCGTGGAAAAAAAGTGGACAATAGATATGTAGTACCCTACAATCCACATTTACTCATGAAGTACAACGCCCACATCAACGTAGAAGCCTGCACTTCCATCAAATCCATTAAATATGTCTACAAATATATTTACAAAGGTTACGATGCAGCTACTGTAGTCGTCAAAAGTGCAGACAACCCTGAAAGTAGTGAGTTAGTACATGATGAACTTGCATCTCATGTAGATGCTCGCTATGTCAGTGCGCCAGAAGCTATGTGGCGGCTTTTAAAATTTGAAATGCATGATAGATCACATGCAGTATATAGGTTAGCAGTACATTTGCCACAACGACATTTAGTCTATTTCCATTCTGGAAATGAAATGAATGCATTGGCCCAAAGTGAAGATCGTCACACTACACTAACTGCATGGTTTGCATTAAATTCCACTGATGCTCAAGCAACACAATACTTATATATTGAAATTCCATATCACTATGTTTTTGTGAATGGATTATGGAGAGCAAGAAAAACCAGAGGCAATAAAATAATTCCACGAATTTACACAGTCAGTCCAAGAGATGTTGAACGATTTTGCTTACGGATATTACTTTTAAATGTTCCAGGAGCACAAAGTTTTGAACAATTAAGAACTGTTAATGACATTGTATATGAATCCTTCCATTTAGCTGCAAGAAATAGAAACTTACTCGCTGATGATACAGAGTGGGAAAGATGTTTAGAAGAAGCAGCACAATGTCAAATGCCACGACAGATGAGAGAACAATTTGCTTTTATTTGTATCTTCTCAAATGCTCCAAATGCATTAGCTTTGTGGGAGACTTTTAAAAGTAATATGGCTGAAGACTTTATGCGACGATACAATGAACCCATTGCACACTTAAAAGCCTTAATGGAAATTCAAGAAGTCTTTTTAACTCATTGATTAAGTTGTGCAAGTTTTAATTTGCCTGATCCAGGTCTAATAGATGACATTAACTTTGAAGACTATGACATTCAACTACAAGCAGAAAGAACACAAGAAAGACTTGCAACTTTAAATACACTACAATTGCAAGCATTTCATGCCATTAAAAATGCTATAGATGATGACATGGTGACAGAGCGTTATTTCTATCTTGATGGACCTGGCGGATCAGGGAAAACATATTTGTACAATTTATTAATGAGTTCAGTACGAGCACAAGGACAAATAGCAATGGCGTTTGCCACTACTGGAATTGCTGCACTTTTATTAGAAGGTGGAAGAACTGTTCATAGTGGATTCAAACTGCCAGTGCCTATTTTAGAAAATTCTGTGTCAGATATTCGCATGACATCCTTACAAGCAAAGAAATTGAAGAAATGTAAATTAATTATAATAGATGAGGCCACAATGATGTCATGCTATGCCCTCCAATGTATTGACCGTTTGCTTCGTGAAGTCATGGATAATATTTTTCCATTTGGTGGAAAGGTAATTTTGTTGGGTGGCGATTTTAGACAAACATTACCTGTCGTTGTACATGGAAATCGAACTGACATTATTGAAACATGTATAAAGTCAAGTACAGTATGGAAACATTTTACCCATCTTCAACTGCAACAAAATATGAGATCAGAAGGCCAAACTGATTTCAATGATTGGCTTATTAAAATTGGAGAAGGAAGAACAGAAAAAATACTACATTTACCTGACGACACTGTAGAGATACCACCTCATATGATTTGTCAACAAGATATTATATCGGCTATATTTGAAGGGAGCATAAATAACGAACAATATTCTGAGCTTGCCAACCAAGTCATACTGACGTGTAAAAATAAAGATGCATTAATACTCAATAATGAAATCTTAAAAAAAATTAATGCACCACAAAGAAATTATCACAGTGCTGATTCTGTACTTGCTGATGACAATGAAAGTCAGGCAAACTTTTCAACTGAATTCATTAACTCTTTAACTCCTTCTGGAATGCCACCACATATTTTGCAGCTAAAGAAAGGTGCAATTATCATGTTACTGCGAAATATGAACCCAAAAAAAGGCCTATGCAATGGCACAAGATTAATTGTTCAACAATTAAAGGACCATTTTATAGATGCTGAAATTTTAACTGGGACCCATAAAGGAGAGAGAGTTTTCATACCAAGAATAGATTTAGCACCAAGTGAAAGTAGTCTCCCTTTTATACTTCAAAGAAGACAATTTCCCATTATTATGGCATTTGCCATGACCATTAATAAATCACAAGGTCAAACTTTCAAATCTGTGGGTATTTACTTGGAAGAACCAGTTTTTGCACATGGTCAATTGTATGTTGCGTTGTCACGGTGCAAAAATCCACAGGCTATTAAAGTTTACATTGAAAACAATGAAAGTCAAGGTGATTTATTAGAAGATGGACGTATTTTTACTAAAAACATTGTCTACTATGAAGTACTATAACTTTGCAGGATACAAATTAAAGATGCCAACATTTTTTAAAAGCATTCCAAAATACATAACAATTGGTTGTTTAATTCAGTCATAATTAATGAAAGTACTGTTTATGAATGATTCGCCTCACAAAATACTTGCCTTGCATTTTTAGTAAAAATTATGTTAAAATGTTAAGTCACTATGTTAATGTTTCTGAAGTTACAAGTTTAAAATATATATTTTAAAGTTATTTCATTCAACAGATTACAAAGTGGATGTTAAGAGGTCAAGCACCTTTTAAGTCACAATGTAAATATTGTCTGTTTTCTTAAGATTACTAACTACATTAATGTTTATCGCCAGGTTATGTGCTCAGTAATGAATTACTTTAATTACGTACGTTTTAAGCAGAGTTTTACTGTATGCCTTCCTATACATTCAATGTATATTCAAGTTAACAATTATTGTGATGTTAATACTGAATAATTTAAAGGTCAATTGTTTTTACATTCAAATGTTAATACTTTTAATAAAAAATTAGGTTACAAAATGTATTCACTATGTTCCTCTTTATAATGTTCAAAATTATACAAATGTTTTGTCAACTTCTAAACTTACATACAAAATAAAGTTAAAGTTTCTAAATATATACTTTGAAGGTTATTGCTTACATATATTTTAAACTTCATGTTAAAATTTCGCAACGTTTCAAGAAGGCTTTTTACTTTTTGCTTTCCTATTCATTCAATGTATATTAAAGTTAACAATTCTTCAGATACAAATTACATTTTAAAAAACCATTACATCAACATTTTACAAAAATACACGTTCATATTAAAATACTTACAAGTGTCAAAAATATATGTTAATAACTAAACAACTTGACAAACATATACATCACATTGCCGTCATTTTTTGACGGGCAAGTCGCTAGTATATATATATATATATACACTGCTCAAAAAAATAAAGGGAACACTAAAATAACACATCCTAGATCTGAATGAATTAAATATTCTTATGAAATACTTTGTTCTTTACATAGTTGAATGTGCTGACAACAAAATCACAGAAAAATAAAAAATTTCAACCCATGGAGGTCTGGATTTGGAGTCACCCCCATTATGAAAGTGGAAAAACACACTAGAGGCTGATCCAACTTTGATGTAATGTCCTTAAAACAAGTCAACATGAGGCTCAGTAGTGTGTATGGCCTCAACGTGCCTGTATGACCTCCCTACAACGCCTGGGCATGCTCCTGATGTGGTGGCGGATGGTCTCCTGAGGGATCTCCTCCAAGACCTGGACTAAAGCATCTGCCAACTCCTGGACAGTCTGTGGTGCAACGTGACGTTGGTGGATGGAGCGAGACATGATGTCCCAGATGTGCTCAATTGGATTCAAGTCTGGGGAACGGGCAGGCCAGTCCATAGCATCAATGCCTTTGTCTTGCAGGAACTGCTGATACACTCCAGCCACATGAGGTCTAGCATTGTCTTGCATTAGGAGGAACCCAGGGCCAACCACACTAGCATATGGTCTCACAAGGGGTCTGAGGATCTCATCTCGGTACCTATTGGCAGTCAGGCTACCTCTGGTGAGCACATGGAGGGCTGTGTGGCCCCCCAAAGAAATGCCACCCCACACCATTACTGATCCACTGCCAAACCAGTCATGCTGGATGATGTTGCAGGCAGCAGAACGTTCTCCACAGCGTCTCCAGACCCTGTTCACGTCTGTCACATGTGCTCAGTGTGAACCTGCTTTCATCTGTGAAGAGCACAGGCGCCAGTGGCAAATTTGCCAATCTTGGTGTTCTCTGGCAAATGCCAAACATACTGCACGGTGTTGGGCTGTAAGCCCAACCCCCACCGGTGGATGTCGGGCCCTCATACCACCCTTCTGGAGTCTGTTTCTGACCGTTTGAGCAGACACATGCACATTTGTGACCTGCTGGAGGTCATTTTGCAGGGCTCTGGCAGTGGTCTTCCTGTTCCTCCTTGCACAAAGGCGGAGGTAGCGGTCCTGATGCTGGGTTGTTGCCCTCATACGGCCTCCTCCACATCTCCTGATGTACTGGCCTGTCTCCTGGTAGCGCCTCCATGCTCTGGACACTACGCTGACAGACACAGCAAACCTTCTTGCCACAGCTCTCATTGATGTGCTATCCTGGATGAGCTGCACTACCTGAGCCACTTGTGTGGGTTGTAGACTCTGTCTCATGCTGCCACTAGAGTGAAAGCACCACCAGCATTAAAAAGTGACCAAAACATCAGCCAGAAAGCATAGGAACTGAGAAGTGGTCTGTGTTCACCACCTGCAGAATCACTCCTTTATTGGGGGTGTCTTGCTAATTGCCCATAATTTCCACATGTTGTCTATCCCATTTGCACAACAGCATGTGAAATTGATTGTCACTCAGTGTTGCTTCCTAAGTGGACAGTTTGATTTTACAGAAGTGTGATTGACTTGGAGTTACATTGTGTTGTTTAAGTGTTCCCTTTATTTTTTTGAGCAGTGTATATATATATATATATATATATATATATATATATATATATACTAGCGAATTGCCAGTCAAAAAATGACGCCAATGAAATTGTAAGGTAGCTAATGCTGTTTGGTGTATAATAATGAAATCTATAATACATTAATAAATGAATATACTTTATGTATTTGGAAGTATTGTGTTGAAGAGCTGCAATCTGTTTTGATGTTGCTGCAGCATTAGTGGTGTGGAGCTGCTGTGTAAGCGTGATGAATGTGTGCAGTGTAATACTGTGCGTGCGCAAGACCAAACCGTTAGCGTAGTCGTGTACTTCCGCATTGTCGTAAAATGGCAGGTAATGTGTGGTATGCATCTTAGCGGAATATTCGTAGGTCTTTTGTGGTGTTTTGCAAGTTTCTTGTGGTGTTTTGCGTGTTTAGAGTGCTGTAGCCTCGTTTTCGTTTTGTTCGGCGGCCATTTTTTCTCTCAATTAGAGAATTTTTTAGTGTCTAAACTTTTTTATTTTTAGTTACATGAAGGTGTAAGTTGCTTTTTTGAGGTCCTGGATGCTCCCTCTTGCTGTAGGTAAGCTTTTTATGTATGTGCTGTGTGTATTTATTGTGTTTGGATTTTTTTCATGTTCGCGGACGATTTTTGCGAGGTTGTAATGAGTGTTAACGTGTCTCGTATGTTGTTTGCGCTGCTTGGTAAACTTTGCAAGGGTCGCAGTTGGTGTGTTGTGTTGTTTGCGTTACAACGTAAAGTTTGCGAGGGTCGCAGTTGCTGGCAAGGAGCGCCTTCGCAAGCGTGAGCAACGGCTCTGGCTGGCTCGCCTGCTATTCTATATACACACAACTATATATGTGATATATATATATACATATATAATGTATGTCTATATGCCAACTTATTATTTATATAAGTTACAGGTCAGCGCTTTCATGGAAGAGTCATACTGATCAAAAGAGCTGGTACGCTAGTGGCCAAATCTGGTAATGCATGATCAAGCTTAATTTAGCTTTTTTGTGTGCCCCCTATTCATTTAATCGGGGGGGGGGGGGGGGGGTATTTTACCCCCCCCCCCCAATTGTCATACATATATATATATATATCATCTTAGCACTATTGCTAGAATTGTGCTTTCCGTATTTCAAAGAGTGTAATCAGCTGTTTCTTTATTAATATTATAAAAATTTACCAGCAGTAAATATATGCTCTTTCATTTATTTTTTATCAATTCTACTGAATAAAAGGCTGAGGCTATACCAGTTTAGCAGTTGTCTGATTAGTGCTTTAAGAAACATGAATTTTTTGGCTACAGACTGTCTTACAAGATACACTTCACATAATGAATTCTGACCATCTAGTGTTTGTCTGTTATTTTGTCTCTCCAAGAAAAATTTGAACTTTTCTATTCTCCAACTGATTTGCTATGATTACATGTGAATATGGAATAACCTCTTCTGATGAGGGATACTTTAATATTACAATAGGAACTTTACATTGAAAACATTATCTTTCTCACCAGATATGTGTGATTGGCACTCATGTATAAGTAACTTGTGGACACTCAATCAATTGAAGACAAAGCATTTCTATCTCAGAGAGAGCTTTCTTTGCCATTTATGGCCAGATCATAGAGTAATCAAGATGGCAATTGTCCTAATCAGAACCTGAATGCACCAGAACTGGCTACAAGAAAAATAATTTCAAAATGGTCCAGACCTTCAGTTGGTGCATGTTGAAGGTGAGATATCGACCAATACATTAAGAGAGCAGGTTCTGAATGTATTCCCCATCTTAAGGATAATCCATCATTGTGATGTTCCAAGAATTACAGTGGAATCATTTAATGGCTTTTTTAGACCAAAAAGATAATTACTCATTGAAGTAGGTAGCAAACTGTTAATACAAACAAAGGAAATCATTCATCATTTTCAATTGTTCCCGCTTAATTTTGGCCTATTAACAACACCAAGGACTGAAACTTGTTATTCAGTCGTGTCTCACTTTCCATGACCTCATGGACCATGGCATGGGAGGCAGTGTAGTAGCTAGAGCTTTTGCCACCTGGGGCTACCCTGGAGTTTGAAGCCACCCTGGGGCAGCCTGGTGGCAAAAGGTCACACACAGACACACACACTCACAGACTTACAAACACACAGACTTACTCACATATAGACACTCACTCCCAGACACAAACACTCACTCACAGACACACACACTCACTCACAGACACTCACACAGACACACACTCACTAACACTCTTACTCACAGACACACACATTCACATACACATTCTCAAACACAGACACACACTCAAACACACTCACAGACACTCACTCACACACACAGACACACTCACAAAGACACCGTTAGAGAAAAAAGCATACTCACAAACCACTTTTTACTCCAAAACCCAGTCATGACACCCAAAACCCAGAGGCCTCTGCTTTTGTATAGTTTATTTGGAAAAAAATGAATTAGCAACAGCAGACCAGTTACAATTGTCTCCTGCTACTTGCTCACTGGACCACTGGGCACAAATATAAAAAAAACACAACTTTTATAATGTTTACATAAAAACAATGGGATAATCCATTCTCACACATATAGGAAAATGAAACATTCCCACCAACAGCCAAGAAAATATTATTTTCATTATTTGGGCCAATTATAATGAAAACACGTACATAACTAAATCAGTGCGTATATCAACCTCTATATTTTATATTCTGAGCAGTCAATAACGCGTTATTTAACCTAGATTCTAGTGCATAATTTTTGGGGTAAAAGAAGCTGACCTATTTGATAGAGAGCAATATATATTATGGGAACAAGGACTTGTTTACACTTATAGAAGAGAAAACAATGATTTTAACTAAATGCAGAATTATCTGTTTTCATACCTCACGGTCTGTGTTGGACTTACTGTTTCAGGGCTAAAGGTCACAAGTGTTACAAAAGTGATAAATGCTATATATATATATATATATATATATATATATATATATACACAATATATAGTAGCGACTTGCCCGTCAAAAATGACGGGGCAATCAAATTGTAAGGCAGGTAATGCTGTTTGCCACAGACATTCATTTTTTTGGTGGTCTGAGATCCTTCGGTGCTCATTGCGAGCTTCGCGCTGAGCGCCTTTGGCGCTCATGGCGTGGCTTGCAATGAGCGCCATTGGCGCTCATTGCAAGGCTCTTGGTTGTGTACTTTTTTTTCTGAGAGGCGCTTTTGCTGTCATTGTAAGGTCTGCGCTGATGTCCTTTTTGCTCTTATTGCAAGGCTGTCTCCTGGTGTAATTTGTGTGCTATGAGCAGATTTGGCGCTCGTTGTAAGGCGCACAGTGAATGGCTTTTGTGTTTATTGCATTTTTTTTTCCGTGTATATGTACTTTTGTAATTAAATCACAATAAGGACATTACTTAGTGCACTAAAGCACAATTATTCATGACATTCAAAAATTACAGTATTCCTTTTATTAAATCTACAAATCACGTCGCAAAAAAGAAAAGTTAAAAAAAAATATGTGTACTGTAACCCCTAATTGGAGTAATAAATATATATATACATTTAATATAAGAAAACTGCCCAATAAATTATTGGAGTAATCCAGGGGAATTATGTATAAAAGCAATCCTTATTTATGCACATGCAAATCCTCAGATATGCTTGAAGTAACACAAAAAGTAAAAAAATTAAAATGCATATAAATGCTATAAAAACAATCACAATATACACTGGCTATGGATATTAGTTAAGTTCCTCAACAATATCAACAAAATAAGGTTTATAATGATCACATACTGTATGCAATAATACACTGTGGTAAGAAAAGTAATGGGGGGTGTACAACACCCCTCTTACCCACAGCACCTAGCATGGAGGTGCAAGAGTAGGCGTTTGTGCCTTACTAGGCCACGGTCTTCATTATCCACCTGTTAATTGCAGAGTAGAGGTGATGCAAAAACAAGGAATAGGCTGATAGTCAAAAGGTAATATTAAGGCCCCAAATGGGTAGTTATTCCATCCCAGTGATATGCAAATTGCCAACCAATTTCACCAAAAAATGGCTTCCTCAGGGCATAAACTACTTTATTTGCCTGGCACTATTTATAGGAAGCAAACAGGCCCCTTTTTTTTTGCGGGCTTCCTAGCAATATTACTTCTTGCCATAATGTAATTGGCTCCCCAGCATCATGTGCACAGAGACAGCAGCATTCTGGGTAATGGAAGGGGAAAGCCTCTTCCCCAATGGCATTATCACCACTGCGTTTCATCGTGAAACGCAAAATGGCAGCCTAAATGAAAGAATCTCATTCCTAAGATAATGGCGTTATCACTGCGTTCCAGCGTGGAACGCAAAATGGCGGCCATCACAAGGGATCCCGATCTAAGACGGATATCCCATTCACTTTTTTTTTGTGTATATGTACTTTTGTATGCTAATTAAATAATTAATAAATTAATATACTTTACCTATTTGTAAGAAATATACGCAGGAAGCATTGTGCTGAAGAGCTGGCAATCTGTTTTCATGTTCCTGCAGCATACAATGTAGGTTTGCACTGTTGTGGAGCTGAGATGTAAGTGTCAGCAATGTGTGCAGTGTGTAGTGTAAATAGACTGCGTGCGCGAGGGGAAGCCGTTAGTGTAGCTGTGTATTTCTGCATTCTGTAAGTAAAATGGCAGCGAATGTGTATGTGGTACGCAGGTGTGGATGATTTAGCGTCCTTGCTAAAGGTGTATCTTGTACCTCGTATTTTTTTAAAAGCCGTATGTGCTTGGTGGTGTTTTGCGGCTTTAGGATCCCGTAGCCTTGTTTTCGGTTTTTTTCGGCGCCCATTTTTTCTCTCGCTTAGGGGATTTTCGTGTGTCTAAACTCGGTAATTTGGACTTAGGAATAACTTCACTTGCAGAGGTCCTGGGTGCCCCCCCTTGCCGTGGGAAAGCTTTTTATGTCATTTTTGAGTGTATTTATTGCTTTTTTATGTTTTCAGGTGCGCCCGTTTCGGCGATTAAGGTCGTATTTTGCGAGTTCGTAATGGTCCCGCGGCTCGTCTTTTTTTAGTGGAAGCTTCGCGAGGGCCCGCATTTGCGGCCTGCAATGAGCCTTTGGCTCATTGCAGCCGACGTTGCAGCCTCCACCTTCCGCAAATGCGGCCCCCTCGCTTACACTCAGACAGACACATTCCCAGACACTCACTCACAGATACACTCACAGACACACACCGAGACACAGTCACACTCACTCACACAGACACACTCACACACACACTCACAGACACTCACTCACAGACATACACACTCACTCACAGACAAACACATACTTACACACAGACACACAGACACATACTCATTCACACACACACTCACTCACAGACACACTCACACACACTCCTTCACACATACACACTCCTTCACACATACACTCAGACAAACACAGACTTACATACACTCACACAGACACTCACTCACACAGCCACACTCACTCACACTCATTCACACACTTACTCACAGACACACAGACAGACACGCTAACGCAGACCCGCGCTCACGCAGGCGAGCGCAGACACGCTCACGCATGCAGATACATGCAGGGGCGGCATCAGGAGTAACTCTCGCAGCAGCTCGTGCTACCCCCAAGGAGGTTGCTCCCGGGGCGGTCTGACCCCCACACCCCTCCCTTCTATGCTGAACCATAAGGTTTTCATGACAAAGATACTGTAGTGGGTTGTTAGTTCTTTCTCCAGTGGACTGCAATTATGCTGACTTCTCTGTTATGACTTGCCCATCTTGGGTCACCCTATTTGGTATAGCTGCAGCTTCCCTGGCGTACATAAGCCTGCTCACCATGACAAGGTAGTGGTCCAGAAGGGGATGACAGCCATAGCAGTACACTTAACATCATTGACTGATTACATAATTAGTCTCTCAGCACACTCTGAGGTCTCACATCTCACTCTGAGTTACTCATTAAACTTCAGAGTTTTTGCTGGCTGGTAAATTTGTAGTCTTGCTTCCCTCCATCCAGTCAATACACTGAGGCCAAATGGATTTACTAAATGGATCTATATACTAGAAGAATACAAGCTCTACTACGTTACAACAAAATAAACATATTACTACAACAAATAGATTAGTTCAATTTCAAATGCATGCTAAAAGAAAATTCATTTTATCAAAGCAAAGTAAAGGTATTAATGCAGACAGCAGGACAACTTTGAATCAGTATTCATGTTTTATTTTGATCAGCAATGTATGTTATAGGGTTCATAAATGTGTCAGTTCCAGCTGTGTTTAAGCCAACGCACAAATGTCACAAAAAATTTTTTTTTGTTATTTTCAGTCAGAATTTAATCAAACAATGCTAAAGTAGTTGCTTTTAAAAACTGTCATATTTGGTAAATCCGTCTAAATCTGATGTCTAAACAAAAAACTAAGTCAGAGGTGCTCATCAGAGAACGAACCAACCTTAATAGGTTAGTTCTATGGCCATGATAAGCCACTCTGAGAGCAACCTCTTTTAGCTCACTTGTGCCCTTCACAGGGAGTAATATCCTGTAGTATATCAGTCTGGTCTCACTCAAAAGAGTGACCCAGCCCCAAAATACCAGGCAATTCTTCCCTGAACACGAGAAACAGCAAACCACAGACGCGTTTCGGCCTTTATGGGCCTCTTCAGTGAGGTGCAGCTGAACTCCCTAAGGCCCAGTGAGCAAGGGGTCCACATCTGGAGTCCCCCATTACCCTTAGGGAGGCTAAATCCCAAGGGTAATTTGCATAAACAAAAAAACTAAGTCAGAGGTGCTCATCAGAGAATGAACCTAACCTATATATGATGTCTTACTTGTCATTCACTGTATTTCTATGTTTTTCCAGAGTGTTGCAAACAATAAGAAAAAAGAGAAAGCCAGAGTCATTCTAAGAACTCCACTTGGATGAAACAAGCAGTCTTGGCGCTTCTGTCTCCCAGTCAGACAAGATGCGCTTTTGCAAGGTCCAGAGGTATAACCAAATCTACAGGAGTTCCTATTAACTGCCTAGAACCCTAAAGGAATGAAATGTATAAAGCAGGTATATCAGAGGCAGTAATCCTCAAGCACTTGTGTTTGATGCTTAAAAAATATTTAGTTGGGGGCGAAGCTGGCGTCTACTGGAGCTAGACGTGTTTACTATGAGCTTCTGCTTAAAGTAGTAAAAGTGGGCTTATAAATTGCCCTAGTGCATCATAATTAAACTGCATGCCCTGAAAACAACTGGGGGGAAAAGAGAGGGGGAACCATTGCCCCCGTGGGTCCGTCAAAAGATACCCTTGAGGCACAGCTGCAAAGAAACCTACACCCAGCCAGCTCACTATAAGACTGCCTTCCTGCAGGGACCTACAGGGAGGTGAGAGCTTCAGAAGCCCTGCGCCTGCTACAGGCACCCTTTGCCAGAAACTGCGGCCATCTTGGATTTCGGGCCTGGTGAGGAGGCTTCTATTTACTCATCAACCCTGAGACCCTGTGCTTGGTGACCCAACTGTAAAGTGAGTTGCTTCCATAATGTGATTAGCTCCCCAGAATCATATTCACAGAGACAGCAGCATTCTGGTTAATGAAAGAGGAAAGCCGCGTCCCCAATAGCATTATCGCCACTGCGTTTCACAACGCAAAATGGCGGCCTAAATGAAAGAATCTCATTCCTAAGCTAATGGCGTTATCACTGCATTCCAGCGTGGAACGCAAAATGGCGGCCATCACGTGTGATCCCGATCTAAGCCGGATATCCCATTCACTTTTTTTTTTTTGTGTGTATATGTACTTTTGTATGCTAATTAAATAATTAATAAATTAATAAATGAATATACTTTATTTATTTGTAAGTAATATACGCAGGAAGCATTGTGCTGAAGAGCTGGCAATTTGTTTTGATGTTCCTGCAGCATACAATGTAGGTTTGCGCTGTTGTGGAGCTGAGGTGTAAGCGTAAGCAATGTGTGCAGTGTGTAGTGTAAATAGGCTGCGTGCGTGAGGGGGAGCCGTTAGTGTATATGTGTATTTCCGCATTCTGTAAGTCATGTAAGTAAAATGGCGGCGAATGTGTATGTGGTACGCGGGTGTGGATGACTTAGCGTCCTTGCTAAAGGTGTATGTTGTACCTCGTTTTTTTTTTAAAAGCCGTATGTGCTTGGTGGTGTTTTGCGGCTTTAGGGTCCTGTAGCCTTGTTTTCATTTTTTTCGGCGGCCATTTTTTCTCTCGCTTAGGGGATTTTTGTGTGTCTAAACTCGGAAATTTGGACTTAAATGAAGGTGTAACTTCACTTGCAGAGGCCCTGGGTGCCCTCGAGGCAGTAATCCTCAAGCACTTGTGTTTGGTGCTTAAAAAATATTTAGTTGGGGGCGAAGCTGGCATCTTCTGGAGCTAGACGTGTTTACTATGAGCTCCTACTTAAAGCAGTAAAAGTGGGCTTATCAATTGCCCTAGTGCATCATAATTAAACTGCATGCCGTGAAAACAACTGGGGGAAAAATAGAGGGGGAACCATTGCCCCCATGGGTCCCTCAAAAGATACCCTTGAAGGCACAGCTGCAGAGAAACCTGCACCCGGCAAGCTCACTTGAAGACTGCCCTTCTGCAGGGACCTACCGGGAGGTGAGAGCTTCAGAGGCCCTGCGCCTGCTACAGGCACCCTTTGCCAGAAACTGCAACACTGCAGAAGGGCCAGGTCAGAGCTACACTGGAGGCAGTGGGAGCTACAGAGAACCCAAGATCGTCCGGCGGCCATCTTGGATTTCGGGCCTGGTGAGGAGGCTTCTATTTACTCATCAACCCTGAGACCCTGTGCCTGGTGACCCAACTGTAAAGTGAGTACTGTGGGGCTGGAGGAAAGAAGCAGGAAGATAGAGGGTGGCTATCTCTTTACTTACATTAAGGGGGGGCAGAGAGGCCCTTGCTGACACCCTGCAGCATAGACCAATGACTGCTACTGCCACAAAGGGGATTGCTGGAATGAGCCTGATATTCTTCTAATCCTTGTATTCCATAACTGTCTCAGATAACTTAAGGCCCGCAGACAGTACTGCTACTGCTATCAAAGTCCTTTTATATTTAATCAACTCAGAGGACTTATAATCTACTCATACTACAGACTGAATCCCCTGCTTCTAGCCATAGAAGATATTGACTGCATCAGTTTACAATCCATTCTTCCGTGCAACTGGTGCTGCTCTGTTGATATTGTTTGCTTGAAAGCTGCATCTGAAACAAGGTTACAACACAAAACCTACATATCACAAATATTACTGCTATTATGGCACTTTTGTGTTAACATACTGCAGAATCTCCAGAGTGGCTTAGACTTAATAAACCAGCTTTGGGCTGGAATCACAAACTTTACTGTTGGAGTGTCACTCCTGCAAAAAAGAAAGGAAAAACTACAGAATCACCTGAGTTACTTGGATCTAATAAGCCTGTTTTAGGCTGGGCCAATATGACTGGTGTGTAATCATAGTTAGCCCTGAACTACTTTTAACAGAGGCTAAATAAATGGTATATATTATCTGACAATTTGGTCTTGTGCTGCCACTGTGTGGACATTCTGGTTAATTGCAACTGATACTTCACAGAATACAAACTTCCATTTGTTGAAGGCAACCAACCCATTGCCAGGAAGAACTGCTAAGTAACTACTAACATTTTGAGGGATTGCTACCCCACCAGCTCCACATGATCTTGTATAGTAACCTTCATTGCAAACTAAAAGCTACTCAATGTCTTTCTTTCTGGGTGTCTAAAACCTATGCTTTCAACACAAATATCTTAATCGTCTCTGCTGTCCTAAAGACACTGAATTAAAAATGTAAACATAAGCCCGAAGGGGGTTCTGACTAGCACCAAAACGATCACTAGTCTTCCTTTCAAATATAACTACTGAACTTAAATGCAAGTCAAGAAATAGTGTTCCTGCTCTTAAATCATTTACACCTGTCTCAAAAAACAAAAACAAAGGAGGAATCTAAGGAGGACTTGACAGCTTCCCTGACCACGATAGTCCTAAATCTCAAACATGAAGAAAGGCAAAAGAGGTCCGCCCGCGAGAGGCATCTGGGAGCATTTCCCACCTAAGGCGTCCAAGCCCACGTCTCAGATGGATTCTGCCTCTGATCGTTCATACTCTTCCGACCAGGAGGACATTCCTAAGCTACTGAATCACCATATTGACCTCTCTGCTAGATCAATAGCCACAATTGAGCAACTTCTAACTAAAGCGATTGAACCGATGAGGAAAGATTTAAAGGAGATGGGGCAAATAACTCAATTACTGGATGAAATAGTAGATCAGGTTGGAGAAGCTCAACAACGTGACAGGACATCTATTGACCAGAATACTTTCAACATCATGGAGCTTACAGGCAAGATTGAAGATCTAGAGAATCGGTCTTGCCGTCATAATATCAGGGTACATGGAATACCAAGAGCTGATAAAGACTTAACAGCATATCTAAGAGAGACCTTTGCTGCTATTCTCCCTGATCAAACAGACACTACTCTAGAGATAGAGCGGGCTCATAGAGCTCTTGGTGGTACACGAAATCCTGAGGTTCCTAAAGATGTCATTGTGAGATTTCTAAGACAACAGTCTAGGGACCTCTTACTTTCAGAGACCAGAAAGCTGCAAATAATCAAGGGCCCGGATAACTCCAATCTGCAATTCTATGCCGATTTATCTCCCAACACGTTGGAGAGACGGAAACAGATGAAACCTGCTTTGGCTATTCTGCAGCAGCATAAAGTGCAGTACCGATGGAACTTTCCCTTTGCCCTCACTTTTAACTACCAAGGTACAGCACATATCACTCGTACATTGGAGGACTGCCTAGCTGTACTACGTCATTTACATCTGTGCTCAACAGAAATATCATCCTCCCCCTCCCATTCCCAAGGGACAGTGGACTCTAGTTGGCTCACAATCTCCGAACAAGAATCCACTACCTCCTAGAGCCCCCAGAGACTTGAACACAAACCGTAAAGGACGGGGTATCTGTAGCTCTCCAAGTAAGGGGGAATCCAGACTTATTGCTGATCCAGCACTTGCTGCGAGATCCGATTGATCCAAAATAAGAAAAAAAAAAAAATGGTATTTTTCAAAACATGATAGTTTTTTTTTTGTGAAAGTGCAGGATACTGATTGACCTACTGCCTATTACTTAAAATTACTATCTAGGAAACTAGAAGTTGAGAGTTTATCTTTAGCCTGTGCTAGTTAGACCCCTAGACCCGTAAAGAAACAGATTCTACTTTTTGAATCTGATACAAGTTCTTACAGTTAAAATTAAAAACGTTAGAATGTTTCTTATTATGTTAACCTCTGATTATAGAGAAAGAGAAAGGCTATTTTTTTTGTTACAGCTCTGTAGTTGCTCGGCAACTGGAGTCTCTTTAGAAGAGGCAGAATTACTGATCATGAAAGTTACTGTTCTCATTGTTTGCTTATTAGATGGTCGCCTAAAGGTAGACCCTTTGAAGGCTGCAGAGCTACTGTTTAGGAATGACACTGCTCTAACTGTATATGTATATAATAGATGTCGTAAAAATGTAACACTAATGTTTTATATCGTTGCTCTATACTTAGTTTATGACGATAATAAACTGACACTCCAATGTTTTCAGAGGACCCCTGAGCCTTCCTCAACCTCGATCTCTTCCAGGAGCTCCAAAAGAGGAGAAAGAACAGGTAACGGACAACGGATCACACACATTGGCCCCAACCTAAAATGACTGCATCAGACTAAACTTGTATAACTCACAATATGAAAAGGTTCAGTTCTCCTTTTAAGAGGCGGAAGGCCTTTAAATACTACAAACAGTATAAGCCCTCAGTTAATTTTATGCAGGAAACCCACTTCTCTCATAAAAGAAAGCCAACCTTCCTACAGTCTATGCAGCCACCCAACCCACGAAGAAGGCTGGAGCAGCAGTTCTCATGCATAAAAATTTCCCATTTAAACTAGAACAAGGCACTATAGACAAAGATGGTCATTATGTAATAGTAACCGGGTCAGTTTTGGGTATTAGAATTTCACTAGTCTCTTTGTATTCCCCCACAACCTCACCTCACAGAACTCTTATTAATCTACTGAAGGAACTAGAATCATTAGATGTAGGTAGATTGGTAATTGGAGGGGACTTTAACCTCGCCTTTAACTCAGCGATAGACAGATCAGGGAAGACTCTATAAAATAAATGATCTAAAAAACAAAGCCAAATCAGTCAGTTATTAAATAGAATGAGCCTGGTGGACGCCTGGAGGGCTCTTCATCCAGATTGCAGAGAATATACTTTTTACTCCCCTACTCATGCAACTTACTCGAGAATCGATACCTTTCTAATAGATTCCCTCATTTTTTATTGTACTCGTGACTCTGAAGGTTTCACAAATCTATATTACAAGAAATTTGAAGCTTTGCTTACACCTCATCTCATGTCCATATTCAACGCAATTCTAAACGGGGAGAATGTATGCCATCAGAGTTATATCAAGCTGATTTGGTAGTGTTTCCTAAAGAGGGTAGGGACAATCTCGTTGTTAAGAATTATCGGCCCATCTCATTATTAAATGGTGATGTTAAAATTTTAGCTAAAATTATGGCGCTCTTAATTTCCAAATTTCTGCCTGAAATCATACATAAAGATCAGGCAGGATTTATACCATATAGGCAGGCGGGTGACAATGTCAGGCAAATTCTAAATATTCAACATCTAGCGAATAGAGCAAAATCCCTGATGTGTTTACTGGCTTTAGATATTGAAAAGGCTTTCAACACTGTCGAATGGCCTTTTCTTTATAAAACGCTAGAAAAATTTGGATTTAAGGGACGCTTCATTACCTTACTTAAAATTTATTATGAATCGCCGCTAGCCAATTTGAAGCTACCAGGCGAACATAGAGCTCAGATTCAGATCCGAAGAGGCACCCGACAGGGATGCCCACTCTCCCCCTGCTGTTTGCCGTTGTTATAGAACATTTGGCATATGCTATTCGATCGCACAGGGAGATTCATGGTCTCCAAGTAGGACTGCAACAGTATAAATGCCCTCTTTTTGCCGGTGATATTCTATGCACTCTAACTAATCCCTCATCTTTGATACCAGCACTTATGTCTGTTACTGATAAATTTAGCAGAGTGTCGGGACTTAAACGTAATCTAGAGAGGACTGAGGCCTTAAGTCTAGGCATGACCCATCCTGGCCTTGAATTCCTGAAATCTAAATATGGCTTTACCTGGCCTGGTTGGTATATAAAGTACTTAGGAGTCAACATTACATCCAAATTGTTAGATCTGTATAAGGCAAATTATCCCCCTATATACAAAAAATTAGGCTAGGACATGCTGAAATGAATGAAGTACCCACTCTCATGAACCAGACGTATAGCAGCCACCAAGATGAATATCCTACCCAAGATCTTATATCATTTTAGAACTCTTCCTTTTCCGATTTCCTTGAAAGAATTGAACAGATTTCAGAATAACATGTTCTGATTTATTTGGAAACATAGACACCCTCGTATCCCTAAAATAATAATGTATAGACATAAAAGTATGGGGGGGCTCTTGTGCCCGAATCTAAGGAACTATTATAAAGCGGCACGTCTAGCTCAGCTACCCCTAGCGCACTCTGTTAAATACCAACCAAGCTGGGTATTCTTAGAAAACCAACAAATGATCCCCCACAGGTGGGAGACGATACTCTGGGTTCCAGAAAGATTATTCCCTATTAAATCACATAAAAATACAATGATACACCTAACCTTAACCTCTTGGAAATGAGCTAGAACTAAAAATAGACTAGACATATCTCCTATGCTTTAGTTTTTTCTTTTCCCAAAATACTAGCAGACTCTATCGCAATATCCAAACATTGGTGGACCTCTAGAGGCCTAGATAGGTTTGGCTAATGGTTTGCTGTAGGTCGCTTAATAACATACGATCAGTTTTGCGAGATAATTAATCTAGCCCAAAAGGAATTCTATAATTATCTAAAAATAAAAAGCTGGGTTAGTAACATTCTCAAAAGCCTTGGGGCCCCTAAACCTTCATGGATCTCACTAATTTGTAAAAATCTCCCACTCTCTAGAGAAATGATAGGGTCATTGTATGATATTTTTACAAATACCACCTTGGATGAGAAGCCTAAATTTATGTATAGATGGGAAGAATATTTAGGAGTAGAAAGGGAGTGGAAGAAATGGGTGGAATCATGTTCAAACTTATGCAGAGGATCCTTTAATTACGTTCACTTAGAAACATCAATCAAAGTCCTCCAGAGGGTATACTGTACACCTGACAAGCTTCAGAAGATTAACCCCCGAGAGAGTAACAAATGCTTTAGGGGGTGCCAACAGATAGGGGATCATATCCACAATTGGTGGTCTTGTCCGGTGACTCACAATTTATGGGGAGACCTAACATTACTTGCCACATCACTATTTAAGAAGGTGATCCTGGTCAGTATAGAATTCTGCCTTTTGGGAATTGGGTTACAAAATTTGTCCCTGAATCAAAACAATTTGTTTCAATTAATGGCGGTTGCTGTTAAACTAAGGCCCTAAGCTTTCAAGAGGTAATTAGGAAAATTAACTACATATTAGTAAATGAAAAACTAACTTGCATTATACTAGATAAGATGTCTCAATTTTATAAGATTTGGGAGCCCTGGTTAGAATCCCCTCTTAGCACCTCATTGACGTGACTTGATTCTAGAATATCAACACAACTTAATAGGAGGAGGACTCGGGTGGAGGAGGCTTGGGACTCTGGATATTCCCTACAACATGGGTGGCTTGACAGGAGGTAAATATTTAAATGCTTGCTTATAAATCTACAACTATTTTTTAAAGTTTAAACCCAGCCTTTAATAGACGAGCTAAAGACCTTTTATAAAAAATGTATATGGGAGCTATGTTACAAATCTCTCGATTTCGATTAGATTTGTCTTTCTTGAAATTAGCAGTGCTTACTTGTCGAGTTTACAAGAGGATCTTTTATTTATATATACACAGTTGTACATGTTTATTTATTTATTTATTTTTTCATTTATTTATTTATTTTTCACAGTTATTGTTATGGTTCAATTATAATTGAAAATATAATATGGAAAGGCTTAGCCAGCTTAGCAAGTGCAGTATTTTTCTGTTGAGGAAAAAGAATGTATGATGCGTATGATTTTGCGTATGCCTTCATTAAAAAAATATATATTTACCATATATACTAGAGTATAAGCCGACCCGAGTACAAGCCGAGTATTTTTACAACAAAATACTGGGAAAAATGAGTGACTCGAGTATTAGCCGAGGGTGGGAAATGTGCTGCCCCCTGTGTCCCTCCTGTGCCCCCTGTGCCCCCCTCTTGTGTGCCCTTTTCTTGTGTCCCCCTCTCTCTCCCCTGTGTCTCTTCTCCCCTCTCACTCCCCTGTGTCTCTTCCTCAACCCCCATCCTTATCCTAAACCACACTCCTCAGCCTAAACCACCCTCCTCAGCCCCCTCCTCATCTTCCCTCCTCATCCTCAACCCCCCCCCCTCAACCTCCCTCCTCAACCCCCCTCCTCAACCCCAACCCCCTCCTTAACCTCACGCCATTAGCATATGCCGGGTCCCGACGCAGGAAGGAGCGTGGAGGAGCGGAGGGGGCCCTTTTTAGCCTTAAAAAAAGGGTTAAAAATCTTGGCTTATACTCGAGTATATACGGTAGTTGATATTTCAAAGTTCTCATTAACTAGAATATTGCTCATCAAAAAATGACGGGAATCAAATTGTAAGTGAGCTAATACTGTTTGGTGTATGGTAATGAAGTAAATAATACATTAATAAAGGAATATACTTTACCTATTTTTAAGTAATAAATGCAGGAAGCATTATGCGGAAAAGCTGACAATCTGTTTTCATGTTGCTGCAGCATACAATGTGTGTTTTGAGTGCTGTGGAGCTGCTGTGTAAGTGTGAGCAATGTGTGCAGTGTGTAGTGTAAATAGTGTGCGTGTGCGAGCCAAATCTGTTAGGGTAGCTGTGTACTTCCGCATTCTGTAAGTTAGTGTTTTAAAATGGAGCCTAATGTGTGGTACGCGGCTCTTGGTGATTTAGCGTCCTGGTTCTTGGAGCTCGTCCGGCTTTTTCGGAAAATCCATATGTGTTTGGTGGTGTTTTGCGTGTTTATGGTCCTGTAGCCTGGTTTAGTTTTTTTCGGCGTGCATTTTTTCTCTCTCTTTAGGGGATTTTCGGGTGTCTAAACTCTTCAATTTGGACTTAAATGGAGGTGTAACTTCACTTGCAGAGGCCCTGGGTGCCCCCCCCCCCCTTGCTGTGAGTAAGCTTTTTATGTGTTTGTTGTGTGTATTTATTGTGTTTTGAATGTTTTGAGGTTCGCGCGGGTCGGCCGTTAAAGTTGTAATTTTGCGAGGTTGTAATGTTTTTTTTTGTAAGTCCAGCGTCTCGTATTTCTGTGTTGTAAGTCCGTAAATGTTGCGAGGGACACAGCGTTACATTTTGACAACCCGCAGTTATGACAACTATATATGTGATTACATATTTTAGATATACTTCAAGATGGATTTGGTAAAGGCGGGCACTCCAAAAAGTTCATGTAACAGTTGTGAGTACTTTTTCTCACTTACTTCAAGCTGAAAATGTATGGATATAAATATTTCTCAATAGGGTATTGCATTATTGATGTTACCTTTCAGTAACTCTTCCACAATGGGATGTACAGTTGGTACATTCAGCCACTAACTAAATACTTGCCTTAAAAATGTTTTTTCTTAAAGCAGAATTAATTAATTAAAAGTTCCTTCCCCCTTGACAAATCAGATCCAGATGAAGGGCAGTCTTCTACACAATTGGATGCTCATTCGATTTAAAAGACTGAATTGTTTGTTTATTGGACTAAAAATATTTTTTAAAGCTTCAAAACTAATAAAAGCATGCTAGAATATTACCTGTTCAACTTCTAAACATTTTGCCAAGGATCCTCCTGAAGGTCTGAGAGAGAGCAGACTCAACAAGGGTGTAAGATACTTCATGGGCTGAACCAACAGATGCTTCTACGGAGATATCCTAGCAACTTGGTCTAATTTACATACTATTGTGGATAATTTATTACTTACTGTAAATTTTATTTTCTTGAGGCCTTTCCCGGCACCACATGAAGTTCCAATTCATTGAAATACATGTTAACATTTCATCTGTGGGGTTTTATTCTGTTTTTTATTTTTGTTAACTCTATAATGGGGAGACTGGGCTGGGAGGGTATGTCATATCCCTTTAGTCAAAGACTTCAAAGACTGCAAACACAAAATAGATTAACCAGTCTATCCAAAACCTAAAAATCAAAATACTCAAGAGTGAAAAACATTGGAAATGAAAATCACATTCTTCAATAACAAAGATACAGGACTTAATATTGTATTTTTTTTACCCCAAATTATATATTTTTTCAAATAGACAAACATACATAAGAAAAATACATTATGTTTACATACAAATATGCTTTAAAAACAGTTGTACTTTATAATACATCCAATTCCCTGATAAATCAACTTTGACCATCACAACATCCTATCTCTTTCCATTAATTTTCTTTGACTTCAGCAATACTCATTTAGTATTATTCAAAATCATATATTTGTTTCAGAGGTTCCATTTGATTGTGTCTTAATCTACCAAATCTATATTTACAAGCTCTTTTTCAAACGCTCTATTTCTAGTCAAAATTATTTCTATTTCTTTCTAATAAGGGATTTTTTCAGTTTTCCAATATGAAGCTATGAGCCATTTAGCTATCATTACAGTTTGAACTATTATGGCCAAAGACTAAGATTTTGTATCATGCGGAAAAATATGTAATAGGACCCCTTGAAGGGAGGGTGTAATGATTTTCCCCATAATATCTGAAATATATCCAAAACATTCTTTCCAAAAATGTAATATGTGAGGGCAGTCTCACCAAATATGCTTTATTGAACCCTTTTGGCCACACTTCCTCCTGCAATTTTGATCTTCTAATTTTCCTGAGACATGACTTTTTTTATCTGGTGTCCAATACCAACGGTTAATCAACTTGAAATATATTTCTCAATAGGATACGTTTTTAAGAAACCTTTTAGTTGTTGAAATGCTCATATTTCAGTCTCATAAGAACTGTTAAGATCTTTTTCCCACCACTTCATATTTATAGTTTTATTTTCCTCTACTTTGTTTCTAATAATATTATGACATGTGGAAATTATTTTTTTACAATGATTTGACTTAATCAACTCTTCAAAAGGGGTTACATTTTCTCTACAGTTAGAAATTCTATAAAAAGCTTTTAGACAGAACTTCAGCTTCCCATAATCCAACCAATCTTTACTATCTAGCTTATACTTTTTAATTAAATAGTCCAAGGGGACTAAGTTCCCCTTAAAAAGCACATATTTTAGTCTAATTATTCCTTTACAGAACCATGTATGCAGAAAAGGGAGAACTAAAATTGTAGCTAGTATTTTAGTTGAAATGATGGGACATAGAAATGGTATTAGATTTAACTTTGGATTAACTTTGTCCCAGACTGAAAGACCCTTTTTCACTATCAATGAGTTAACCCCTGATCTCTTCTTAGATTGTACAAAAATAAAAGTTGGTCTAAATTTATTTTTTCCAGCAGAGATTTTTTTATATGGAACCAACCTTTTCTTTGTTTGGGTCTGCCCATTTGCTAATGTTTCCCAGAATAATCGCATCACACACACATGCCCAGTAGCAGTCACAGTGAGTAAACCCGCAGTAGTAAGTTCTGGATAGAAAGGGTTTTGTTTTGCATTTAATGAGGGCACATGTAACTGGGGACTTTGTGCAAGTTTAGGCTTGAATGCTCAGAATGTGGGATGAGGCACCCTCTTTTTCGATGCTTCAGAAACAGAAAGAATCAAAAACCTGGTGAGTTCACTGCAAAAGGGGAAGAGCCCAGTGCTACTAGAAAAGGTGCAGGTGTGGTTAGAGTTGTATGATAGGATCCCGGGTAGAGCATCAGATGCTGAGTTATTGTTGACAGGGTTTTCATCAGGTTTTATTATTCCATCTGTAGTTTCTCAAGAATCAGGGCAGCCTCCTAACTTAAAATCAGCTAGGGACAAGCCTGGGTTAGTGTTGGATAAACTTTGGTGTGAGGTGGAAAAGGGTAGGATGGTGGGTCCTTTTGAGTCAGAGCCAATTAAGAATTTAAGGATTTCTCCGTTAGGCTTGGTTCCCAAAAAAGAGTTGGGTTTGGTTAGGCTTAGTCATCACCTGTCCTACCCAAAGGGCTTCTCAGTCAATTATGGGACCGATAAGGACTTGTCATAAGTCACATACACCTCCTTTAAACAAGAGCTAGGGTTGGAAATGATTTGGGTTACATGCCTATGAAGTAAATGATTAGAATAATGAAGAAGGATATTTTACGGTTAATTGAGTAATTCCGGGGTTGACTCACTGTATTGTCCCAGATTACACCTAGGATTAAATAGAGGGGGCTATCGATCATTTCTGATGGGCAAAGGGTTGCCATATTTGTAGTCTGGACTGTATCTACATATATATATATATATATATATATATATATACTAGCGACTTGCCTGTCAAAAAATTACGGCAAAAGAATTGTAAGTCAACGAATGCTGTTTGGCTGTGTGAGTTGTGTGAGTACCTTGGGCACTCATTGCAAGCCTCGTGCTGAGCGCCCCTTTGGCGCTCGTCACATGGCTCGCAATGAGCATCTTCAGCACTCATTGCGAGCCTCTGTGTTGGTGTATTTTTGGTTTTCAGAGCCCCTTTGGCGCTGATTGCAAGGTCCATGTTTAGCGACTTTTGGCGCTCATTGCAAGGCTCTCCCCTGGGGTAGTTTTGCTCCTCTGAGCTCCCTTCCTTGTGAGGCGTGCAGTGAACGGCTTTGGCGTTTATTGCGATACTGTTGTGTGGTTTTTTGTATTTTTTTCTGTATATGTATTTTTGTAATTATTATGAATTAATTACTGAACTGATAAATTAATATACTTTACCTATTTGTAATGAATATATGCAGCAACCAATATGCTGAAGAGCTATCAACCTGTTTTGATATTCCTGTAGCATACAATGTAGATTTTCAGTGTTGGTGATCTGAGGTGTAAGTGTCAGCAATGTGTGAAGTGGGCAGTGTAAATAGGCTACGTCTGCAAGGGGAAACTGTTTGTGTAGCTGTGTAGTTCCGCATTTTGCAAGTTAGTGTTGTAAAATGGCGACGATGGTGTATGTGGTACGCGGGTGTGGATGATTTTGCGTCTTTCCTAATAGTGTATTTTGTAGCTCGTTCGGGGTTGTGTAAAAGTTGTATGTGCCTGGCTCTGTTTTTCGGGTTTAGGGGTTGTGTAGCCTTGTTTTCGTTTTTTGTGGCAGACATTTTTTCTCTGGCTTAGGGGATTTTAGAGTGCCTAAACCCTTGAAATTGGACTTAAATTGGGTGTAACATCACTTCCAGACATCCTAGGTGTCCCCCCTTGCTGTGTGTGATGTATTTTCTGTGTTTTTTAGTGTGCCCGGGTCAGCCGTTTAGTTCGTATTTTTTGTGGCTCATATTTTTTTTTCTCTAAATCGCGGTTTCCTTTTGTAAGTGTTGTGTTGATGTGTAGTCCCGCGGGTCGTAGGTAGGATAGTAAAGTGGTGCGGGTCGCTCATCTCAATCAGCGAACTGAGCGCCTTTGGCACTCCCTGCCTGTCGCACTGGGTCGTAGGAAGGAACGCCTACTGTGCTCATCTCAACCAGTCAAGGAGAGCCTTTGGCGCTCTTTGCTGCAACCGCGTCACTCGCTTCGCAAGCTTGCAGTTTTCCCATTGCGTTAGCAACGGATTTTGGCAAGCCCGCACTGCTGAGAACTATATATGTGATATCCAGTTGAAATAATTAAATTCCTTTATTATATATAACCTAAATATAAAAAATTATATATACAGTAGACTCCCGTTTATTTGGAGATTTCGGCGCTCATTGCAGCCTAATTCAGGTGTGCGCCAACAGCTCATGACCAACATCGCAAACGTTATATAAACTGACAACTATATATGTGACTAGCGAATTGCCCGTCAAAAAATGACGGCAATGAAATTGTAAGGTAGCTAAATGAGTAAATGAATATAGTGTACCTATTTTGAAGCATTGTGATGAAGAGCTGGCAATCTGTGTTGATGTTGCTGCAGCATTAGTGGTGTGGAGCTGCTGTGTAAGCATGCTGAATGTGTGCAGTGTAACACTGTGCGTGCGCGAGACCAAACCGTTAGCGTAGTCGTGTACTTCCGCATTGGTGTAAAATGGCGAGTAATGTGTGGTATAGGTCTGTATCGGAATATCCCTAGGTGTTTTGTGGTGTTTTGCGAGTTTAGAGTGCTGTAGCCTCGTTTTCGTTTTGTTCAGCGGCCATTTTTTCTGTCGCTTAGATTTTTTTTTAGTCTCTAAACTGTTTTATTTCGAGTAAAATCGAGGTGTAAGTTGCATTTTTGAGGTCCTGGGTGCTCCCTCTTGGTGTAGGTAAGTTTTTTATGTATGTGCTGTGTGTATGTATTGTGTTTTAAATGTTTGTATGTCGGCGTGTTGCGTCCGATGTTTGCAAGGTCGTAATGTGTGGTAACATGTTTCGTACGTTGTTTGCGTGCCTCGTAAAATTTAGCGAGTGTCGTAATTTGTGTGTCATGTTTTTTGAGTAGCGACGTGAATTTTGCGAGGGTTTGAGGCCCTTGCCCAGTGACCTCGCCAGCAACTGAGTCCCTCGCTTCGCGAGGGGCCTTAGTTGCTGGCATGGAGCACCTTCGGCGCTCCATGCCAGCAACTGAGGCCCTTGCCCAGTGACCTCGCTACGCGAGGGCCGCGGCTCGCTTCGCGAGGCCCGCGGCTCGCTACGCGAGGGCCGCGGCTCGCTTCGCGAGGGCCGCGGGCTCGCTACGCGAGCCCGCAAGCGTGAGCAACGACTCGTACGCTCACAACTATATATGTGATATGGGCTATTGGTGGTGATGTGTAAGTGTAGGAGCCATCTTGTCCAGAGTTCTTATAATGATGGACTAGAGATACAATATCCTCATAGTCCCCATCACGTATAAAACTAATCTAAATCAGACATTAAGATGTGTGGAGTGATACCCCTTAATGAATGATATGTAAATATCTCCACAAGAGAAGGTCTATTTACCTGAATCATTTGAAGAAATCGATAGTAGAGTAGTGTGACCAAACAACTAGTTCTATTGTAACATCTTGTAGTATTAGCAACAAATGAAGATAATTTCTCCCTCATTGAATTTAAACAATAATTTAAAAAAAATCCATGTATAGATTAAAATTAATTTACACAGACATAGGGTTCATACATCATCCACAAAGTTAACAATAATAACAATTTGGATGAAAATAATACAATCTAGATCACAAAATAAAATTCTAAGTGTAATAAAAAGTAAACAATGTTATGCACAGATGTGGTATATTTGGCAAGATCAAAAGGTGTAATTATTTATCATCATGATTCCTATTTAACTCATACAGTCATAAAAAATAATAGTAAAATAATAAGGGCTAAATGAAAATTATTTAGTGATAAAAATGCAATGTAGCAATTTCATAATGAATAACTCTTGATCGTGGTATAATAGGTAAAGTTTATTAAATAATGGTCATTATTACAATATGTATCTCATCTATGGAGATATGTAGATAACCTATCCTCAGCTACCTGTTTCTTTCCTCCTTCATGTCTTTCTATTCATCTTTCTGTCACTCTGTGTCTTATCTGTGTACCCTGACCTGTAGTAATTTCAACCCATGCCCTATCTTTCTTTCCTGCCTGAGTTTCTGTATCTATGTCATTGTCCCCTAACCCCCAATATGTCCCCCTGTCCTTGCCTCTCCATCCTTATAACCATTCCTTCACCCCTACACCATGGACTCTCTGTACTCTATCTGGACCTTCTCTCCATGCTCTTCTGTCTCTTTCCCTCTGGAGAGGAGCGGTGTGGAGGTCATTGCCTCTTTCTGTACAGTTTTAGGATTAAATGCGTTGTCAAGCTCTTCCCGCAGAGCCTCAGTGTCCAGTTCTGTGGTCAGGATTTCTTCTGCAGATGGACAACGCACATTCTTTTCTTTACGTTTCTTTTTTTTACCACTTTGACTGCTTTCTGTTTTTTTCTTTGTTGCTTCATATTCAGGCTCTTTACCCACTACTTTTCCTGATGTATCTTTTCTCTTTCTTCTAATAAGCTGTTTTAGATTTGTAAAGAAATTTGCCCATTTAAAAACTGGTTCTACTTTTGATGGTGCATTTTTCCTCTGTATGGATTGACTAGTGGATGGTAGGTCAGCGTCACTGTACTTTATAGATGTTGTAGGAGGTTTTTGTCTACTTTCCAGCTTTGTTCCTTGGATCTCTTTACTAATGTAAGCATTTGGCCCATTATTTGATGTTTCATGCTCTTTGTCTGTTTTTTTCTTTGTATTTGGAGTATTCTCTTTGTGTTCTGAGCATATTATGTCCCGCTTTTTTAACTCTTCGTGTTCTCTACACTCTTTTTCTGTATTGTCCTTCTCTTTTCTTTCATCTTCTACAACATTGCTGAGGACCTCTAAACCAAAGTGTCGATTATGTACTGTTTTAGGTACTTCAATGGCAAATGACACTCTTTTCTTCACCTTTTCAACACCATAATTTAATGTGTGATAATGAGAATTGTGGTATTTCAGATTTGATTTGGGGGTTTTTTCCTGCTTTTCTGACTCATCACATTTTTTTGACTCTTTTTCTCTTTTGTCCTTTTCTTTTCTTTGACTCTCTGCAATATTGCTGGGGACCTCTAAACTGAAGTATGCAATGCTTAATTTCTTTTTAGGTATTTTACCTGTTTGCCTCAGGATTTCAATACTATCATTTAATATGCAACTTTTAAATTTATGTAACTTTCGAATTGATTTATTTTTTATTATCTGATTTTCTGACTTTTCATATGCTCTGGACTCATTTTCTATTTTCTCCTGCTCTTTTCCTTCACCCTCCACAATATTATTGGGGTATGCGACCACATTCGGATTGTTAGTTAAGTTCAGGAATGGCTGATCTGTTCCTTGTTCAGGAGATATGTTTTGTGATTGATATTTTCCATCCACATCTGTTACTTTAGTAGCACCTTCGTGAGTATATAATGCTGATGTGCTTCTAGTAAACTCAGCTCTATCTTTATCCAAATGTGAAAATGTCTCCATGTGTCTGGTATCATTATCTTCAGATCTCTTCCTAACATGACGGCAGTGTTCAGTCCATAATGCTAGTGGAGGGAGACAGACAGACTTGGGAAGTTGTGTATTGTGTTTTACATTTACACGCTGAGGACAATTAAATTGGTGATCATGTTGTATTACACACATGGGGCACTGTAGAAGCACTTTGTGCTTTTTGCAAAGTACTTGATGGCTCCGTAGTTTTGTATTATTAGGCAAGTACACACAGTAACCCTTTATAGCTGAAGATAAGGCTCTGGATGGAGATGTTTGCTTAACATCCATTTTGCTAGCTTTATTTTGTAGGCTATTTCCTTGAATGCTTCTGTTATATTTTCCATATTTTACATTGACATATTCACCCAGTATCATGTTTGTTACTGGCCATGCTCCTGCATATTGTTTTCCCTTCACTTTTTTGCATGACTTAAATGACTGCTTTGGGGTGAGATCTCCGATGTTACTTCTGTATGTCTTTCCAGAGCACTGACCATATATGTTTGATACATTTGTACTAGAATATACTGTATATTTATATTGTGGGAATGATGGCATCTGTTGTATTTCTCCATGGTCTTCAGATGATGTTTCATACACATTAGGAATGGGATAGGTTGCATAATGCTTATGCCTTTCCAGTATTGTGCCATTACATCCATAGTTTTTCATCAAATTAAAGTCCACAAAATATTGTGATGTTAATTCTGTGAGTTCATTTATATGATGTTGTAATGCCTTATCTTGTGATTGATGGTCATTAAAAAAATGAAGTGGAAAATGTAGCTCTTTGTTAAATATATTTACGTTCATGTGATAATTGTTATTGTCTTTCATTTCCTGACAATATAATTGCAAGTTGGGCTCCATGGTTTCCACTCTAGCGCTTTTGGCATTATTGGTAGATAGTTCCTGTAGTGGCACCAAATGTCTGTGTTGTGTGTTTTGCTCTGGAATACACATCTCTTCTTTTAAGACACTTAAAATCTTGACTGCAATACTTAAGTCATCCTCCAGCTTTGAAATTGTAAGAGGGTGCTGTTTGTATGCAAATTCCTTGTTTTGGTGTGTCTGGACCAAGTTAGGATATAATGACCTACACAAATGTTTATTGGTTTGTCTTCTGTTTGTTGATGACTCCTGAATGTCGTATAATGAGTCATTTGCCTTGTATATATAACTTTTCACAATAGATGTTGCATATACTTTCTCAAATTCATCAGCATCCTTGACCATACCATGACGGCAATGTAAAATGGGCTCCTGTATTTTTGCCTTACCAGAGAAAATTTGTATCAAATTAAATGTAATATCAGGTTGAGTGTAAAATGTAAATTGTTTTAGCTGTATGGATCTATTATAATAATGCATTGATATAGTTTTAGTAATTAAGTCTCCAATGTCAAATTCAAGATGATATTCAGCAATATGTCTTCCCAGAGTTGCCATGAGAGGCTTTCTCAGCTAGAGAAGGTATTAATGTGTAAGGGAAGAGAGAAAAAAGAGTAATTAGTTTAACAGTGAAATATGCAAACACAAAATTAATGTTTTGCAATATTATGCATAGGTGCTCTATTTAAAACTATTCCTGAGTGAAACATAAAGAAATTAAGAAATTGTATCCAACCATCACCCTGTCTAGAACAGCCCACTTGTTTATCTTTAAGTGATGAGGAGCCTGTCGTGGTTTAATTTGTAAAGTGTCTCAAATCTTATCTGTGGCTACAGCATATTAGAAACTTTCTACCACACTTTACTAGTCTTGATATTTATAGATGTGATGAGAATTTGTGTTGATACAACAACCTAGGACGTTTTCAATCTAGTCTTAGTCAATTAGCTATTAAAAGGTATCATCTCCACTAGAACTGTTTTCTCCTCTTCTGTGACTAACACTATACTACACCTGACTGTTATATAGAACAACAGTCTCTGTTTCTTTAACTGTATTAGTCAGAGCTAATAAAGCTAATATTTATATATGTCCGATAAACAATTATTGTGCCCTTCAAAAGGCTAAATTCTACTTTTGGTAATTAAAAAGATAAAAATAAATAATTAAGAGCATTTGTGTTCCATTTAGGTCCTTAAGAAATTGTTAGCAATTAAATAAAGAATAAAGATCCCAGGCTGCAGATGTTTCATCATAAACTGGTCTGCAAGCTGAACAGCCTACCAATCTTGGTGCAGACCAACCTATGGCTCTTTTTGGCCTTCAACACAACAACTGAGCTCTAAATTCAAATCAGGGCCAGTTTGTATGTTTTATCTGGGTTATCTCCAATTCTCGTCTTTTTTCTGCCAAAATGTGGGCTTTTACGTGCAAGACAATTAAAGTTTGGTACATTTCTTAACCTTTATGTCAAAGTCTCTAAGTGCGCTGTCAAACATAGTACCACTGCATGATATATGTTTACTGGGATTTTTGTATAATCAATAAATTCACATTAAGTTATAAGTTTTGCTGATAATTCACTATTCGATGGTGTATTTCTGCTTAGGCCAATGAAGCCCAGGCCTAGGAAAGCCAGGGAGCAGCAGGCAACCTTAAGTTATCAATGCTATACCATGTAATTGCCAATGCTCTGCCATGTAATAAGGTGTTCATATGCACAGACATGTCTATATTCAGTTACATTTCAGTGTGTAAGGGTAATCAGAGTATTGCAGTATATAGTGACACCTATTTTATTGGACAGACCTATTCATAGTTTTCATGACAAGCTTTCGAGAGCAGAACTCTCTTTTGCTACCTTTAATACAAGTAGTGTGCTGGTACTCACAACAACCTTATTTGGTTGTTACTCTGAAGCCTTAGAAGTTTGTTAATAATTACCTGAAGATTACCAGATTTCCGTGGGCATTTCTGTTACAAATGAGTCAGAAAGAAAGATTAAAAAATGTATGAATTATACTAGTGATATATTAATAATATAACAATATAAATAAATGAGTTATAACATTATCAATCATAATAATATGAGTGATTTTTCAACCACATACAAGCATTTTAAATATATATATATATATATATATATATATATATATATATATATATATATATATATATATATATATATGGATAGCATTGATAGGATACGATGAATCATAAAAGGATATATAGATAGATAGATAGATAGATAGAGTTATACCCTGCCTACAGCTACCCCTATTAAGCTGATTCGCTATAGCACTGTTTTTCCTGCCAGACCCCTGTTAATGCTTTTATTCTCTATAGCATTGTCCTGCTATAACTCTGTTTTTGCCTGCCTGATCCCTTTAGAGGGTTATGTTAGAGAGCTGGATAATGAATGCATCTGATAGAGGAGAATTAGTAGTGTATGAAAACATTTCTCCATGAAAATATCCAAAAATAAACAATAATTAGCTTACCTTGAAGTTAGTAAAATTGCCTATGTTTTTGGGCATTTGCATTTGATCATGTACGCCCCTAGAAAATCCCACCTGAATCAGCATAACATAAAAATTCAGAATCATGCTAATACATTGTACCATGCTTCACCTCAGTGCTTCTTGCATGCTGAGCACAAGAACTGCAACATACACTTCCTGTGCTCTGTACCAGAAAGGTCAAAATATGTACCTTGTTGTATTTTCTGTGTGTACCCGCGTCCAGTGTGAACAGCTGGATTTGACTTTTGCGCAAATAACTTTGTAAGTAAACTGAACATTTCTATACAACACATGTTTTCATACACAACTAATTCTCCTCTATCAGATGCATTCATAATCCAGCTCACTTACATATACCTTTAACGCTCTGATTCTCTATAGCACTGCCTTGCTATAAGGCTGTTTTTGCCTGCCGGACCCTTTTTAACGCTCTGATTCAATATAACCTTGTTTTTTTTCTCCAAGAAAAACAGAATCCAGGATGACACTTTCTGTAGATAGATAGATAGATAGATAGATAGATAGATAGATAGATAGATAGATAGATAGATAGATACATAGATACTATATCATTATACTGTCTACATGGTAATATAAAATGCAATTAGAAAACATGTATTTTTGATGTTATTAGGTGCATGCACATGATTTTATTTTCAATAACTACACAATCTTCTTCTTTATTAAAAAGGCTTTACATACAATGACTAAACCCCAATTAGTGAAATTTCCCGCAACTCTCACCTGGCTCCCCAAATGTTTGGATTCATCGTCAGTAATGAATATGTTGTCGTCATCGTCAGTAAGGAATATGAGCAGGCCCAGAAACAGGTTTAGGAGTAACAGACCAAGCAGGCTATCCAGGGGTTCATTTCCCACAATCCCAAGCTCCAATATCATATCATCTGCAGTAAAAAAGAGAAAGAGTTAATGAAAACTCTCTGGGATGCAATATAACTTTCTCAAACAATTTTGTTGCTTGGTATCTGTGCTGTGATGGAGATAAATGTTACTTTGGGTGATAAAACTGAAAAGCAGAGTAACCAGTTTATACCCTTCCCCCTTGTATCTTCTAGGTAGGTGTACAGGCTGTTTGCATTTATATCAGGGTAGTATAATATTCTCATTATTAGAACTTGCCCATGTTTCAATGCATTTTTATCTGTGTTGGTATTTGCCTTTGCTTATAGGGACATGGAAGGTTTCAGGATTTCACTAGGAATATAATGTACCTCTGTATATATTTACTTTTGTGTATTTTATTTTATCAAGTCATGCTTAAATGCTCTATTTTTGTCTGCCTGAAAATCCTATAAATACTGTAGTTCCTGTTTTCTTTCCTCCGTAACTCACGAAGACAGTGTACTTGTAAGTACAGGAGTTGCACTGTCTCACAGTAACCATAGTAACCAGTAAACAGTGACAACATTCTGCAACATGGTCCTTGAGTGAGGACACTGATTGTCTAATTTAAAACATTGCACTTCATAGCATGTGCATTCATGAGCTGCATGAGCTGCAGATGGTACATCCAAAGAGTTACAAATTATAAGATTTTAGGACAACAAACAGAGCTTTCAAGCATATCTTAATAAAATAAAGTAAATAAAAGTAAATAGATACACATGTATATTATATTCCCAGTGAAATCTATAAATATTCCATGTCCCTATAAATCAATGTGGAATACTTGGATGGCAAGCCCAGGAAATACATATCTCTTATGAGTTTCACACTGTACAGTAGGCTTGTCCTCAGGAGCCAATTAAATCCACATTTTAAGCACCAGTGAGTGATTCAAATGATTGAGCTACTGATTAATCCAACTGTACTCAAGCAATAGAAAATGTGTCTTGGGTTGTAACTTGTACCAAAGACTAGCACTGGGCAACCTTACTATAGAGGTTACGTCTTCAGCATTTCCTACAAGGGCTGAATCTAAAAACAAGTAGTACTAGTCTGTTATGGGAATCCTAAAAATGACATGTAATGCTGTGTATAAATAGGAGTCATTCCATGTATAAATTCAACATATCCTATCTAATCTTTGGAGTCACAGGATTTATTAGATTAGGCTTAATACAGACATAGAAATGACTCCTATATGGCAGCATTATGATTTCAGGACAACCTAGGTTGTGTCTTTGGGCCACACAAATTTGGTTATTTGAATCTTGTGGTCTTATTAAGAAGCTCTTCTATAGAAGCTTCTCATTACTCTTTAGAGATATAAAACACATACCTGCTTTCTTTTATATGTGCACACAACTTACTTGTATTCAGTGTGTGGCAATAGTGGAGTGAGCAGCCCCCCGATCTTCCATATCCCCGTATTTACCTGTCAGTATTTTCCAAGCATATATTATTTTACACTATTTACATTTGCTGACAGTTGCATATAAGCAGTTATTTGGAAGATATTTGCCTAAGGCAGTCCTTCGAGCTCTCACAGTATTGTATGTGTAACGTATTCATCTTTACAGAATGCGCCGGTATATGGTAAATTACATAAATATATAAAGTGGACAATACCACGTTGATCCCACCAAATGAGCACCCCCTTTCTTTCTTGTATTTTACAAGTTATATTACCTTATATATAAATATGAACATACCTGATGTTGGCTGAGTCAGATCCATATTGTATTCATGTCAGACTCATGCAAATAAGTGAATCATCCAGATTAATGAATTAGCCAGATGAGCGAATCACTCTAAATAATGGATCAACCAGATGACCGATTTATCCAGATCACTGAATCATCCAAATGAACAAATCACCCAGATTAACAAGTGATATTAAGACCGGCAAAACACCCAGATTAACAACATCTATATGTGAAAATCCCCAAGATTAATAAAGCATCTGACTGGGCAAATCACCCAGAAAAACAGATCATCCAGATGAGAAAATCCCCCAGATTAATAAAATATCCAACTGGGCAAATCATCCAGATTAACAAATCATACATGTGAGAAAATTCCTCAGATTAATAAACCATCCAAATGAGCAAATCACCCAGATAAGCAAATCATTCAGATGTGAAAATGCTGCAGATAAAGCATCCAAATGAATAAATCACCCAGAAAAAAATATCATCCAGGTGAGAAAATTCCTATAATTAATAAAGCATCTGAATGAGTAAATCACCCAGATTAACAAATCATCCAGATAAGAAAATCCCCCAGATTAATAAAGTATCTGATTTAATAAATCGCACAGAAAAATTAAATCATCCAGATGAGAAAATCCCCTTGATTAATAAACTATCTGACTGGGCAAATTAGCCAGATTAACAAATCATCCAGGTGAGAAAATTCCTCAGATTAATAAAGCATCCAAATGAACAAAACACTCAGAAAAACTAATCATCCAGATTAGAAAATCCCCCAGATTAATAAAGTATCCGACTGGGTAAATCACCCAGATTAACATATCATCCAGGTGAGAAAATTCCTCAGTTTATTAAAGCATCTGAATGAGCAAATGACACAGAAAAAAAAATGCATCCAGATGAGAAAATATTGCATATTAATAAAGCATCCCAATGAGCAAATCATCCAGAAAAACACATCATCCAGATGAGAAAATCCCCCAGATTAATAAAGTCTCACCCAGATTAATATATCATCCGGGTGAGAAAATTCCTCAGTTTAATAAACCATCTGAATGAGCAATTCATCCAGAAAAAAATGTCATTCAGATGAAAAAATCCTGCAGGCTAATAAAACATCCCAATGAGCAAATCATCCAGCAAAACAAATCATCCAGATGAGAAAATCCCCCAGATTAATAAAGTCTCACCCAGATTAATATATCATCCAGGTGAAAAAAATCCTCAGTTTAATAAACCATCTGAATGAGCAATTCATCCAGAAAAAAATGTCATTCAGATGAAAAAATCCTGCAGGCTAATAAAGCATCCCAATGAGCAAATCATCCAGAAAAACAAATCATCCAGATGAGAAAATCCCCCAGATTAATAAAATATCCCACTGGGCAAATTACCCAGATTAAAAAACCATCCAGATGAGAAAATTCCCCAGAATAATAAAGCATCTGAATGATCAAATCACCCAGAAAAACAAATCATCCAGGTGAGAAAATTCCCCAGAATAATAAAGCATCTGAATGATCAAGTCACCCAGAAAAAGAAATCATCCAAGTGATAAAATTTCCCAGATTAATAAAATATCCAACTAGACAAATCACCCAGATTGAAAAATCCACCAGGTGAGAAAATCCCCCAGATTAATAAATCATCCGAATGAGCAAATCACCCAGAAAAACAAGTTATCCTCATGAGTGAACCATCCAGATGAGGGAATCATACAGATCACAAATTCAATGACATCCCTGAAATCACCCAGATCACAGAATGATCCAGAGCCCAGCAGGTGCCAGTGGAATCATGCTGTCTATTCTAATGTTTTATGATGTCAGACAGACCACAGAATGCAATGAAATATTCTGTAAGATTAACACTGAGAACAGTGACAGTGGAATATACATATATAAATAAATATGTATTTATTTAAACTCACGTACAGTTCCAAATGGATTAATGATTTGAACCTAACACAAAACAATACAACTGCAGAGGAAAGTGGTCCCTCCAACACTACTCTCATGAGCAGAGTTTGCAGGAGCTGAAGTCTCACAGCCTCCATAGTAATTGTCTGGATGTTAGGTGGAAGTGTTACCACCACAAATTATATACTGGATGGTGGTGTGTAAAATGTGCTAGTTTTTTTTATAACTGATAAAAGTCTAGTGTTTTCTTTTCTACCATGACATTTCTAGTAATAAATCAGTAGTGTTTCACTATCCAATTGTGGATTCAGAAGTCTAATATGCCTTTGACATAGCAGATTAATTAGGAGGATGGGGTGTCTGTTATTGCCAAATATCCAAAAAATCAAAATGTTCATAAAAGCCATGTGTACAGTTAATCAATTAAACCAAATAAAAAATGGCACAATGACATAACACACATAAATCTATGGAGATGAAAGGACAATCCTCCAAAAGACAGAGAACTAACCCTCCCTTTGGATCCTCCTTTGATGAGTCGTCACCTAACAAAGCGATGAATAAGAGAATCTTGACCACCACCAATGTAACCCCGTAGCAATTCATTCCTATGGGGATAATTTAACAGGCCCGGGAATAAAGCCAAGATGAATACTTGACTCAGAAATAAAGCTCTGAGCATGGCAAGAGTGGATAACTCTGCACTAAAACCACCATATATGTGCTGGTAAACAACCTGACATCTTCTATAATGCGTATCACTACAAGAAATGATCTAGTGGTATGAAAAACTGTTTTGCTCTACCATGGGACACTGAATATTAGGAAATACGGACCAAAAAATGTACCACCTAGTGAAAAAATAGGAGGACCCTGGATAAAATATGGGACCCTTTTTAACCTTTTACATGAGTATATTTTATTTTTTTGCAAGCCCACCCGCATAACTGGACCCACTGCACTCACCATACCACAGCAGCACCACCACTGTAATTCGGTAAATTGTGACCAGGAGGGCAGATGTGCCTAGCCATTACCCTTTGTGGGTAGTTTCCCTTTAAGAAATGGCTTAAAAAGGATGATTGTCTTCCTCAGTATCCCTCAACAATTAAAAACTAATCTGCATATTGCAGATTAGAGGAGATCTAAAAAAGTTAAACATGGTTAACTACAATAAAAACACTTTTAACCTCAATTACTATGAAACTAGGCAACTATGTAACTATTAGATTGAGCTGAGCGTTGTGCTTGGTGTAGCTGACCCTTATCATTATGGTACATATATACATAACATATAATACTTTAAATGCTATACTATATACTATGAAAATGATATCATTTAAATTCTATAATTTATTGACCAGCAACCCCGATGGAGCACCCCAGCAGCGTCCCGGCTGCAGACACCGGGTTCTTGGGCAGCAGCTATCCCGGCCCCAGCCTCCATGTGACGACGTCCAGGCCTCTGACACCATCCTGAATCCATGTTTCAATAGCAGCACAACCGATGACATTTTAGCCGAATAACATAGCCACGCATAGAACAACTAGTCTGAAGTCTGTTATATCTGGGACTGTTACATCAAGTGTGGACTATATTCTTAAGATTCAGAGTATACTTTTTTTTAATTGAAAAATATCATACAATATACAAACATATAATTGAAAAAGACATTACATACATACCATCATACATACTACGCTCACAGCGGGAGATTACTGAACAGATTATATATATACATATATGCCATAAATAGAGATGTAATTTATTGGAGTGGTTAATTCACTGTCATTCATCACGTCTCTATTATAACTAACTGGATTCTCCATTTCACACCATGTTGGAAGTGTTGGTTGGTTACAATAATTAACCAGTAGAGATTTCACTATTAACAGAAAAGTGAGGTATTAAATACTTTTCATGAGGTATAATTATGTCCAAATCTATATGAAATAGGTGTACTTGGGGTGTACACCTAATTTTTTTCCCCATCATAATAGATAGCTGTGTGCAACAGTTTCTCCATACTGAGATTATTTTGTTGCACTCCCACCATAAATGTATGGCCGTGCCTAAGTTTTCACAACTCTTCCAACATAATGGTGAATATTTTGAATTAAATCTATTCATGATAAACAGTGTAAAATACAATCTCTGTATCATCCTAAAGAATAATTCCTGATATGATGCCTTAATAGAAGAACGCTTAATTAAGCCAAACATTTTAGTCCAAGGATTGTTATCACGTGTAAAATTAGCTTCAAGTTCCCATTTCTCTATACTCTTAGATTTAGTAAACGGAATATTATTCAATAGAATTTTCCTAATCTTTGAAAGTGTGTGGATATCTGTACATTTAATCAAAAGATCTTCCATAAAATAAATTTTATCCATATTTACAGTTTTGTAGCCTCTATATTTAACAATATCAGCCAATGATCTAAATTTTAGACAATATTTTTATTTTATCCCAAATTATCTTTGCAGCCAGGTCTAGTAAAGAGCCTCCAGAGTATAGATCCAACACCATATGTATTCCCATATTTCTTAAACTTATTAGATCTACTTTACTTTGTTGTATAAATAGAGTGCTTATCAGAGCAGCTAAAGAAGGAATAAAGAAAGAATATGTGCCAAATGCATACTAACTCTGTTTTTATACCAGAAGTTAGTAAGAGAAGACAAGCCCCCGGAAGATTTTTCACAGCATTCAAGTCTATTTTAGGGAGCCATAACAGACCTTAAATAGAGAAATTACCCAATAAGTCCTCTTCAAGATCTCTCCATACCGTCCTCCTAATTGGAAGATTCCACCTGATTAAGTGAAAGATTGCAATGGCATCACGTAACTCTTTCATGGAAGGGATCCCCAGGCCGCCCTTTTCAAATTTTTTATTGGATTTGTATTTTTTTAATTCTCACCCTCTTGTTTAAGCATATGTAGCTTTCTATGTAGCCCCTATTCAATTGAGCATTTGTTTTATTACTGGAGCATGTAATGTTGTCCGTAAATTTGCTATTCAATTGGCGTCTTTTAGCGAGCTGCAAATGATCTACGGGTTAGAAGCTCAAAATCTCTTTGGTTGCCAAAATTGTAAATTACAACCCATCTAAGCCTTTGTCCTGTCAAGGCTGCAAGTGTTACAATCTCTAAAATCGCAAATCTCTATTCAAGTGCTACTATTACCCAAGGCCGCAAATGTTTTCACAACCACAAATGGCAAATGTAGCCAAAAAATATTACTGGTTGCAAATAGGACCCGCAAAGGGTTTACAGACTCGTCTGTAACACTGCAAAATACAAAGAGCCTCATTCAATTGAGGCTTTCGGAAGATCCGGGCTCAGAAATGGAGACAGCAAGTTATTTTGCTATTGAATTGGCGTCAGTTTGCGGCTACAATCGAGATACATGCTCCAAGCTGCAATTTATAGCCATTTTAAAAATCACAAGTTAATGCCCTCCAAGCCTTTGATCTTTCACTATCACAAGGCTAAAATCGCAAATCGCTATTCAATTCAATTGCTCTGATTTCCCCTCGCTAATCACTCCGTCAAGCACGCAAATAGCAAATAGCTAACTGGTACCAAGGAGGTCTAGCAAAATGCTTAATGACAAAACGGAGCACTTTAAAAGCAAATAAAAAAAGAATACTGTACTTTTATTAAGAGTGAAAGTGATGTTAGATCGTGGAATTAATAGCACAACATTCTCCAATACTTAATTTCATGTTCAATTTTTGGGCTTCAACCTCCAAGCCCATAGGATTTTGAAAAATGGAGGTTGGATTTCAATGTCCTATGGCCTTAGAGGTTGAAGCCCGTAGGACTTCGAAAAATGGAGGTTGGATTTCAATGTCCTATGGCCTTAGAGGTTGAAGGCCGTAGGACTTCGAAAAATGGAGGTTGGATTTCAAAGTCCTACGGCCTTCATTTACGAGCTACAGACTTGGAGGTTGGTCATGATGACGATCTCTGTTTTCATTGGCTGTTTCTGCATCTGGAGTTACGGCGTGCTTCCCTAACATGTTCAAGCCCGGAAATGCTACGTCCCACGGCATGGTGTTCCGATTTTCGCAATAGGCCCCTAATTTGTGGTCCCAGCCAATTGATTAGCAACATTCGGTTGTCTGCGATCGAGTTGCGAGCCTTTAAATTGAATGAGGCGCTATTAAAACACACCAATAGACTTTAAAATATGGGGAAAGCAATGGAAGGCATTAGGATGAATTGCACAGCAATTCCCAATTAACAAATAGGCCTTAAAAATATATTGTTTTTTCTCAAGATGCATAAAGCAATTAAAAACACACTACCTGATTAATTTGCAACACAAAAACATGAAAATAGCTGCCATATTATCCCTTTCTCACTCACAGAGGCTCTAATGTGGACCCTAAAAATACAAAGATAATCTTATATACACTCACTCATCAAATCTATATCAATACAATAAATAGTGGCCAAATTACACCACCACATCACATATATCAAGTACCAGGGGAACATTTTATTTTTTGTTGTTTAGTCCTTCAGTCGTGTATGACTCTCTTTGACCCTATGGTCTGTAGCATACTTAGCTATATCTCTGTCTGTGCTTATCCACAAGGTTTTTATGCCAAATATACTGGAGTGGGTTTCCAGTTCCTTCTTCAGTGGACATTGATTTGGCTGAACTCTCTGCTATGACCTGCCCATCTTGGGTGACCCTACATGGTATAGCTCACAGCTTTATTGAAGTACACAAGCTCCTTCACCACCACAAGGTAGCGATCCAGAAGGGGAACACACACCACCCTAATCTACTCTAATCCATCGGGAAGGGTCGCAAACACAAATAAAGACTGTGTAGAGGCACGTGGAGCAACAGCTCACATCCATCAAGGAAAATATCCACTACGTCCCAACCTGGAAAGTCGCACGCCATTGCTGGTGGCCATGTGCCAAGATATATACCCATTATCATTTGGTGAAATCCTATCAAGTGTTTTGCTATCAATCAATTTACATTATCACCTGTCATTTTGTTATCAGGCCTTCAGGGGAATGTTGATACTCCACAGTATCACAAATTGGACCTGTCATGTGTATTAACAATATATTATATATACTGTATATATATATATATATATATATATATATATATATATATATATATATATAGTAACTCACAAAAGTTAATACACTCCTCACATTTTTGTAAATATTTTATTATAACTTTTCATGTGACAACACTAAAGAAATGAAACTCTGCTACAATGTAAAGTAGTAAGTGCACAGCCTGTATAACAGTGTAAATTTGCTATCCCCTCAAAATAACTCAACACACAGCCATTAATGTCTAAACTGTTGACAACAAAAGTGAGTAAACCCCTAAGTGGAAATGTCCAAATTGGGCCCAATTAGCCATTTTCCCTCCCTGTGACACATTAGTGTTACAAGGTCTCAGGTGTGAAAGGGGAGCAGGTGTGTTAAATTTGGTGTTATCGCTCTCAAACTGGCCACTGGAAGTCCAATATGGCACATAATGGCAAAACAAATCTCCAAAGATCTAAAAAATGAATTGTTGCTCTACATAAAGATGGCCTAGGCTATAAGAAGATTGCCAAGACCCTGAAACTGAGCTGCAGCACAGTGGGCAAGACCATACAGCGGTTTCACAGGACAGGTTCCACTCAGAAGAGGCCTCACCATGGTCGAACAAAGAAGTTGAGTGCACATGCTCAGCGTTGTCTTTGAGAAATAGACGTAGGAGTGCTGCCAGCATTGCTGCAGAGGTTGAAGGGGTGGGGGAGTCAGCCTGTCAGTGCTCAGATCATACGCTGCACACTGTATCAAATTAGTCTGATGGCTGTCATCCCAGAAGGAAGCTTCTTCTAAAGATGATGCGCAAGTAAGCTAGCAAACATTTTGCTGAAGACATGCAAACTAAGGACATGGATTACTGAAACCATGTCCTGTGGTCAGATGAATCTTATTATTTAGTTCAGATGGTGTCAAGCAGGTGTGGCTGGAACCAGGTGAGGAATACAAAGACAAGTGTGTCTTGCCTACAGTCAAATATGGTAGTGGGAGTGTCATGTCCTCTGGGCCTGCATGAGTGCTGCTGGCACTGGGGAGCTACAGTTCATTGAGGGAACTATGAATGTCAACATGTACTGTGACATACTTAAGCAGAACATGATCCCTTCCTTTCGGAGACCGGGCCGCAGGGCAGTATTCCAACATGATAACGACCTCAAACACACCTCCAAGACGACCACTGCCTTGCTAAAGAAGCTGAAAGTAAAGGTGACGGGCTGGCCAAGCATGTCTACAGACCTAAACCCTATTGAGCATCTATGGGGCATCTTCAAACGGAAGGTGGTGGGGGGTGCAAGGTCTCTAACATCCACCAGCTCTGTGATGTCTTGGAGGAGTGGAAGAGGACTACAGTGGCAACTCGTGAAGCTCTGGTGAACTCTATGCCCATGAGGGTTAAGGCAGTGCTGGAAAATAATGGTGGCCACACAAAATATTGACACTTTGGGCCCAATTTGGATATTTCCACTTAGTGGTGTACTCACTTTTGTTGCCAATGGTTTAGACATCAATGTCTGTGTGTTGAGCTATTTTGAGGGGACAGCAAATTTACACTTTTATACAGGCTGTACCCTTACTACTTTACATTGTAGCAGAGTGTCATTTTATCAGTGTTGTCACATGATAAGATATAATAAAATATTTACAAAAATGTGAGGGATGTACTCACTTTTGTGAGATAATGTATATACATTTAATATAATATATATAATATGTATTATATATATACTTGTTGTTGCCCCACATAAATGATGGGATATTATTATTTTTTCCCCACCACCTTTACTGTATCTCTTCCCCTCTCTCCCTCCCATATGCCTCTTTCCTCCCCATCTCCCTCCCCTGTGTTTCTCTCCCCCTCCCCTGTGTGCCTTTCCCTCCTCTCCCTCCCCTGTGTCTCTTCCTCCATTATCCCTCCCCTATTTCTCCCCCCACTCCCTCCTTTGTGTCTCTCTGCCACTATGGAAATAAGTGTGTATGGTGCCATGGAACGTTAAACACGAAATCTATATTAGTGAATTTATATATATATATATATATATATATATATATATACTAGTGACTTCTCCGTCAAAAATTACGGCAATAAAAAGTGAATCATGGAAATGCTGTTTGTCACACAATATGAGCCTCTCCCACTCTACATTACCGGTGTCGCGATAAGCGCCTTCGGTGCTTATCCCGGGCCTCGCAATAAGCGCATTGGTGCCTCATTGTGAGCCCCATCCCCCCCATCTCCCACCGTCTACTTTACTGGCCTTGTGACTTTGGCACTCATTGCGAGTCTGTCCTCCTGTCTACTTCCTCCCTTGTGTCTCATATACCCCCTCCTCTCCCTCCCTTATGTCTCCTTTACCCCCTCCTCTCCCTCCCCTGTGTCTCCCCCCCATGTCTTTTACATTTTCTCCCTCCTGTGTCTCTAACCCCCTCCCCCTTCCATGTCTCTAACCCCCTCCCCTGTGTCTCTTTCCCTCCTATGTCTCTTTCCTCCCCTCTTCCTCCCATGTGTCTCTTTCCCCCTCCCCTGTGTCTCTTTCCCACTCCCCGTGTCTCATCCCCAGTCTCTCCCTCCTCTGTGTCTTTCCCCCCTCTCTTGTGTCTCTTTCCCCCCTGTACCCCCTCCCCTTTTTCTGTTTCCCCCCCTCGTGTCTCTAACCCCCCCCATTTCCCTCCCCTGTGTATCTTCCCCCTCCTCTCCCTCCCCTGTGTATCTTCCGCCTCCTCTCCCTCCCCTGTGTCTCTTCCCCCCTCTCACTCCCCTGTCTCTTCCCCCTCCTCTCCCTCCCTGTGTCTCTTTCCCTCCTGTGTCTCTTCTCCACCTCTCCCTCCCCTGTGTCTCTTTCCCCTCCCCTGTGTCTCTTTCCCTGCGTGTGTCTCCTCCGCCCTCTCCCTCCCATGTGTCTCTTTCCCCCCTCTCCCTCCCATGAATCTTTCCCCCTCCCCTGTGTCTCTTTCCCCCTCACCTGTATCTCTTTCCCCCTCCCCTGTATCCCTTTTCCCCCCCTCTCCCTCTGTGTCTCATCCCCCTCCCCTTACGTGCCGCGCCTGTGCAATGTGCTGTAGAAGTTTGTGTATGACTCTCCTAAGCCCCGAGGTCTGCTGATGTAAACAGGTTTACAAGTTGTTCTGATATTCCAATTCCTTGACCAGAGAGGGCAGTAACAACAGATGGACAGTACCTTTTTCCAGAGCAACTATCCCAAGGTAGCCACACAGCATTTGCCCTTTGCGCATGTGCGAATAACGCAGCGCAATGCGCATGCGTGGTTAACGCTGTGCAATGTGCATGCAAGGCTGATGCCGCACATTGCGCTTGCGCATACGCAGCTAATGGCCTGCAATGCGCATGCGTGTGACCCGATCGGCTTGCAATAGTTGTCAAACTGCGATTTGTCGCAAAACGTTACCACGAATAGCAGTTTGACAATTATAATATGTTATATATATATATATATATATATATCACATATATAGTTGTGAGCATAAGAGTTGTTGCATAGCGAGCCCGCAAGAACTGAGTCCCTCCCGAAGAGAGGGACGCAGTTCGCTCCGCAAATGCGGACCCTCGCAAAGCAAGGGGCCGCATTTGCGGAAGGTGGAGGTTCCAACGTCGGCTGTGTTTGTAAGGGGCCACATTTGCGGAGGTGGAAGATCAAAGGCGCCTCACACGCGGTTAACACACACAAGCACGACTTAGAAAAAAAAACAACTGCGTCCCACACGCACGACTTAGAAAAAAAAGCAACTGCGTCCCTCGCCAAAAAATACGGGACGCTCTACGACCCATTCCGAACACGCAAAAGACGTCCGAAAACGGTGCGCATGAAAACCTCAGAAACACAATAAATAAACACAACAAACACATAAAAAGCTTACTTACAGCAGGGGGGGGCATCCAGCACCTCGAAAAGTGAATTTACACGTCCATTTAAGTCCAAAAAAACGAGTTTAAACTGGCGAAAATAAATAAATAAACTGGCCGCCGAACAAAACGAAAACGAGGCTACAGATGCAACAATACTACAGTGACTCGCAAAACTGAAACAACGCTACAGTCAACTTTACGAGGTACGTAACACATACTATGCGGCTATTATTAACCACCATTTTGAAAACTACTACGCATAAAATGGCGGATGGAACGCAAATTGTAAGCAGGAACGCAAATAGAGCATGCGTATTGCGTTCTAACGGTCTGAGGCACCTCAAAGTTTATAAATACTACCTACTTTCCAGAAAATTCTACCTTTCTACTCAGGTGATGAACGGAGTGACTGGATAGTTAACTGCTGCTGTTACTTGAGAAGATAATTATTTCCTAATTTCCTACTTTACACTGTGCAAATTACAACTGAGAGGTAAGCTATAATATATTACATTTTATTACCAAGACAGAAAAAAAAAAAAAAAAAAACTTTAACTATGAAAATGTGATTCCTGTAGTGACATGTGACATGAACATTTATGTGTATAGGCCCTACAACAAACTAATGTTAACCGAAACTAATTAAACAAGTATATTTAAATGACATTAATTTACTGCAACTTATAGCAAAAAATAATATGACACTAATACATATGGAACCTAAAGCAGAATCTTTCCCCTTTTTTTCACTATTCAAACAGACTCTGCATCAACAGCGTCACTCAAGAATTTGCACCGTGGACTGTGAAAGAGAATTACTTTTAAAGAACACAAAGAAAGAAGAAGAGGTAAGATAGAAAAATACATTACATGTTGAAAAAGACCATGCTTTGCTAAATCAAAAAGAAGAAATATACAATTAACCATTTAACTTTCTTTTTCAAAAAGACACTACAAGAAGACTGGTGGATTAAGATTGGCAGGAAGGAACCTTCTGTCATTCGGACAAAAACAACACTTTTATCAAGGTATAGTAGAAAAAGTAGGGGAAAAAAAGGAACTATATATGTTTAATGGCCGCCAATATAAAAATTTCAAGTAAAATTTAAAACAAATAAATACAAATTGAATAAAGAACAAAACACAGTTCAACAAACTTCACAAAGACCTATACAATTTATGAAGACAGACAGTTTTACAGAAAAAAAAAAAAAAAGAGGTCGGCACCAAACAGGATAGCACCTGAAACATTAGCAACATACATAAAACAAAACTATTCCTCCTCTTTACTGTAAAATAACCTCCAACCATCACCCACAAGCCAAATGCAGCAACAAAAAAAGTAGTGAACACAAAACAGGATAAAAATAAAAAGCACAACATGATATAGAAAAGGCAATTAACATTCATTTTTACTGTCCAAGATGATTGAATACTCATAAAGAAGACTAATTAAACAAATAAAGTATGCAAAATATGGTGGACACAAAACAGGATTGTACCAAAAATCACACAAACACACAGAAAAGTAAATTAATATTCTTCTTTACTGTTTAACAACCTATAAGCCTTACAAAGAAGCCTAAATAAGCATACTAAAAGTGGTGGACACAAAACAGGATAATGCTAAAACCATTGCGATCATATCCAAAATAGGAAAAACATTAATTTTCACTGTACAACAACATTTAATTCTCATTAAAAAGACTAATTAAGCAAATAAAGTATGCAACATAAGGTCGGCCAAAAAACAGGATTGTACCAAAAATCACACAAACACATAGAAAAGTAAATTCATATTCTTCTTTACTGTTTAATAACCTATAAGCCTTACAAAGAAGCCTAAATAAGCATACCAAAAGTGGTGGACACCAAACAGGATAATGCTAAAAACATTGCGATCATATCCAAAATAGAAAAAACATTCATTTTCACTGTACGACAACATTTAATCCTCATTAAAAAGATTAATTAAGCAAAAAAAGTATGCAACATATGGTGGACACAAACAGGATTGTACCAAAAATCACACAAACACATAGAAAAGTAAATTAATATTCTTCTTTACTGTTTAAGAACCTATAAGCCTTACAAAGAAGCCTAAATAAGCATACCAAAAGTGGTGGACACAAAACACGATAATGCTAAAAACATTGTGATATCCAAAATTGTAAAAACATTAATAATTACAGTAAAAAACAGGATAACTGTAATATACAAATACAATTAAAGTATTTTTAAAAGGTTGCACAAAAAACAGCATAGCAGAAAAATTCACCATAACAGATACAATAGACCAAAACAATGAAATATGCTATTCATTACAAATACATTCAAATCAAATAACATTTTACTTTTTCTTTTACAACAGACACTGCGTGAAGAGCATCGGACGAAGACTTTCAACAGCGGACCAAGAAAGATTTAGCTGGAAATCACACTTCAAACAAGGTACAGTATAACAAGTAAAAAAACAGAAAACTAAATAAACATGTTTTCTTTGCATCCATGTCAACAGAAAAAAAAAATCAATAATAACACACCAATAATTATAAGCTTTACCAAAATATTACTGACACATTTGTCATTTACCTATTATTTGTCTTTTACGGACAACAATGTTTAACATTAAACTCAAACTTCAATCTACACAAAAAAATAAAAAAATAAAGAAAACAGCATAGCCCACAAAAGTGTCAAAACACACACTAAATAACATTTATCATTCTCAATTACCAGTCGTAATGTACAATATTAACCATAAAACCTAAACACACACATAAAATAGAATACTACAACAAATAGTACTAAAAAAAAAAAAAAAAAAACTTTGCATAGCCCGAACATATAAGCCTTTAAATAAAATATCAAAATACTATTACAACAATCCCCTGTAGAAAAAATTACAAAGACTAATTTTTTTTTTAATGCCTGTAAGTCAAAAGTACAACAAAAAAATAAATTACCAAACCAAAAAATATATACATTTCAATTAACACTATACACCTACTACATGTAGAAGAAGGTATAGTGTAATTTATTTGAGTGTGCTATTCATGTAAGGCAAAAATTACAACCTACGACAGAAAGTAAGAGCAAAAAAATAAAAAAAACACTTATTTAACAATACAAAGATAGTACCGGTACAATGAACTACAATGACATGTAAACAAACTGTTGATAATAAAAAATGTAAAAAACAAACTTAACATCTCAAACTAAACTAATTATACATTATTTTCTTTTACAGATTAACATGGCTGATAACGAGAGCAAACAAGAAAAGACAAGACGTCAAACTAGAGAACGACAAGAGAGATGGGCCAACCAGCAGACACCAGAGGAGAAGGAAATTCGACGAGAAAAAGAACACAAAAGAATTGCAAGCAAAAGACTATCAGCTGCAAAAATTAAAGATAAACCAAAAAAAGCCACCAAAAAAACAAAGGATTTAGAACCTCTTCCGGAACATTACATGACATTTTACCTAAACCGATAAAAGATATACCAAAAAAATCCACCAAAAAAACAAAGCATTTAGAACCTGTTCCTAAAACATCACATGACATTTCACCTGATCAATTTGAAAATGAAACTGAAATATGCTTTGCAAATTGTCCTTTACTCAAGTCTTTAGCAGTAGAGGTTCATAATTGTGGGGACATGAATACTCAATGCCAGTTTTGTGAGGCTTATCATTTTAAACAGGAGAGACCCAGAGATGGACAATTTATTAGTTGCTGTCAAAAAGGCAAGTTCAAACTTCCAGAAAGAAAATAATTTCCAATCTATTTACAAAACATTATGACTGTACCTACTTTTCCAAACTACAAACATTTTAAGACAAACATAAGATCCTACAATAGTGCCATATCCTTTGCATCTATGGGGGCAACATCAGCTGCTAATGTACCAGGACATGGTCCTTACTGTTTTAAAGTCCAAGGCCAAATTTACCATTGTACTTCCCATTTACATCCAGAGGAAGGAGAGCAAAGAAAATTTGCTCAACTATATGTCCTAGATACAATGGAAGTTGTTGACCAACGTATGCAGCTGGATGCAAATAAAAAATGCTTACCCAGTGTTTTTATAGAGCTAGATAACATTATGGCCAATAACCCCTACACTAAAGCTTATAACAAAATTGGCAGAAGTAGAAAATGAACAACAACTTAATGCACAAAGACATCAATTACCAATCCCAAAGGTCAATATGGTGCTTAAAACAGACAGACATACTGATAAACGTCGTTATAACTTGCCAACATCAAATGAGGTTGCAATGGTGTTTCAAAATGATGAAGGAGAATCACCATTTCAAAGAGACATTAGAATATATCCCAGAAACGAGGAGCAACCATTCATTAATATCAGTATCTTAAGTCCAAATTTAGATCCAATGACATATCCCATTTTTTTCCCACACGGAGAAGCAGGTTGGCAACCAAAATTAACACTTCACAGTTACCCAAATGCTAAAGCCAGAATCCAAAATAATGTTTCTATGCTTGAATTTAAAGTAGCTCAAATTGCCATTCGAAATACATTTAATCCAATTTTATGTGGTGGAAAACAAACACAACAATGGATTATTGATTCCTATTTGCAAGTTGAGGCCAATAATTTAAACTTTATAAAATATCAACAAGATAAACTACGTGTAGAACAATATTGTGGACTAATGGACTATGTTGCTGAGGTGGCTACAAGCAGAGACATGACAGCTGGCAAAGCCATAATTTTACCATCTTCCTTTCAAGGATCTCCTCGAAATATGAGAGAAAGATACAATGATGCTATGGCTATTGTCACCAAATTTGGCAAACCCGATTTATTTCTTACATTTACATGTAATCCCCAATGGCCAGAAATTACACAAAATTTACTTCTTGGCCAAAGTCCTTCCTAACCAGATTAAGTAGCCAGAGTTTTTAAGATTAAATTAAATGAATTAATACGTGACATCACTATAAGTCACTTATTTGGCAAATGTCTTGCTTATGTATATACTATTGAATTTCAAAAAAGAGGCCTTCCACATGCACATCTTCTCATAATACTTAAAGAGAAAGATAAATTAGATACTGCTGACAAAGTGGATGCAGTCATTGTTGCTGAACTACCAGATCCAGAACTATATGGTAGATTGTTACTCATTGCATGATTCATGGACCCAGTGGTGAGCTTAATCCACAAGCACCATGTATGGAAAATAATAAATGTTCCAAAGATTTTCCAAAAGATTATAGAGACAAAACATATGCCAATTGTGATGGCTATCCACTTTGTAAAAGAAGAGGAGATATTGCCATTATTCGTGGCAAAAAAGTTGATGTGGAGTGCCCTACAATCCACATTTACTGATGAAGTATAACACACACATTAATGTAGAAGCCTGCACTTCCATCAAATCCATTAAATATGTCTACAAATATATTTACAAAGGCTATGATGCAGCTACTGTAGTCGTCAAAAGTGCAGAACAACCTGAAAGCACTGAGTTAGTACATGATGAACTTGCATCTCATGTAGATGCTCGCTGTGTAAGTGCATCAGAAGCTATGTGGGACCTTTTAAAATTTGAAATGCATGATAGATCACATGCAGTACATAGATTAGCAGTACATTGGCCACAAAGATTTATTTAGTGTATTTCCATGCTGGAAATCAAAGTAATGCATTGGCCCAAAGTGAACATCGTCACACTACACTAACTGCATGGTTTGAATTAAATTCCACAGATTCAGAAGCAACACAATTCTTATATATTGAAATTCCATATCACTATGTCTTTGTGAATGGATTATGGAGACCTAGAAAAAGCAGAGAAAATAAAATAATCCCAAGAATTTACACGGTCAGTCCAAGAGATCTTGAACATTTTTGCTTACGGATATTACTTTAAATGCTCCTGGAGCACAAAGTTTTGAACACTTAAGAACTGTTAATGGCATAGTATATGAATCCTTCCATTTAGCTGCAAGACATAGAAACTTACTAGCTGATTATACAGAATGGGAAAGATGTTTAGAAGAAGCAGCACTATGTCAAATGCCACGGCAGATAAAAGAACAATATGCATTTATTTGTATCTTCTCAAATGCTCCAAATGCATTAGCTTTGTGGGACACATTTAAAAGTAATATGGCTGAAGACTTAATGCAACGATGCAATGAACCTATTGCACACTTAAAAGCGTTAATGGAAATCCAAGAAGTATTTTTAACTCATGGATTAAGTTGTGCAAGTTTTAATTTGCCTGATCCAGGTCTTATAGATGACATAAACTTTGAAGACTATGACATTCAACTACAACTACAAAGAACAGAAGAAAGACTTGCAACTTTAAATATGTTACAATTGCAAGCATATAATGCCATTAAAAATGCAATAGATGATGACATGGTCACAGAGCGTTATTTCTATCTTGATGGACCTGCCGGATCAGGAAAAACGTATGTATATAATTTATTAATGAGTTTTGTACGAGCACAAGGTCAAATAGCACTGCCGTTTTAGACGAACATTACTTGTCGTTGTACATGGAAATCGAACTGACATTATCGAAACCTGTATAAAGTCAAGCACACTATGGAAACATTTTACCCATCTTCAACTGCAGCAAAACATGAGATCAGAAGGCCAAACTGATTTCAATAATTGGCTTATTAAAATTGGAGAAGGCACAACAGAAAAAATACCAAATTTACCTGACGACACTGTGCAGATCCCACCTCATATGATTTGTCACCAATATATTATATCGGCTATATTTGAAGGTAGCATAAATAACCAGGAATATTCAGAGCTTGCCAACCAAGTCATACTAACGTGTAAAAATAAGGATGCATTAATCCTCAATAATGAAATCTTAAAAAGAATTAATGCACCACAAAGAAATTATCACAGTGCTGATTCTGTACTTGCTGATGACAATGAAAGTCAGGCAAACTTTTCCACTGAATTTATAAACTCACTAACTCCTTCTGGAATGCCACCACATATTTTGCAGCTA